>JAAOAS010000055.1:0-135086 GCA_013396035.1 Fusarium pseudocircinatum | reverse complement strand
ATGCCTGTATAGGGTGAAGCCACTTATCATTGCCGGTGCCGAAGCGGAAGACATTTTAAAAGGGGCACGACGGCAAGCTGAAATATGCTCACCTGTAAGCGGAAAATTATCTCGCTAATTTCCTCCTCCTCAGGAGGCACATGATGTCCTATCGCAACTTCCGACGGTATGTCGAATAGCCAAGCATTTAAGGAATAGGCTCTCGAGTTGTGATGTCAAGTGCTGGCGTACGTGCTGGAGGAAGTGGTCGCCTGTGCGTATGTAAAATGTTCTTCCGTGTTCTCAGCTTTCGGTACGACATCTTCCCATTCACCGGCAGTCTCCAAGTCCGAATCTCTGTTGTTGGTGTGGGATATCTCGAGTCCGAAGTTGTCTGCTCCCGTTACTCCATCACCCTGTTGGCCTGGGTTTCTCCCCTCATCACGACTGAGACCAGATTAGATAGATGTCAAGCAGCGGTGTGATCGGAAATACTCGCTATTTTTGGTCGATTTTGTCGATCTGTTTGTTGTGATCCTTCGTCATTTTCTACTTCTCCGCTGGGTTGGCATTCTGATATGCTTCAGTTGACTGCAGCATCTGGAAAGTCCTTTGTTGACGAGTTGTGGCTTTGCGATATGCATCCAATTTTCTTTTCCTCCGTGCCTTTTCCTCCGGTATCTTTGCTTGATACTTCCTCGCCTTATTCGCACTCCTTGTATCAGAAAGTTGATATTGGGCTTTCCGAAGACGTTTAGGATGACTTTGATGACTTTAGGATAGGTTTAGGATGAGCTTAGGGGAGATTTATGATATGTTTACCTAATGGCCTGGGCACGCCTGAGCCAGAGGGGCAAGCTCAAATATGTTCACGTAAAGGAATAGGCTACATCGCGTGTTTCCTACCTCGTTTGGGTGGCGTCATCATTTTGCGTGCGCTCGGCGGTGCGATGAGAACAAATTGGCGGCTGAGAAGAAGGTATTTGAAGTGGAGGAGAAGAGTTTTGAGGTTTGAGAAAGATCGAACGGAAAATAGGATGATTGCACTGAGATTCAGCAGCCGCAGGTAGTGCGAGTGAATCACGCTGAAATTCAGATGTTATGCCACGTTTCAATTTAGATATCTCAATAAAAACTCCAAACTCTTCAGATCTAACTCCTTTCTTCATGATCAGAGCTGGATCCTATCTCACAACTCCTTACTTTCAATACGTGGATTTCACCTTATCAACATCTAATTTTCCTTAAAGGAGCGCCATCCCTGTCTTGGCTCATCTCCATCGGCGGTCCGTCATTTGAGTCAAACATCCCATAGCCACTGCAGAAGCAGTCATTTGTCGGTTTCTTGTTACCATCCTTGTGTTGAATCATCTGAATCGATAGTCCGTGGGGACAACAGGTCAACTGTCCACTCAGAGTAACTTCAAAGGTGTGGTTGGCATCAGCGGGTTGTTCGTTATTACCAGCGTCATCTGTTTCTCAGTTAACAATACTGTCTTATCATAGTAGGAGTGTGGGATTGCTTACATGGAAGGGTACAAAGGAAGGCAGAGCGTCGCAAGAGATTTTGCTCCTTTCTCTCCTTTTTCAGAGTCCGGGGCTCTGAAAAGACGCGGCGGTCAGGTGTGCTGTCACGGCACAACGTCGAAGGGGCACTGGGACAACCTTTGTTGCGGTTGCCGGATGCCCTTTCGGACTTTAACAATGTATAATCCTGAAGTCTTCGCACAGTATCCTTGAAAGTTTCGGTATCGTCCTCTGTCAGCTCTGATCGATTGGAGCTTCTGGTCCATGCTAAGGGGTAATCAGTACAGAAAAGAGGCTGACAACTCCGAGACATACCAGTGAAGACTTCTACCAAAAATCCTTCGCTACAGACCTGCAAAGTCCTCACAGCCGATCGTGTCATGTGTAGAGGAGGGACATGGCCTAGCCCCGACATGATATCGTCAACGAGTCCAACAAGCCCGTCTGAAGGAAACGAAGGCTTGATGTGATCTTCCCTTGCTGATATCATTCGAGCACCTACGCATTCAAATTAGTGATTGCGACAACGAAACGAATGTCCCATACTGACTTATCGGCAACCAAACCCGCTTTTTGGGTTGCTTGAGCTTTCACGTGGTCTGGGGGAGCAGACCTCCGATGCACTCCTCGATCTGAGGGACTGCCGAGCCCGCATCATCCATCTTAAGGTAAATTCAGGTCTGAAATGATATAGACGTAACAGTAGATGCTAATAGAATGAAATCCACGTCCTGATTGCGATGGCCAGAGAGTGGTGTTGACGCAACGTGATTTCTGCCCAGTGCTCTGAGTGTCAAAGTGAAGTGAAGTAAAAGGTAGATGAATTGATTAGGAATGGAAGAGAAAAGAAAAGTCAGTCCAAGGCAGCCAGTCAGTGTTGGGTTCAGAGAGGCATCTTTTGGCAGCTGCCAACAGCTGCCACGCTCTTGTTGCTTCGCATGAGTGGCAACCGATATATATAAAGTCGAAGTAGAGTCTGTATCGTCTTTGGTTTCCTAAACCATTGAGCCTGGTGCATCGGCATTCATCGTGTTTTGGTCGAGTCGGAAGTTCACAGCTAACAGGGCGGGCAATATGTCTTGCCCAATAAGTACTGCTCCTCCGAAATATCTCAAGACGTCTACAGTCGCCTTTGACTTGGGGTACCGATGTTTTCTGTTTACTATACACGAGGGAGTGGTCTTGCGACTCTGATCGCTTCTCGGAAAGACCAGCGAGGCCCTGATGCTTCGTCTATCTGCTGGGCATCGTGTGAGAGTCATGGTGATAACTCCATGGCAAAGGTTCCAGGTACTCGGGGGAGGGGAGTGGGGCGCGATCTGGGGAGTTAAACGCACGCAACGGTCCTCGTCCGCATTGTAGGAGTAGTAGCCTACGACCGGCTCCGGGTACGGAACCTCGATGTGGCCCGCATTGCACTCCGGGACATAGACGAGGCGGCCGGCACAGTCAAATACGGCAGAGACGCTACAAAAGTCGTTATTATATAGTTGACGGGGACAGAGTAAGAAATCGTTTATCATTGGCTTTGTATCCCCGTGAGTATTGTATGGAAGACCATCGCCACTCATTAACATCGAGGCTGGGCTGAGACCATCGCCATCTCGGACTTCGCGCTGGCTCATCAGTTCCTCTGCCGAGATGTTGGCGGGTTGGCGACTCTCCTGGTAAGGCGTGCCAATCTTGGCGTACAGTTGTCGCATGCTCAGTGATGAAATCCCTCAAGTTGATATATAAATTTGGACTCGCTTGGATGTACATCATGATATTCCGCAGGCTGAGGACTTCATGCAGGATACCCTTACAGACCACTTTGATCCGTTACCGAAGGGACTTTTCAACATGTAGCTTGATTTTCGAATATGCGAATGTTCCTAGTACCCCCTGGAACTGACCAGAGTAATGCACTCCTTGTCACTAGGTTCGAAAGGCGAGGAAGCCGACCCTTTCTGTGTATACGGTATTAGCGGCAGAAACGTCAAGGGGCGAGATGACAGTTTGGCTCGCGATCTCCAAATCTGCCCATCCTTGGACAAGAATCTCTGCCTTGTTCGCTGCATCTGACATCTAATAATATATGGCTATAAGTTTGACACTATAAGGCCACTGCCGAAAGACCAGAGATCCCAACTCTTCAGCGCCTGTACTGCAGGTGGCAATCTGGTGAGATACAAAAGAACAAGAATCGTGAAAGGACGAACGGAAAGGAGATATTTATTATAATCAAGAAACAAGGGAAGAAGACATGTAAGTCAGTGAAGAAGTTCAGAATTTCCAGCTTGTAAAGGGGAATGGGAAAGCTGGCAAGCAATACACAAGCAATACATAAGCAAACAGGTTTGCGAACATCACAAGCTGTTTTGAGCATTCCATGAACAATTTGTATTTCCCCATTCGATTTAATCGCTTGTTCCACCTTTGCTCACAAGCATAGATATCTGAAGTTTGGCTCACGGAGCTGCATATATCATACTCGCGAGGGTATGAGGTAGAACAAGTATTAAACCTGAATCGACATCGGCCTGCTGCCTACTGAGGTGCTATTGACAAAAGTTACATCCCAAATGGTTAAATCCGAAGCAAAGCATTTCCTTCGAGATGCCTCTCAGATGGATCTTTCTGTGAAAATACCCGGACAAGTCAGAAGTTCAAACATTGTGTTGATCAACGCTGACTGGTATCTTGAACGGTCAAGACGTTGTCATCCTCAGCATAGGCATCCACCTTGTACTTGGCAAACTCGCGGGTTGCCACATTATTAGCAAACAGAAGATCGAGCTCTTCAAATGTCTTGTTCTTGGTTTCAGGAAGGCGGAAAAACGTCCAAATGAAAAATACAAAAGAGCAACCTCCCCAGAAAAAGCCAGTCTTACCACGCCAGTTTCCTGCAGTCGGGTTGAGCATATAAGGGTTGACGACATTGCAGATGATCTGAGCGATGTAATAGGCAATTCGGCTGACACAAACAGACTTGTTTCTCAATCTGGTCGAAGAAACTTCCGAGATGATTGCGTAACAAACAGGTCCAACAGTCATGTAATACACGCCCAACCATATGAGCATCATGCTGGCTTGCGCGTAGTTTCCTCCCTGGGAATCCCCAGCACCGACGCTGATGAATCCAACAATCATTAGCACAGCCGTGAGCAAGCCAAGCCCCCAAAGATACAATGTACGTCGACCAAGGGGAAGCAGCCACCATGATATGATTGTGCCCACAGATGCAATCCCAAGACCACCAACCGACATTCTGAAAGAAATCGACTCAGGCAAACCTGCCTGCACGAAGAAGAAAGTCGGAGTGCCACCCATGGAAGATCCACAGAAAGGCTGGGCAGCAAAGGCCATGCAGGCAATCTCGGTTCTGCGTCGGTCAACCCCACGGAAGCAATCCAGATACGAAGTACCCTGGTCGATGGACTTTTCAATCTCATTGGTATGTATCATCATGGCAAGAGCCTGCTTTGCATGACCAGGAGTTGTTGAGGAACTTAGCCGGGTGATTGACTTCTCAGCGTTTTCGTAATCACCAATCCGGACGTAGTACCACGGGGACTCGGGAGCGAAGAAAAGAACGATGAACAAAGGGACAGGCCATGCCCATTGGATTGCGAAAGGGATTCGGTAGGACCAGTGCCCGGTCGTATTCGAGAAGCCGGCTTGTACTCCAGCCGAAATCAGCTGTCCTATGGCCCAACAGAGATTGACATAGACAGTCAGATATCCTCTCAATGCCATGGGGCAGACCTCTGATGCATATGCAGGAGCCATAGTGGCGAAAACGCCCCATGGGATGCCACAAAGGAACTGGCCAACAAGAAGAACAGGAAGACTCGGTGAGAAGAAGGAGATAAAGATGCAACCACATATGGCAACCAGGGAAGTAAGAAGTACTTTGCGGTAGCCGAACTTATATGTGAAGTAACCATTGGCAAACGCGCCAATAATGGTCCCGACGCTCACGGCATTCGAAAGTGCATTCTGCCAGGAAGCTGTGATTTGCCAGGAGTTGCTTTTGGGCTGGTAGCTTCCATAATGCTCTCGGAAAGATGGTTGGGCGAAGAAGGATGAGATAAGAACGATATCGTAACCCTCCATGATGATCGAGGTCGAGAGAAGGACCGACCACATGACGGCCTTGGGATATTTCCGAATGGCTTGCAGCAACGTAAGGTTGTGTTCCTCTTCTGCAGCTTGCTTTGCGATGGATGCGTCTTTGACCGTATCATAATTTGGCGCATGGTCATCTTCGCTGACCCTAGCTACCTTGTCGTCTGTGATAGCAGCCATGATGCAGGAAAATATGCAATGGAGGCCTGTATGTGCCTGGGGCCAGGATAAGACGACATCGACTGCAGGATCGGCGGCATGAGCTTCATTTATAGGGAAACAACAGAGACCACGGACAATGGTCGCCTGACGAACCCCCGGCGCGTCGTCCCATATTGTCTACGAAAATCCCGGTGTCTTGATGATCAACCGGGGATTGTGGGGAAGAATCTGGGGGATATTCAGCCAAGGGTTTCCGAAAGCTTATTGTCCTAGCTCGCGTTGAAGAGTATGGGGTTCCAGTGGGGGCATACGGAGTAGATGGGTACAGATCTCGTGGTGTTCTGATCCCCACCGGAGCTGCAATTCTGCTGAAGCTCCGGCGGGGGAGGGGAGACACTTCTGTCAATGTCACTGAAACTTTGACGACATTCAGCCTCGTATTTGGCTAAATAGCGGACTGCATTGCTGTAACGTCGATGAGGACCTCAGCCTGCATGTCCGGGTTGATCCCGGATTACGCGCATGAGTAAAGATGCCTCCCGGGAACTTTGATCCGGGAGTTGTGATCAAACGTATCATCTATAAGATGTTTGTTTTGTTATAGCAAATGTCGGATATCTTTGGGGGTTGTGATTGGTGAGAACGAAGTAGAAGAAATGATATCTGATAGAGTCGCTGTTGAGGTATCTGAATTGACTGAATTGAGACCGGCAAGGTCAACCTCAGGAAGGTGCCCTGTAGTTGCATCAACACATGTAGGTCGGCCCAAAATAAGAATATATGGATGTTACTATGGCGAGCCAGCTCCTTCAATCTGCTCATTCGTTGATGATGCATTTCGAAGAAAACGGAAAGTCAGGTCATCAATGCGGAACAAGAAAGATCCATTCCGCCACCTTCGCTTGTCTTACTCCGCACTGCGACTTCCTCGAAGCTCTCAACTATCCAATGACACCCATCATGAGAAAATGATTCACGAATAATCCTCATCGCAGCGTCGTGAGTGTATAGCAAGATGGAGAACGATGGCGACAATAGGCCAATGGGCAGCGATGGCGAGGCAGAAAGCGTGCAGTGTCACCTCTGTAGGCGTAGCTTCACACGCCAGGAACATCTGAATCGCCATTTGAGAGTCCATACCCATGAGAAGCCATTTATCTGTACGAAATGCAATAAATCTTTTGCACGCCTAGATGTTCTCCAGAGACACGAACTCACACATACACGCACAAATCCCTTGACCCCAGTCGAACAAGTGTCACTTAGAGCATGCACAGAATGTGCGTTTGCCCGCATGCGCTGCTCAAGAGACGCGCCATGCACAAGGTGTAAAAAAAGGCGTTTTGTTTGCGTCTACCCTGAGCCCAGGACACAGCCCCAGAAGGGGAAGAAGAGGAGGGCAAGGAAGAAGAAGGATTCAAATCTTCAATCACCCGAACCATTACCCGCAAAAAACTTGATCGAAGATGCGGAGGGTGAAGATGGTATTCAGGCACCAGAGCTATTGGCAACGGCACCAGTGGAAACAGAGCCATTGGGAACCGAGTCGGTGGAAACGGAACCAGTGGATACAGAGCCGGCAGACACAGAGCCCGTGGAGGCTGAGCCGAGAGAAACAGAGCTGGCTACGAACAATAGCGGAATCAATGATGCCAACAACCTTTCTTGGAATATCAATGGATCCAACGCTTTCACGGCTCCTCCAGCAGACGGAACTTGGCCACCTAATGATGAATCAATTGCTGTTGCACCACAACCAATGAATCCAATGCTCCAAATCGATGACATGGAAAGCTTTCAAGAAGTACCAGATCTCACTACGGCTATCCCCAATATTAATTGGCTCTCCGACAGTCAGTTTGCTTCATTGTGGGAAAATCAATTGCCGATTATCCCCGAAGGCCTTGGTTCAATGGCATACACATTTCCCTCTGAATTAATTGGGCCTAATTCTGTCTCTACTTGGGTCCCAGAACAGCCCCTGGACGTCAATATGAGCATCGCTGGCCCAATGGAAACACCAGCCATCGAACTGGATCAGACATACTACCCAACAGTTGTGGAAAGCCCTTACGACGGACACGCGAGTAGTATTAACGGTTCGAATGCATCGTCCTCGAGCAATGGGGCCCTCTACGTGGATGGAACAGCAGCTAGAGCCCCATTTCGTGGTCAACTACACCCCCAGCAAGCGAGCTTACAGAGCAATCGTCCCGAACAGGACCCTCGCCTCCCCGATGCAGATGAGCCAGACTACAGTTATCTAAAATCCTTAGTAGCGAGTATGCGAGAATCATCTGATAGCACGTCTGTACCAGAGGCTCTCTATTCCAAACTATCGTCCGTGGTTCAGAATGAGATTGGGATCGATCCGTCACTTAATTTAGACGTTCAAATCCCCCCTCTGGAGAACATCAGGGCCTTTGTGCTGCTTTATTACCAATGCTTTCACCCGAAGTATCCGTTTATACAGAAAAGCTCCGCAGTCTGGCAAAACTCAGACAACTGGATCCTGTTACTAGCTGTAGCAACCACTGGCGCTCGATATGCTGGGAGTAGGTGGTCATCGGTTATGTCAGAACTTCTAGACAAGGGTTTGAGGCACAGGGTTGACTTCATAATCAAAGAAAACACCGGTAGCGCAAAGGGTATCTGGGTGCCAGGCAACTTCCAATCAAATGGCCGGATGGACCTCCAAACACTTCAAGCATCTATTCTGAACATCATCTCTCGAATTCATAGCGGCCAAGAAGTCGTTATGGATTGGGCTCTGCATCAAAGGCTCGCTCTCGTAGAAGAATGCAGGAAAATGGATCTACTTTCACAGACCTTACCACAAACTACTGACACGCCAGTTCAAGATGGCGACGTAGCTGTCACGGCATGGATGCAAACTCAGTCAAAGTTGCGCACTGGCTTAATGATTTGGGTAAGTTTAGCCCTAATCTTCAGAGGCACACTCTCATGGTTATCTAGGTCCTTGACACGATCGTTTCCCACGAATTTAACTGTCCTCAAGTATTGAAAGTACACGAGCTGAAAACAAGACTTCCATGCCGAGAGTCTATATGGGATCAGCCGACCATGGAACAAATACACAGTAGAGATGCGTATCAGGGTTTGTATTTTGAATTCCAGGCGAATGACATCTGGCTTATACTGACTTTAGAACCTTCGGATAGTCACGGTACTCGAGGCACTTCATCTTCTTTACATGGAAAAGCGGCAACCATCCAACTTAACGGAGTTTGGAAACATCGTCTTAATATACGCAGTGTGTGCGAGGACCAAGGAAGCAGCCTACCAGTATGGAACGGCCTTGTCACGATGGACTCCAGTTGCTCATGTTGAGCCACGAAAGGAATCAGTTTCCGTGACTGAAACATGGCCACCAACTCTTGAAATGGTCACAAGATGGAGAAACAGTGCCTGCGACGCCTTTGATATCTTGCATTGGAAAGCGAACGGCAAAGCGGCTAATGCTGGTGGGACAGAGCACCCAACGATTCTTCACCTCCACCTTTCCCGGTTGTATATCTTGACACCTACGAAGCATTTCCAGAGGGTCGCTGCGTCTGCAGTCCTACGACAAAATGGCAGCGAACTTCAGAACAATATAGAATACTCGGAAGCCTGTAATCACATTCAACGTTGGGCCAACATCGACCAGTATAAGGCAAGACTGTCCATAATACATGCTGGCGCTTTGTTGTGGCATGTCCGTCGATATAGTAGCAACGACTTCATAGAGCCCCATGCTATTTACCTTGCTACACTTTCGATATGGGCTTACAGCGTGTTCAATACCCCTAGGACCGAGTCCCAGCAACAACGTGGTGATGAAGCATCAAGGTCGGTGCCAGTTTCTGGGGATCGTGAATCGCAGGGATCGGTTGGAAATAATGAGGTAGAGAGCGAGGAGGAGCCAGATCCGACGTTTATTCATCTTGATCGCCCTTGTGATGATGAAATGGTTCAAGTATACATACGTCTAGGGCATAAGATGGCTGGCCACTTACACCGAGTTGGCAATATCTGCAGCCCCAATGCTCCACCGAAGATTCTCAAAGAAGGTATAAGGATGTTATCACACGCAAGAGCCAAAAACAAGGAATGGGGGATCGAAATTTCCTATATTATGGGTTTGACAAGTCTGTTACATGGTACCACTGCACAAGGAAATGGCCGTGCAAGCGGAACGCGTGTATTCTAATAACTTTCTTCTCAACTTTTCTTGTCATATTGAGATGCTCGCTATGTCAGAGTGCTCTACGTACCATGAACTCCCAGTGGCCCGAAAGTCTCATGCTCCTCGGACAAAGACTGGCATTTGAGTCAAAGGACAGTCAACAGTGACAGTTGTCCCGGATTCATAAGACTCATCACCGTTGAAAGAAGACCACTTCTCTCCATTTGAGAGCTTGGGTAGGTAGACCTCCGTCTTAGTTTGACCTGGTTCCAATACAGGACAGACCAGATACTTGTCACCATAGAGGTACTGAGTCGAAATGTCCCAGGACTTCTTATCGTCAGGGAACTCATAGAACAGAGGTCGCATGACTGGTGTTCCCTTTTCATGTGCTTCTTTCATAAGCTTTCGAGTATACGGTCGGAGGTCCTCCCTGATCTTGATATACTTGACACAAATACCATAAACCTGAGGTCCATAAGACCAAACCTCGTTGGGTGCTCCGCTGCGACATGTCGCACCGCCAGTCGTCCCTTGCTGTGGTTGTTGAGGCTCACGATCACCATGGAGTCTCATAACAGGGCAGAATGCGCCCCACTGGAACCACCGCACAAAGAGCTCTCTGAAGCCTTCATCGTTGGGGTCGCCACCATGAAATCCGCCGATATCTGTGGTCCACCAGGGGATGCCCGAAAGACCCATGTTGAGGCCTGCGCATAGCTGGTTGTGGAAGCTGGACCATGAAGAAGCAATATCACCGCTCCATACAAGAGCTCCGTACTTTTGGCTGCCAGCCCAAGCACAGCGAAGGAGATTGACGATATTTTTCTGGCCCGCCGCTTCTTGGCCTTCATAAAAAGCTTGGGCATAGTTGACGGGGTAGATATTTCCAATCGTCCCGTTGGAGCCTAGCCAGTATCGATAGTTGTCAAAGTCGTATGCTGCATATTCTGGTTCTGCTTCATCGAGCCAGAACGTCTTGATGCCTTTGGAGTAGTAGTTCTTGTTTACTGTATCCCATATATATTTCCTTGCGTCTGGGTTTGTGGTGTCAATATGTACCGTTTGGCCCTGGAAGTCAAGGCCGATACGGACACCTCTATCAGTTCGGATCAAGTATCCATGCTCCAGCATGTACTGGTAATTTTCAGCTGTTTTATCAACGGTTGGCCAGATAGAGACCATGAGCTCGATTCCGAGATCCGTGAGCTCCTTCACCATGGCATCTGATCGTTGTTAGCAATCTTTTTCTTCGGTGTCTTCAGTCAGTGCTCACCAGGATCAGGCCAATAGTCTGAGTCAAATTTCCAATCTCCTTGCTTGGGCCAATGGAAAAAGTCGATGACTATGAGATCAATTGGAATCTCTCGGCGCTTGTATTCCCTAGCCACCTCCAGGAGCTCCTCTTGTGTCTGATATCGGAGCTTACACTGCCAAAACCCAAGTCCATACTCAGGCATAATGGGAACTTTGCCAGTAGCATCTGCGTATGCTTCAACAATCTCAGCTGGGGTGTCCCCTGCGACAATCCAATAGTCAAGGATTTGAGTTGAGAATGCTTCGAAGCTCATGATGTTCTTGCCAAATACAGCCCTTCCTATCGCGGGGTTGTTCCACAAGAGTCCATATCCAAGTGAGGATACGGCAAAGGGAACGCTTGCTTGAGAGTTACGGTGTGCAAGCTCAAGATCGAGTCCCTTCAGGTCAAGCCAGGGTTGCTGATACTGGCCCATTCCAAAGATCTTCTCATCTGGACTGACACTCTCAAGACGCATTGTGAGATGATAGTTGTCTGTTCCCAGTATTCCCTTGAACTCGCGAGCTTCCACTTCCAGAGCACTGCACTTTGGATCGAGAAGATCTCGTCTATGACGAGAGTACTCTTCCAGAATCAGTGTCCCGTCTGCTTTCTCAATGACCAATTTGCCTTGGCGAGAGATGCGGGCTTTGATGTTGCCATTCTTGATGGATGCAGATTCCTCAGAAATAGAGATTTCTGGCGTCATTTCTGCAAGCTTCTGAAGCGCCCAATCTTGTGATGGCATCACGGCAGCTTTGGTAGCTCTCACACGGAATGCATTTGGACCCCATGGTTCAATCCAGAGTTCCTCCGCATCATATTTGTAGCGGAGGCGAGTCTTGTCGTTGAAGAACATGGTGATTTTGAACCTTTAGATGGCAGATGAATAATTCTACCTTGAAATGAGAGTGAGGAGAAAGGAAAATAGACAAATTCTATGTTTCACAAAGTCTATGAGTTGCTCAGTCTCATTCTGCTTTCATGTAATAAGTATCTCAATTGGTGATCGTCATGTCGTGTAAGCCAATCGCTTCCCCGCCGGAGTAACTCAGGTCCTCCAGTCGGGCATCAAGTCAATTGACAGCATCCGTGAGGGGAACCACATGCTAGGCATCCCCCGCCGGACCTCTAAATTATTCGGTTATACTTTGGACTATGTTACGTATTGTCGCATTCTGACAATTGATCTATCAAGACTGGAGACGCTAGAAAGCTTAGGATATTTATCCTAAATGGCAGAAAGACTTAGTATACTTTAACTAGTGTAGATCCAGTGGACCTTTAGACTAATATTCGGCATGTGGGTTGAAGGTCGGACAGTTTGTTGTTATCACATTGTACTACAATGTCATGCTTCATTACTACCGAGACATGAAGAGTAAATCCGCTAACGCGGTCAGGTAAACGCAACGATGATTCTGGTGGAAGGAAGAATGAATGATAGTCTTTGGAAAAGAAGATATGGACGTTTTCGAGCAACAGAATGGTGGTATCGGATATGATCATAAGGCAAAAATAGTATCACATCTTATACCAAATCCCAGAACTGGGGCAAAAATGCCTCCTCGAGAGGTATTCCTTTTTCGAGCCAAATAATACTAAGCTTTGGCCTAGGTTGAGGTGTTATTTTACTTGGAATACCTTCATGAATTACTCCGGCTGGCTCTCCTGGAAAACGTCTTGTGGCAACCAGATATCTGGGGGTGGCGGACAATGATGTTACTCATGATTTCTAATGGCTCTCGGGACTGGATTTATTTAAATGATCGAGAAGATTCGCATTACTCTATGATGAAACATAAAAAATGAAGGCTGTGAGTCCGAGTCTCCAGCACAAAATTATATGATCCTAGTTATATCCGTTTACTTGTCCTCAACTGGGACAGATTGGGTTGGTTGATGCCATTGAAGGAGGATGGGAGGCGTGAATCTGATTAATCCCAGGGCAATATCGTCGAGCTTCATGGATAATGCCAGCCCCAGGGTGGTATCGATGGTGTTGTGTATAGCACAGATATTACTCTCTGCCATCTCGCAACTTGTTTCAGGCTTTGGTGGTGTATGTTGACGGACGCAATATCACATATACGGGCGGCTCAGCTACCGGTTTATAAACACAGGTTATTGCTTCTCACTATTCGCGACGAGATCATGACCCTTATTTACTGTCTGCCAACAGGGAAGCGGGTCGCCATTCCGGCACCTAGATGCGGGTTTTACGCGGCAGCGCAACTCAACATGAAGACGATCCCGCATAGAGTTCTCTTATCTTCTTGACAGTCTCTCGTCCAGGAGATTCAGAAAATTCAAGGCTTGATATTTCCCAGGGGTGCCATGGCATCCGATAAATGTTTCCAATTAAAGGGACAAAGTTCAAGTCTCTGATCCTATTGACAAATGCATAAAGTAGTCGACTTGGAGCTACCCCAGAGTATCGAGCAGTCTCGAAAGTGTTAGGTGAAGAAGCCAAATCAACCATCCTTCGTTAATATTGTGAAACCAAGGTGTAATAGACCGCCCAACGCCCCCGACTCGCTCTGTGAAAAGACAAAATTGGCTTGTTGAGCCAGTGGTGTCACAGCCCAAAATCGTGGATTTATCTTGTCAACATCACCTGATCGCATATATGCACTTGGATTGTAGTTAACTGGTTTCAAAGAGGGATGGAGCAGAGGAGATAGGTATGGTTCTGACTTGGAGGTATTCTCATTACTTAGACTCGAGTCAGCTCGAGCTACCGCAAGGGCTATAACTTGAGGTAAAGCTTCTATCACTTTCTCAAGATTTTCGTCTTCTTGTTTAATTATGAACGGTCACAGACGTCCACCTGAATGTAGTTGTCAAGAGTGTTTCCACTGTCACGGTCGCTCTTGGCAATGTTGGACCTTAGAGTCTCGGGACTGTTGTTGTTGATCTCATCTAGCCATAAGCCAGGTTCTTGAAAGAAGAGTCCGGAGTCACAAGTAATTATAAATCTCAAAGGAATTTTCGAACATCAAGGGGAACAAGTCGTGAGGCCATTCAAGTTCTAGGCTTTCTCACGTACATCTCCAGTACTGCCAACTCTCATATATCATTTACCAATTTAACTGGCAAGTATTCCAAGGGAAACGACAAGTATTTAGAAGGTCTGCAAATAATTGGTATTGGCAGCTGCAACTAAGAATTGACCTGTGGTGGTACATTCGCACTTTTTTCCCAGCTAAGTAGTAAACCCCAACTTGCGGGGAGGTCAGTCACAGTCTGAGGATTCCTCTATGGCTGATCAAAGACAATATATAGATACACAAGCAGGGGCGATCTAGTATTTACTATTATAAGGGAACGCAGGGACACGCTAAAGGGTTCAAGAGAAGATACAATACGGACTTCAACTGAAATGATTCGATGTACGTGATATGAATATTCAATATAGACCCTGTAGGGAGCTCATAATCCACATAAGACTTCTTGAGTCTGACCTGGGATTCTGCGTAAGATTTGAGGCATAGAGAAAATCCAGTGATGGTCGTAAAACTGAAGGTATTCACGCCAAGGTATCAAGAGTGATTAAAAGAATGAGGTGCATTTAAGATATCTTAGGTAAATTTAGGATACCTTTATCAAACTTAGGACAGCTTTGGCAAATTCAGGATAGATTTAGATGAGTCTTATGATCTCATTACCCACTTCGCGGTATTAATGTTTTTTGTTATCAAGAGGAAGGATTGCGAGGCTCTGGTAACACCATAGACAGGTCAAAGTTGTCTGTTAACAAACACCGACTTGTCCGTCAACTCCAGGAAACCACTGGTAGCGAATCTCTTAGAGGCCTAGCCAAGAGAAGTATACCTTCTGATCAAATTGCGACAAGCCCTCTTCACTTCATCTTCAAAAAGTCTAATTTAGAACATCGTCGAAGCATTATAGGCAGTAGCCCGCCCTCAGGAGGTCAACCCTGTTACTAAATGATAATTGCGGGCAAATCCTATGCTTGATTGGACGTTTGCCATGAGTCGAGATAGTGAGACTACGGGTCCGAGGATATAAGAGAGCCATTCGGAAGAGGATTAAAGATATCAAGGACACAGATATATAGCCTCAGGGGTAAGGTGGCGAGAGCAAATCGAGTTAAAGCATTATAAAGCGGCACTCAAGGATAGAGTAAGGAACTTTTGAGGTAGAAATTAATCACGAGAGCATCATGAGAATAGTAGACCAGGTTTAGAAGAGCATCAATGGTAAATACATCAATGATAAGCCTGTCTATTTGTTCAGTGTAGTCTTCCTTTTGTCTGTTACTCGAGACCCCGAGACGAAGTTCCTGGTCTGCTCTAGCTCTGTGACTCATGCTCGAGATTGATTTGTCTGCAACTTTTGGAATTGTCCGTAACCATCTTCGCGACAACCTGGTCAATGGCAGCATCGGTCGATTGAAATAGCGCGAGCGAACTCGCAACATATTGCTACTCTAGTTTACCAAGCATGGTATTGAAGGTAAAATGTTTATTCCGTGATTTACAACCATCCACAACGCGATTTAGACAAGAGAATGATGGATTTGTATTCTGACAGCGATAGCGTTGCTATAGCGCTGATAGCATATTGCCAAATCCCGGTGATGTCCGTTATTGGTAAGTAGTTTGCTGATAGAATAGACTTTTGTTCAATGATAGTGTCTGAGACCCTAAAATCCCGTTGTCTGCTTCATTACATTGAGTCTCAGGTGCTTGACGCTTCATGATTCACAACCATTGACGCTCCTTGTCACTGCACAGCCTGAAACTCCCACTTCTGCAGCTGGCAGCGTCCAAACCTACTCTATAATAATCCACATACATGGAAATCATTCCAGTCTTCTAGTTTTCTTCTCTTCTTTCTTTTATCCTCGATACACTCTTTCCATATTAACCCATTACTAAACTTCATCACTCTAACGGCACTTCAGCTTCGCTTAACTTGACTAAGATTGCATTCTTTACATCAAATCAGGGCTATCTGTTCATGTACAAGCACTCTTATATTCGTCCAAGCTTCTCCCTGCATTGTCCGTCTCATGAGGAAGCTGACCATGGCAGAGAATCTCTCGACATGCCTTCCACCCCGGAAGCTGGAGTTCGGATCACTCTTTACCAGGCTCCTTCCGACCCCCATGACATTTTGAAGGCTAAGGATGAGATCATCGCCAAGTTGAAAGCGCACATCGCTCAGCTGAATGCAGACAAGGAAGACCTTAAAGCTCGTCTTACGAAACGGGACAATGACGCCGATATTCTAAAGAATGTTATCGATGATCAAGCCATTAATATCCGCGACCTCAACTCTGAAATCGGTCGGCAAGGGAAACAAATCCAAGATCTCAAGTATGAGCGACATGTCTCCTACAGCACCATTGATGATCAAGCGTATGAGATTGGCGAGCTGAAGGCTCAAGTCTCGAAACAGGAAAGGGATCTCGAGTACCAGGGCAGAGAGAATGAAGATTTGGAGACTCAATTGGTCATTTTCCAAAGGGTCATTGATGAGGATAACATCTCGACAAGTTCTGACTCTTCTGGCACGGATTATGACTTGATGGATCTCTCGAGCGATGAAGAGGAAGAAAAGCAGGACATCGACCCAGACAGCAACATCTCTTTCACTACAGACATTAATTCTTTGCACAACTCCGACGCGGCCAATATCGAGTTGGATTGCAGCTAAGATGAATTCCACCAGTACAGTAAATATCTCTAAAGCCTAGGCAACATTCTTTTCCTTGACTAATATGTCTCAGTTTTACCGTCTGTGCACCCATAAGACTTTCTGTATTAATTATTGGATAATTCAGAATAGCCAGCGTATATCAGTCTTGTGCTTTGGTGCTTGGGGATGAGGGACACCGGTGATCTGGGACAAAGGTGGTTTTACATAATGGGAGCTGGAAACAAACAATAACCCATGTTTTAAATATTCTATGTTGTCCTCATTTTGGTCTCGTGATGGATACTGAGAATATTGTCTGTGCTTGGTGAGAGTATGATGTACGGCATCAATCCTACACTAGGTACGATACAAGCCACCTCACCCACAAGAGATAGAAGATAAATTATTCAACACGATATTCAGTGAGTGTGATGGGTTTCTAGGCGCTACGCTCTCGTGGCTTTCTGATTACAATGTTGCAGAGAATTCAACGTCTGCGAAGGGACAGGGGACAGACACTTCACCCGCAAATATTTGAAGAAGCTACAGATGGAAAGATCAAATTTTGATTGTCTCTACTTCTCTCAGATCGTACTAAATGGAAGTGAAACGAACATTGGACCATTTTTGGCCTCAAGTCAATAATATTTTCAATCCATGAGTGACCTCTATATGTGCTCCTAGTCAATCGCGGTACGGACAATGCTACAGAGAACACCACGAACGGATCTTGCAAAAGATGATATGGAAACTTCGCGAATTGACGCAGTAGAATGGATTTTGGCCTCCTAACTCTGTGAACCTATTGACTTTCACTAGCTGTCAGAGAGCAAGCTCGTCTCTAATAACAAAATTGTCTGTCCCCTTTTTCCTATGCCGCATGATCAATCGGTCGAACGTGATGTAATTGTCGGCCACTATACCATTTGTCCTTGTGCTCTTTCACACACCAGTATGCGCATATGCCTTCCTAGTAGAGTCTACCAACTTCATAAACTCTTAGCTCTTGGTTCTCTTGGCTGCCGTACCATTCAGCGTCTGGCATCAGACAACTCTTCCACGACCAAGCTGAGGCGGTCGATTACCTTCTGTTGCTTGGCGATAGTGTCAGACATTTGAGTGATCAAAGTGCCGACGTGTGATTTGCTGTCGTCTGGGCCGCGCTTATAGGTCAGGCTATTATCGAGCTCTTCTCCGCAACGAGTGAGAACGGCGTCGACAATGCCTTGGCACTCCTGTCGCAGTTTCTTGACGCCATACACACCGACCAAGATGAACCACCGTTCGTACGTGATGTTAAACCACTTGGGCTCGTTGTTGACAGCATCGAACATTTCCTTGCTGAGCTGGTGCTTAATAGGCTGTTCGAAAGAGTCTTCCGTGTGCCGGAACGCGTCGCTGACGAGCATGCCACGCAGCTCTTCGCCGACCTTTGGGGGCATATCTGGGCTATGCTTGTTGAACAGCCGGGCGAGTCTGACTGCACTCTGGTAGTTCACTTGGTTATGTACGGAACCTGAGACTAGGTCATGGGTAGCCAGTCGAGCGGTCTGGACGGAACGGGGCCAGGAGGGCTGAAGTCCGTTTACAACGTCTGTGTACCATCCTATGTCAAGAGACGTCAGACAAATGAAAGGCTTTGAAAGGACAATCGGCGACTCTTACTCGAGATCATTCCTTGATTTCTTTCTCCTTCAGTGGGATGCTTCCCGCTGAGTGTTGCGCCATGGACTCGTTCGTAGTGTTTGCTTAGGGATCGTTCGTCTTTGAACCCATCCTGCTCTTATTAGCCTTCGAAATAAGTACGATGCTCTGAGGACGAGACTTACGGAGTCGCACAGGATCCCGCTAATATCCTCTCGCCATCGGCACCAGACCTCGCCAGGGACGAGGCGGACAATACCATTCTGTGTTGATTAGTTTCGTTCTGAGGAAGGATATGAGAAAGTGACCACGAACCTGGAAGTCAAGTGGCGGTAGCTTATCATCAGGGCGACCATCAGTCAGACAGGTGTAGCGCTCGTAGTTTAGCGTGTCTTTGAAACCCATCGTGATATGCTGGCGCTACGAGGCTGTTGAATTGCCGCAACGTGAACTGAAAGACTTTGAGGTAGTAACAGATAATGAGAACGCAGAGTGTTTGTGTATGACCAGGGTATCTGATATAGGTCAATCGAGGGATAAGGCGGGTGAAGTAAGAATGAGTGAGGTGATGCTTGTTCAAGTGAAGATGAAATGCTTTTGTATGATCAAGTAGTCTTCATTCTACTGAAGGAGTGAGAAGTGATGTTCAAGTCAAATGAATAACAGGCGCGGCGATGCTTGCTCATGTAAAGGTGGTTAGATGACTGGCAAGGAAGTTGGTTGAAGGAAGAAATGTTGGAGGAAGCGATCTCGTGGGGAACTTATAGGCTGGGCCGACTGAATTGTCCGTGTCGATACATACAGCTATCCCTCTTGAGTCTTTAGGATCTTTAGGATCCTTAGGGTACTGCGACTCAGCGATTCAGTGATGACCAAGACGCTTCTAACTCATGAATGAGTCACTGTTAGATCTCAAATCAAAAGACCATTGACTTTACAAGAAAGACATCGATGAGACTGACAGAATCTCACTGATATATCTCCTATCCTCAATTCATCTCTTCAAGCCACGGTTGTATGGACTTCATTTTTCTTGTCCCTTGAGGCATTGAATGCACTCGAAGACAAAGGCTGGGTGCACTCTGCTCTCAATACATCTTTTAGAGTCATGTTTCTTTTCTCCTTGAGCTTCACAGTTTTCGAGATTTCAGGGCAATCAAATCCAAAACAGCACCGAGCATTGCCTTTTGTCTTCTCGAATCGCCTGGAATAACAAATGCTTCCCCTACAATTATCAGTGAACTTCGTGATATGCTATGCAGGGTAACAAAAGGGGCGTAATGATATCTTCCACTTTCTCGGGATCAGTCGTACGAGGTCACCTGTGCATACATTAGGTAACTCATTAAATGTATTTAGTTGCAGACAACTACCTCAGTCTGTCCCCATAGAAAGCATTGCATCAAGCTACAGAAAATAACACCTTGTACCCAAAAGCTCAAGATTCTTTCCTACTTCAAAGATACACTGATTCTATCTCGGCATGGCAACCATATTCCGAATCAATCTTGATAAGCAGCCTCTTTGATGTCTACGTCTATTCTCATGACGTCTGAAGGTTGTTTTTGAGGAGCTTTACGGGACTATCTTTACATTACCGGGCTTACGGATAATGAGAACTCAATGAAGTTGTTTGGCCTCTCTAACATGGTCCTTCACGTAGAAAGGGAATGAACTCTGTAGAGGCTTCATCTTGGAGTCTTGTTACAGAGTGAAGGAATCGTGGTCGGGGTTGGCATCTCCTGAAGTAAGACTGCCAGAAATTCATTGTCTGCAACCCACCCAAGGCATCATACTACGTTTGCACTTTACAAGATCAATTGGGACTGCTTTTGGAACTGACATCCCTCAGGAGTCAAGGAGTTTGGAATACAAATCAGGGGGTGATACCAAAATAGTCGAAGATTCATCGAACTTTATCCTAAATTGATCTCAGACTTCCCTGAGATATTATAAACTGTCCTAGGCTTATGTAAATGCTTTTGTTCCTCTGGAATAGAGTCTTGGACTTTCCTCCACATCTCGTTGTGTCCATGTTCAAGATAAAAGCGGTCATCAATATGACAGAGAAGGCGAAGAAAAGCGATTGAAACAGCTCATTTTCAAGCAAGAGAGTAAAATTGCACTAAATTCATATCCGTAATGGCCGCAATGCCCTTCATCGATGTTGAGTCGAGGGGAACGCCTGTCCCTTCGTGGGAGAATAAGGCTGGTGCTCAAAGGACAATGGGAACATGCAGGGGGGAACTTCCAGTTACAGTAGATCCTTCCCACTTATGGGGCCATCTCCCAGCAGTCGTTTTTCTCGAAAGAAGTGCAGCCCGTTGGGAAGAATACACATCTCATCGAGCTGGGGAAGAAGTCCCATCATGTCAATGGCAGGGGACTCGATGAAATTGATATGGGTAGCAACATGGTGGTTGAGAAAGATCTCGTCGATGTTCTCGTGCTCTTCGTCTCGGTAGATAGCCTTGTGGTCAGAGGCCGACATGATATAGAATGCTAAGTGTCGGAGATGGCGCAGGACAGATTCCACCACCCCCGCAAGACTGAGTAGAGCATTATCCTATAGAGTTTCAGTTGTTAGTATCGCTATTGACGCCCAAAGAATGCATTCAGGGGTTTAGGTCACCTACAAGATGATATAGCCTGCGATGATTGCTATGTTCTCCATTCTGAACAGAAAACGTAGTTACACCCGATCCTATTGGCAAGAGTCAAGTACTGCAAGATCTGAAAGCCATAGCTATAGGTGTCGAACACCTCAAGTCCGAAGACGAAATGACCTTTGAGAGGTTGTCCCCCTTCGTTACCAGCATACATGGCTGGGATTTGCCTCTGAGTGTCGGAGAGAGAACCCGAGAGGTAAACGATGCCAGGGCAGTGATCTAAATCATCCCATCGAGCTCGTGAGATGCCACAAATCTTCGTGGGGGTTAATAGAAGCTCCTTGCTGGCCCCAACACCGCCGCCACCAGTGACAAGGCGGACGTCGCGGAGGTTTGCCTCTACCAAGTCCTCCTTCAGCAACCGAACCAGGTCTGCGTACTTCGATCGAAAAGTGTCGTTAACTTTAGACTCTGTAGGTATCTCAACGAGCTCCAGGAGTTCTTTTATGGCTTTTGCGATTCGTGGGAGACAGCGGACGTCCTCGAAGCCCTGCCGATAGTCTCGAGCAGTGCGGGGTTCAAGGACTTGTACAGCTTCAACATGAACCTGAAGTAACCCACCAGCGTCAGGAAATTCTAAGTATGGCTAAGTTGTACTTTGAAGCATACTTGATGGCGGATCTGGGGAGGAATACGTCACAGTGCTCCTGTCGATCAAGGAATTTCCCGATTCTCTCGGCGACATAGAACCTGGTACCACGCAATCGAACGCTTTGAAAACATTCCTTCCTGTAATCATGTCTGAGGTGAGGAAGAAGTTTACTTGTGTGATACTCTTGAGGTCCTCTCTTTCCAGGGCGTTTGCCATGGGCCTTACCGGCTATAGACGCAAAGAAATCTCCATTTTGTCGATAGTCTGAGTGTAAGAGCGGTCTCAGGAAAGAAAATTACAGAGAGGGTGCAGAGGCAAAAACAAGAGTTCGGTCGCAAGGTTAATGGCTTGCCAAGGTTGATGGCCTGCAGAGGTTGACGATGATGACCCGTGCTGAATGAGGGAGATAAAGAATATTAACAAGAGGCTCTTGGAGAATGAACATCTGAGGCAAGATGATACAGACAAATATAGACAAATAATATAAGATGCTAAGAAAGTGCTGGCCAGTGGCAGTGGGTGGCAGTGAGTGACAGTGTATCAGCGACTCAAGGAGCACACTACCTTACGCTACACATTCCGACTTCTATGTCAACTATTTCTCTCTCCCACACAACTTTAACAAAGAAGAAACTTCCACATACTTCACAATTTTGTCCCAGCATACAAAGCATACATCAAAAACAGAACCAACCTTTCAGTGAACAAACAGTAAGTATTGCCATCTCCATCTTCCCTTTTATCCGTCACTCACAAGGAACAGAGTCAGCATGGAGTACAAACTCCCAAAGACCGAGGTCCACAAGCTTCAGGACGGATCCCCTGGCAACGACAACAAGGCCATCCTTGAGAAGCTCCTTTCACTCGAGGTCACCGACGTCCGACATCTCTCTCAGATGCCCGACTTCAGAATTCTCTGCATCCGCCGAATGAAGCTGATGTGGCGCTCCCCCAAAGAGGGCGAAACGGAGTACCGCCCTTGCGTCGGCAACCGCACTATGGAGGCTGCCCAGCGGCATATCATCGCTTGGGCCACTCTCGCTCTCGAGGCGGTTCATGCTTGTCAGTACATGCGTGATGTGTTCGGGGATGGGGTCGACTCCAACTGAGCCGAGGAGATGGCAGATAGGGAGGATGGCAACTGAGTGCCGGACAATGCCTGTGGGCAAGGCTATGGATTCTCTGGGGGACCAATATCGGGCATGACGGGAACAACTACAGTTAGACTATACTCATTACAATCCGTCAAATGAATCCAAATGAATCCAATTCGTATCAACATGGAACGCCTGTTCCAAATCGCTTTGTATCAAGAAAGGCACAATCTCACCTTGAAAGCAAACCTATAAATCATCGTCACTGCATCGCGTGGGTACTGAAGATGTGGCCGTTGATCCAGGTGCCAAGCTACAGTCGGGGTTGGTATCTCCTGAGGCAAGACTGCCAGAAATTCATTGTCTGCAACCTAAGTCTCCTCATCACTTCGGATTTTTATCCCAAGATCTTGTTTTCCCAAGGTAGGTCCAACCACATGCAATCCGAACAGCACGTATCAAGACCTCTTAAACAGCCATCAGGCAAAGTGCTTTTCAATACTTGGGCAACGTCCAGCCGCCGCAATCTCAACATCTCAAACGAGGTCGGCTCAAGTGCTGGCCATAGCACTGCTATAAGCACCAATACATCCCTGTTGCCACTGTCCTTGGTGCCATTCTTTCAATCTTCTTCATCCCTTGCGCCTTCGTGTTCGTTATCAGCACCATGGCATGAACAATACCAAAGCTGGTCTTAGCGAAAACACCACCGCGAACAACAATGGAGCCAATGATCCATGCCGGCAGGTAGATGGGAGAGCGAAGGGTGGAGCAAGAAAACTTCTAACGTTGACCCAGGTGCCGAACCGACTGGTCTAAATATCTTCTACGACATATGAGACTTACGCAAGTCTTTTTATCACTTGGGATAGAGGTCCTAAGTTTAGGACCGATCACTTGCAGGGTTGATTTACAGCTCTAGATCCATGAGGATATCGCATCGCTTTGACGCAGTAAAGGAAATACGGCCTCTGCTATTTGCGACATGGTCCGGAGAGTAAGCATATGCTCCAAGTTGGCAGGTGGCAGAGGTCCCTATTGGAGAGAGAGACATAATAGTTGACTTCAAATTCTCAAGAGATATGTCGATAACTTCTAGGAAAAATTGCAGAACTTAGTAACTACCGACACATAAAGAATATATGATTGAACATGTCGTGATGTTGAACTACAGGTTAAGCCAACACGTTACGGATGTTTCAAGATGGGAGTAGAATTGAGAGAGTAATCACGTGCAAGTTCATGCAAACAAGGGTCCTGGATGATTCCAAAACATCCATGCATATCAGATCGAGGCACCATGACCACACTACGCCGCAGATGCTTACGTCCGACCTGAGCTCCGAACTTGCTAACTTTTAGCTGGATTGTTACACAGCCTATAAGGGTGATTGGCTACAATCGTGCAATTGGTTCTTAAGTATTTTCGCATCCATAGAGCTGTTTCTGACAGCCGTTGAGATACAAAATAATGTTGGAAATTTCAGCGATTGATAACTGGACTTGATCCATTGGGACGAATAATCGCCATTGATTGGTCGGAGGTGAGTGTGCCGTGTGGCAAACTCCGAATCTTGGTCTAAATCCGGGGGCGGGGAGAATTTCGACAGGACCGCGTGGTTGTGGCTCGGGGATAAGGCAATGGCTGCAGCAGAGTTGAACGGGGCGTTGTTAGGAGTCAGAGACAGTTAACTATGAGGTCATGAGGCTTGTCAGTTGAAGCATAACCAAGGTCATGGTCTCGAGTCAATTTCGCATTGTAATTGAGACAGCACTCTAACCATTACAGCAAGTAAACGGCATTCTGTCGCAGTCGGAGGAGCATAATGCCGTCCCTTCAGGTGGAATCGCCACTGTCTAACAAGACAAGGCCGAGAAAAGGGGAGAACACTCGAGAGACTCGTGCACAACGTCGAAGGGCGTGCATGTCAACTAATAATATCTGCCGAAAACGTCTGGGTATAAGTCGCTAGGTCGGTCACAGGGCAACGTGCCAATGGATGAAGGTTCATGGCCAAACGGCTTTTTTATTGTGAGTCAGAGCCTCAGACGATAGAGAAGAGAGAAGAGACAGACGGACAATAACATGCTCATGGCTCGTTTTGGCATGGCCTAGATGGGCTTTTTGTTTCGTCCTCTCTGTTGTAAGATATCCATGGGTCCCGAGGACCGGTAGCCCCGGCTGACAAATGCAACTTGGACGCTATTCGCACTGTCGAGAGTTCACGTTCCTGTACCCAGCCTCTCTCGGAAACTCGCTGACCCCCACCCAGAATGGTGCCTGTTCAGGGTCTAGTGAGCTGATGGAAGAATGAACTAGAAGGAATCTTTGTGACTCAGGCAGCAAATTTTCTAGTCGGACGCTCCGCATTGGACCCTTGCTTGGCCTTGCCTGCTCTCGCCTTTGCTTGCTCTGCTTGCGCTGCTAGGCTCTGGGTACGCGTAGATACAGTACCTACAGTGCGATTCAACTAACGCCCGCTCAGCTGCCCCCGCTCTACCTACTACTGCAGCCATCCATCTCACTCGATTTCCCTTCCTCGCCCATTCTTGGCTCCGCCTGACACCAGAAACCACCGATTTCATCATCAATCTTACATACTGTTACCTTACATACCATAGTAGCTTCAGTTTCTATCCTGTCCTTTGCGGCCTGAATCCGAAAACCTCGTTCTTCTTATTATTCAACTTTGCCTCTCTTCTCACTGCCGCTTGACAATTAGTTATATGCCAGTATCATAACCCAGCCAGCAGAAGCCCGCCCCGCTCGTCTAGGTCCCCGACGTCGCCGCTACACAGGCTTCAGGCACAGACAGCCTCTGGTCTGGCTCTTTGTCCCCTCCTGCGTGAGCCTGGACTGGCAGAGAGCTTGAATCTATAATCAACCCGCGCGGCTTCAGTTTCGTCTGCTTCGATTTCAAATCGTTTCTCACCGTTACGCCTCTTTTCGATCGCCCGTTTCATATTTCGCGATGGCTTCTACCGGTACTGGAGGCACTTTGCCACCCAACTTTCTCTTGACCCCGCAGCAGCAGAACCTGCTCTTTGCTGCTCTCAACTCCAACAAGCAGCAGCTCTCTGGTTTTTCCGTGGACAATTCTCTGACAGTTTCTCCAACGACGTTCCGCAATTCTGCTGGCCAGCAAAAGTCCGCCACCGCTACAGGTTACCAGGAGAGTCCCTTCCTCGACAATTACGACTATGACTTTGGCGATTCTGGTTTCGACTTCTCCTTCGCCAGCGAGGACCAGCCTTCCATGATTGGAGATCTTCCCGCTGCTTCCACGGAGCCCAACAACAACTCTGGTTCTGTCGCTCTGTCCGACTCCCCAGAGACTGATACCCCAGAGAAGCGCAGCTACCCCGACGACGAGGATGATGAAGATAGCCCTGGTGGAGATCACAAGCGCCGTGAGAGTACCGACAAGGTCCCTAAGAAGCCCGGTCGTAAGCCTCTTACATCCGAGCCCAGCTCGGTACGTCTTATCAATTGATTACATATAAAGCGTATCACTTACTAATCCATATAACAGAAGCGCAAGGCTCAAAATCGTGCCGCTCAGCGTGCTTTCAGAGAACGCAAGGAGAAGCACTTGAAGGATCTTGAGACAAAGGTCGAAGAGCTAGAGAAGGCCTCACAGGCTGCCAACCATGAGAATGGCATGCTTCGAGCTCAGGTTGAGCGCATGACTGCTGAACTCAACCAGTATAAGCAAAAGGTCACAGTGATGTCAGCTACCAAGTCACTGCCAAGGGAAAAGGTTCCTTTCGGTAGCGCTGCCGTCAGCAACCTCGGCGATGTTAACTTCCAGTTCGAGTTTCCCAAGTTCGGCATGCTTCCAGGACCACCTGTCAGCAAGACTGGCTCATCGCCTACAAGCCCGGATCAGCAAAAGACCACATACTCAAGCCCAACTGCCAACAGCGTCAACAACAGCGCGCAAACCGCACAACAATTCAAGGATGACTTGGCCAAGTTCTCGGGTGTCTTCAGCCCTTCCATGGCAAGCTCTGCCACCAACCCCTCTCGTGCGAGTGTCGACTCCGCAAACTACAGCGTCAATGGCGCTTCCAGCTCCCCATCTGCTTCATCTCATTCAAACACTGGCCCCAGCTCTTCGTGCGGAACATCGCCTGAGCCTTTCAACCAGTCTCCCATGGGCTTCAAGCCCGTTGATACGATGACTACCATTGGCGAGGAGCAGACTCACCATAACAACAATAACAACCCCAGCCAGTTCGGCAACATCGATCTAAACAGCACCAACTTCGACTGGCTGTCACAACAGAACGGTGGACAGTTTGACCCACAGCTCTTTGGTGATTACCGTGAGCCTCAAGAAAACGTCTTGGCCAACCCATCTTTCGACGACTTCTTTAACGATGCTCTTGATAGCGATTTCTTCACTCCTTACAACATGGCTCCCAACAGCCCCAGCACGCATCTTAATGGCCAGGCCAAGAAGCCATCGAACCTGATTGATCAGATTGATGCTCAAAAGGAGTCCGATGACGAACCTCTTAAGAAGCAGAACATGAACTGCAATCAACTGTGGTATGTATCAACTTATGGAATCAGAAAATGTCTGTGTCTAACACGTTTCTACAGGGAGAAACTTCAAGCTTGCCCCAAAGCACAGAATGGCGAATTCGACCTCGACGGTCTCTGCTCCGAACTTACCAAGAAGGCCAAGTGCTCTGGTACTGGTCCTGTGGTTGCTGAGACCGACTTTGACACCATTCTGCAAAAGTATATGGGCAAGGACGTCTCCAGTAGTTGTGTCGCCCAACAGTTGGGTGTGGAAATAAAGTCGAGTGACCCAAACCAAGATAAGCATATTGGTCTGCCAATTTGAGACCAGGTTTATTATGAACAAAGATTCGGCTGTACACTACAAACATCGGCGGCATACCCAGCACACAGCTACAATGATTAAGGCGTTTATAACAGACAGGATGGGATCGGAAAACCAAGGGATTCCGGCGCTTGATTTACCTCCGTCAACAGAATTGGATGCATGGAAAGGAGAAAGGATGATCTATGGTATGATTATGTAGCATGCCATGAAATCTTCGACCTGTTAACTCAGCTTGAAATTTCTTTGGGGATTTACTTATGCTTTGTTTTTGGATGGACATTTTTTTGCTGCTATGAATAATTATGACTTATTTCTGGTTTCAACTGTCAAGGGCTCAACAGGGGATATATGATGATCACTGTGACTTGGCAACGCACATGCTGATCAGATATGTACATCAAAGGGACTACCTATTCAACTTTCATTACTACAAAGATGATCTGTATTGGAGACTGTCTTGTGACACGAGTATTAGCATTCGAGGATACAAATTGCACGCTACAACAGCAAATTTGAGCAAATCTGAAACGTCCAGACCCTGCATATGCCAGTAAATTGAGATCTAAAAACATTCAGCCGGAAGTAGGAGATCGCCGTGACATCATTTTTGAGTCCATCGTTGGCCGAGAGCTGTTGTGATTTTTATCATGACAGCTAACCTTAGTCATCAAGTGGAGCCAGTTGATCGCGATTAGGAAGCTTTAGCCAGACCAAACCATCCTGAACAAGTCGTACTCAGCTTACAACAACTTCTCGCATCCTGTAGCTGCTGATTATTTCTTGCTTTTGGCCTTCAAGAAGAGACTCCTGGAACAGATATTGACAGTCTCGATTCGACCCTCGCACGAATACCAATCTCCGATACTTTACAATGCCAAAAGAGAAGAATTACAACCCTGTGCAGGCGCAGCGCAAAGCTGACAAGGCTAAGGCTCTCAAGAAAGGTAAGACCAAATCTGATAATCGCATCTGACCTTCTAACTGGAATCATAGGGAAGCATGAACGACAAGAACGCCTAAACGAGAAGCTATCGCGGAAGAACCCCGAGCGCATTCAAAAACAGATCGACGACCTCAAGAAAATCACATCAAGCGGCGGCAAGCTTACTCGTCACGAGGAACAAACATTAGAAGGGCTCGAAAAGGAAATCAAAGCAGTGAAGAAGGCCAGAGAAGCACTTGGCGACAAAGCACCAACATTCAGTCGAGGATGGAACAGAGATCACGACTCAGGATCTAGGGTATTAGGGAAGAGGCGCAGAGGTTCCAACGATGCTACGACAAGCGACGAAGAAGTTCCGGACGACGTCAAGAGTATCCCTATGCCTCGAGATACACCACCCCCCATCCCCAAAGAAGTCATGGACAAATGGTATGCCGAACGGCGAGCAAGGAGAGAGGCGGAGAACCCAAGGCCGGACGCCGAGGACAAACAAAAGAAGGAAGCCCCAGTTGTCGAAGCGAAAACAGTATACGAAGCCAAGCCTGTGGTGCGCGATCTCAGAAAAGAGGCTGTTTCGGCATTTGTGCCTACGGCAGTCAAGATGAAAATGAACAAGGGTCAAGGTCAAGGAGGATTAATAGAGCCGGAGGAAGCAGATCGACTAGAACAAGAGGGCTATCTCAAGACGGCAGATCGCAGCTCGGAAGCACGACCCGATCAAGGCCAATCATCACGGCATGTGACCATGGAGGATGTGGAAGACGAGGAGGCTTGATTCTGGAAAGGAGGTTAGTTCAGCCAGCTATGGTGTCATTGATGCAATTGACAGATAGTAATGCATAATATCCCGACCCAATTGCTTCCCAAAAAGGATATAATTGGGCGAAGCCATTCAATCACATCTTTTCAAGCCTATCAGAAGAGCGATGTGACTCAGACCAACAGCGAGCTCGAGGGGTTGAGGCCGGTTAAGATAGCGGCATAGGGTTAAAGCTGGGGTAGAGAGGACCCATCTGACCACCCACAATTCAATGACGGAGGACCAAGTGCGTTGACTATTCTTGACCGACAATGTTTCCTCATTTCCGAGGAGGAAAGATGGCAAATTGGGCTGCATTAACAATGGGACTTGTCTTGAGAAGGCGTCTACACATGCTTTGGGTTTAGACCCAACAGGTCTTGCAGGTCTCTCTCAGTTGATTTTACGACCGTATATATCCGTGTTAAGGGTGGAGCTATAGAAACTTAACGAACAAATGATGAGTTTTCATTACTCTCTTGTCGACTAGAAACTCGACCACTACGGCAACTCAGGCCGCACTCCGAAAGCGGGCCTGGCTTTTTCGACCCGGGGCCACGCCGAAATCCGATCATTCTTATATTTAAGCATGTCCGATCTTTTGTTTTCGCCTCCTAGTTTTCAACTACATGTGTGATATCAGTGATATGCTACGACAATTGTAAAAGAAGGAAGAAAGAAAAGTGTGCTAGGTATCTGGGGACGGAAAGGAAACATTTACGATTTGTTCAGAGTCAAAGCAATGGATTGTCACCAAGTCACATCTCGTGCCCTTTATGAGGACGACGAGATCAACGACCATGTCAACCAGATCGATCAAGGAAACGAAACCAACGCCAAAACAGGAGCTGATCTAGAGAAGCAACCGACTGCAGCATCGACAGCGTCGTTCCAGGAAACGTATCCCGAGGGCGGCCTGGAGGCGTGGTCCGTGGTCGCTGGTTCGTGGTTCTCTCTATTCGCTTCGCTTGGACTAATGAACACCCTCGGCACGTTTCAGGCCTATGTTCTCGACAACCAACTCACAGAGTATAGCGAGGGAACTGTCGGTTGGATCTTTTCTATCTATACCTTTCTCGCATTCTTCTGCGGTGTGTATATCGGTCCTGTGTTTGATAAGTATGGCCCGAGATGGCTTGTCATTGCTGGTGCTGTGTTCACCGTTGGCGGTATGATCTTTATGAGTTTTGCATCTGGTAAGTCCTCTTTGGCATTGTTGGTTTTTATGTGCTGACTGTTGCAGAACTCTGGCACTTTGTCGTCGCCTTTGGCCTCCTCTGTGGTTTTGGATCATCGCTACTCTTCACACCCTCGATCGCTGCTGTAGGCCACTTCTTCAAGGCTCGACGTGGGCTGGCGACTGGTGTTGCATCTACTGCTGGTGGAATCGGCGGTATCATCTACCCTTTCATGTTGACGAGGCTAATCGAAAAGATTGGTTACGGATGGGCCACCCGAGTCATTGCTCTCATCTGCCTTTGCTGCAGTTTGATCGGCATCTGTCTTCTCAAGTCTCGACTTCTACCTGCCAAGGACGCTACAGCACACCCCAACTTTCTCATCTTCAAGAGTCTGCCTTTCCTCTTCACCACGATTGGCGTCTTCATGTTGGAATTCTCCCTCTTCATTCCTCTCGGCTACATCTCGACATATGCGCTGCACAAGGGCTTCGGAAAGGAGTTTTCCTACAATCTCATCCCTATCCTCAACGCTGGGTCGGTCATCGGTCGACTTTTGCCTGGCTACTATGCCGATGTGATCGGTCCTTTTAACGTCAGCATTTTGGCCGTGATCCTTGCCATTGTGGCCTGCTTCTGCGTATGGCTACCTCTTGGTGGAACCACAGCTGGTGTCATTATCTTCACCGTATTGTTTGGTTTCTCCTCAGGAACATCCATTGCCATTGCGCCTGTCTGTATCGGTCGGCTGTGCAAGACGCAAGAGTATGGACGGTATTATGCTACGGCCTATACAATCGTGTCTTTTGCTTGTCTGATCGGTATTCCCATTGGTGGTAGCATTGTCCAAGCCAATGGGGGTGAGTACTGGGGACTTATCATCTTAACTGGTGCCGTTTACGTGGCATCCATGATCTCACTATTTCTGGCCAAGGTCACTCTGTTGGGCTGGCACAACTGGAAGGCTGCCCTTTGAACATTTATGAAGTACATCAGCATCTAACGAAATCGAACCTTGAGATTGAACGGCTGTCGTCTTTCGTCGACGTCTGGACACAAATTTATGACGCTATTTAAAAGTATTGCTATTATCTTGGGAAAGGAGTTTTGGATACTAAAAAGAGTTGAGAATGTCAATATCATTGCTGCGAGTCTTTGTACATAGATACCATAGTCCGTAGGAAAACATAATAGTTATTGTTTTGTAGGCTTGTGTTCACCCCGTTGTTAAGAGCCTTCTATCTGGGTATTCCGCATTTATCTTGAACCCGAGGGCATGGCCTACTTCTGCTTCTGTGCCTTGATGTGCTCTCCATGAAGCTCTTGTACCGCAGGAATAATGAGCGATTCAATCTCAACATCGGGTTCCTGACTTGGCAACTCCTCTGCCACAAGTGGCCGGCCCTCCGCTTCTCCCCAGCCGCCCTCTCTCGGCACACGCACCCAGTTATCTTCCCTCTTAGGACTCACAAACACAACTTCCCACTTGCGCGTGGATAGAAGGTTTCCGATAACGAGATGATGTTGATATCGATCAAGACTGTAGCGAGCCTTGCGCACCAGAAGCGCTGGGTCCGTCTCAAGCTTGAAAGACACAATCATACCCTCTGGCGCCCATCCATCCACAAGATTCTTGAGAAATTTGGGGACGGGATCGAGATCGATGACGAGACGCTTTGAGCGTGGGACAGAAGGGGATGAGTCAAAGTTATCAAAAGTCTCTTCGTCGTCTGGTCGCTTCTGCTCAACGGCGTTGGTTGACTGGATCTTGTGCTCGGCCATACGATCAGGAGGAACGAAAAAGTCCGACACGGCTGCGGCGAGGTAGAGAAGACCAGATGGGCCGAGAGGACGCATGAGTCGCGCAATCTCTCGCAGCTCATGGAGATAGTCGACAATAGTGACAAAGGGCAGTGTGAGAAGCATATTGTCATCCCTCGCCTTGCGATACTTTCTCAACACCTCCTGCATCTTATCCTGCACCTCACTCCTCACACCAATTCTTCCAGCCCCATCTTCTGTCAGAAAGTCCAAGAAGCAGTCTGTAGCATGCGAGTAATGTCGCGAGTACGGCAGCAGACTGAACTGGCGATGGAGGAAGATGACGGCATATCCAGCTTCGAGAAAGTACTCGGCGCTCGTAGCACCACGAGTTCCAGCGCTGAAGTTGTCAATGTACCGAACAGTCTGCTTCTCAAGAGGGACAGTAGTGCCGCCCGATGTGACGAGGACGACACGACGGCCCGCAGCGGCATGAGACGAGATGAAGCCAGCGGCGAGAGCAGTGTGGGCTGATAAATTGCGCGGAGGAGGGTTCTGAGCAAAGTATGTCTGCTCGGAAGCGAGGGCCTCAGCAGCGGTGTTGGCAGGTGTAGCCATTTTGTTTAGTGTTTGTGAAGCGAACGCAATTCAGACTGTGACCAATGAATGATTTGGTTGAAGTGAATGATTGAATGAAGCTCCGGGGCGGAGATGCGGAGGTCCGGGCGGGAGGCGGGGGTTTGGTCTTTGACACCCGGATCCGGAGACGGAGACTAAGGTAGTGAGACGGAAAGGCCCAGTGAAGATAATGATAAGATGATGGTACAAGAAGTGAGAGAGGATGAGGAAATGGAAATTGAGAGTTATTTATGTTTAGGTAGTTTCTGGTTCTGGTTCTTTAGTAAAATGCCCCATCGACTGTGACGGATACTACTTACGCATTTATCATCCCGGTGGGTTTTGAAGTTGTGAGTATGGTCTGCCCTGTAACGCAGCTGCCAACACCTGACCCTTCTGTAGTGTTGGTCCTGTACATTAAAGTCACTCGGCTTATCTTTTATAAGAAGTGACTGAATTGCTCTTACATGAGACTGAATATGTCATCATTTCCATCATTTGCTGTCCAAGTAGGCAATGATTACTGATAAGCTGTAGTATACCTCGGTAACTAGCACTATCTCGGATCATATCATGTTCATTCCTAAAACCTTCCGATGAAAGCGACACTCATTTCAAGCAATCCGATGCTGCCATAAATGCTCTAGAGCTACGGTGATTTCCTGACTCATTGCAAAGGCTCTATTATTGATATCCTATCAATCCCGGTTCATTTGAGTGAGAGTCATGTACAGAGAAGTGAAATATAGAGGCGGAGAATGAGAGAAGTCTTGGAAGTCTTAGTGTAGGTAGTGAAGATCACAGTACAGGCTCTTGCAGATCCGCGAGAGCCTGCACAAAGGAGTCTCAGAGAATAGCTCCTCTTTCATGGTCATTTCATTCTTGCACTCGAAACATTCTGAGCGTCTAGAACATCTGTTGGCTTAGGGGCAAAGGGTTTTAACTGAAATTATTATGCGATAAATACTACCATTATGTGGGATATCAGACTATTAACCAACGCAAACATAAACAACCCTGCATCCTATGCCAAAAACAACCGCAATTGCGCCCAACACCATACTGTGCTTTCATCATCCATGAAACATCACTCCTCCTTATCCTTGTTCTCCTCGTCCTCGTCATCCTCAGCTCCCCAATCTCTCCATCCCTGACCCTGGACCCAGCTGACTCCCTTTCGCCAGTTAGTCTCGCGGATTGCTTGAGCATCCTTCTCGTAGACAACACCAGTGACCATGAGCGCCAGCATAAAGACCCAGACATCACCGCCCTTCATGCTCTTCCACCAACGTCGCTTCACACCAACCTTCCAGAGGCTGTCGACACTAGCGCGGGCGCTGTACAGGAACAGCCCACGGCCATTTCGCCGCTCAACGAATGCCCAAAGGCCAGCGAAGAAACCACCGAGGAAGACACGCTGAGTCGCGAGAACGTGGCGTGGAAGCCATTGCTGGAAGAAGCAGATCGAAGCCCAGGCTGTGGAAAGCGCACCTGTCGCAAAGGTAGACATGCGAAGGGCCTTAGTAATGATGCGCTGAAGGGTCGCCAGAGGGCTGTGGTACAGGCTGGAGAATCGGGGAATGACGGTGAGCGCTGAAAAGACTGCAACGAAGAAGCGAGCAAATGGCGGGAAAGTCTGAAGCCAGAAAGTAAGATAAGTTCGAGCACAAGATGGGTCTCCAGGGTGCAGAGTGGCGCATGAGAGAGATGTGATCAGAGGATGAGCTCGAGATGTCAGTGGCGCAATTGCACTGAGGCTAGGAGGAAGAACCTCCTTGCCAGGGAAGAGAGTGGGAGAAACATAGGCACTATGACGGTCAGTATGAGGTCTTTTTCTCAACGTTTATTAACTTACGGCCAACTCAGGCGCGCCATTTGAGCCAAGCTGTCAACGATCTCAGAAGTCTGAGGCCACTTAACGCTCGACGGCCAATCTTGCGGGCGCGGATGCAAGTAAGCTGATGAACTCTTGAAGATCAAATCTCCAAAAGGCTTGGGAAAGCAATCACGATCGAAAACAGCAGCATGAAGAAGCTGTCCAAAAGCGAATGGCTGCAACATCCAGCTTCCGAACCACCAAGGTCTCTCCCTCTTAACGCCGTTCTTTCGGCCCCAGATGAGACCATCAGCCTCACAGAAGTTGTAGGCAAACTCTAAAGCACGGAAGATTGTGTAAATGGCGATAGTGACGCGCATCTTTTGTGCTGGGTAAATGCCAAGAGCCAGACCAGCGAATGAGGCACCGATGGCGGGTGCAGAGGGAGATGTCAGCATCGCTGCAGTTCGGGGATTGCGCGCACGGAAAGGCTCGACTTGAGGGTCGAGGAGATGGACACGCAGTCGAGTGAAGAAACGGAAGAGGATTCTGTAAAGGAGGAGAATGGTAGAAAGAGAAATAGACAGCCTCAGAGCGGGAGACTTGTAGAATGGCTTCTTTTTACCACCAGTGCTGGGTCTATCGAATCGTTAGCCGTTTGCACATGTCCTTATCAATGAGCTACTCACTCTTCTTTACCCATCCTCTTCGCGACAATATCCCATCCCTTCATGCCGAGAAATGTCATCACGAAGACCCTAAGCGCATGTCGCACCGTTCTCGCATTATAGTCATCACCACCTTTTGGCGGCTGCAGCGCCTTTTCAACACGGTTTGGCGTTGGTGTGGCGCGACGCAGCACACGGGATCGAGAGAGGATGTACTTATGCAGACTCGCATATTCGTGAGCTGAGATGGTGTAGCGCAACGTGTTTCGAAGAACAGGGTCGTTAACAGATCTTGAAGATCGCGAGCTCGAGGCGTCGCTTGGAGAGACGGAGGATTCCATTGTGATTAAGGAGCGGAGGTTGTTGTTGTGGTTGATAAAAGGATCGTGTTTGGTTAATTTATGGCGTGTCTGCGGTTCCACGAGCTGAGCTCCAGCGGCGCATTCGAGCAGTAGCTCCGAAGAGAGGCATCAAGTAAATGAAGAAACCAATTTATCTGAATCGAAAATGACCTGGACTTGGTTACACAGCTTCAGTGCTGAGGGGTCCAGATCGAAGCTCTCACATCAAGTCTCTTGTTTGTTGATGAAGTGAAGTGAAGTGACGACGAATGGTGGGAGGCACGGAAGGGATGAAATCACAAGAACTTGGAAATGAGCAAGACGACGTAAAGTGGAGAATTCGACCTCGGCTCTTGGTCTAAGCTGACCTTGCCCACTATCTTTTGATATCGAGACCCTGCTAAGGCTATCCCAATTAATTAAAGCAATGCTCAATTAGCGAATAGAGACACGCGATGCCGTTGCTTATGGGGTCCGTCAACAGGGGTTCCCCGCCCTCGGTAGCTAAGTTGCTCTTCTCCAGCCGGACATCACCATCACATGAAATCCAACAGCACGTTCAACTCTCTCAACTACCCAAAGAGGCTTGACTCCCGATAGCACGCCCACTATGCGCATGAAAAAGTCATATCGTCATAAGGCACTTCACGTAGAACGCATAAGTCAGTCTGGGGTATCAAACCAGTCATAAAGAGGCTACCTAATGCTGTCTCTCAAGTGAGAGACATAACGACGCATACTCCGTTTGATGCCGAAACTACCGTCCTTTTTAACTTCCAAAGTCACTAACTATCATTCATCATAACCCCTTCATATCAGTCCAGCCCAGTCCAGTCTGGTCCAGTTCCAGGCCATTGTGATGCCAGCCAGACCCAGGACAAGTGAGATTGAAGCACCAGTCCTAGTAATATGGAATCATTAAATACTTTTTGTTTTCTTTTTCCTTCCCGTGCCTCCCACCAAAGTTTCCATTCGTTAAAAACATTCCTCGCTTTAAAGCAACCAATGTTGACATGCCCCCCAACGCCGTTCATCAACCAAAACTCTCCAAGGAGCATCATATCCTCTCCCTAGTAAGCAGGATCACAGACGCCACCTTTTCATCCCGAAATCAAAAGTACTAGCTTTTGTCGAGAGACTGAGAAACCAGCCTCGGCTTTGTTTGCCATGATTCTGCATGCCGCCCTTCCGATTATCCAGCATCAACACAACCCCCAATATCATTCATGAAATTGAAAAATTCGTAGCGTGAACCAAGTTGCTTAGGGGTAAGCTGCTTGTGTGCTTGCTTGAGGGCCCACGAAGGGAACCCAAGTACGACCAAGGACCGGACTCTCGGAAGGTCCAAAAGGCAGAATCTCCTCGCGCCAGCCCAGCGCACTCCAGAGACCGACGTATCTCGGTTCAGGACTGGAAAGCTGTTGGGTGATGACGGCCCAGGCTGTGACCTGCTGGGTCTTGACCAGTTCAACGATCTGAAGCCGACGTCGCTCTCTCTCGGCTACTGTGTCTTTGACGACGCGGTAGATTGCCTCTGCATTTGGCCATCCGTTGGCCTTGTTAGTCGCTGCCTCGAGCAGTGCTTTGAGAGTTTCGAATGGAAGATTAAGGAGAATTCGAGAAAGCACTGCATTTGAAGGAGTTCGCTGCTGTGAACCGCCTGAAGCATCCGAAGCTGGCGAGACCTTGCCGTCGGTCAAAGAAAGGTCGCCAAACTGAATCCCAGAAATCTGCTGAGAGAGACGTCCCTTGCCCTTGCCAAGATGCACGGATGTACCTCGAGCAATGGGTGGGGGTGAGAGCTTGCGGGTACTGGCGTTGCTAGTCAGAGCAGTTTGTGGAAGACGAGCATAGCTCGACATGTCGGTAACTGAAGTATCAATCTTGAAAGTAGGGTTGGTGTTTCTTGCGATGAAAGAGACGATCTCGTTGAGAATAACTCGAGATCCATCGCCGTACTTGAACACATCATAAGACCCCTCGTCTCGGTGATCCTCCAGGGCAAACTCCAAAGCCTTCTCAACTGTCTCCCAGTTCAATAGTTGCACAGCAACCTCGCAACCGCGTCGCATGAGCGGATCCCAACGGAGGAGATGACCGGCTGCAGCATACGAAAGAGCAAAGTCGAAGCGGGCAAACAACTGTTTGTAATCAGCTGCAGCCTGCTTCATGTCCTCAGCAGCAGGGTCCAGGAGTGGCCATCCGTAAAGACAGTGAATGGCCATATAGAACGATTCAGAGCGAATCCACTTGCTCTTGGTCGCGAGAAGGATGGTGGGAAGAGATGGAACATTGGGGTCAGGTCGTGGCTGTTTAGCGATAGCGTTTGCGAGCTCGGTACTGCGAGAAAGGATCACTCGGTGGCCTGGAATGCGAACTGGGGGAGCTTTTTCGTCCGCGTATCGAAGCTCCAACAAGCAATCAGCAAATTCGGGAGATGAGAACTGTTGCACCAAATGACCAATCAGACCTTCAGCACCCTCCATGGTAGACATCATGTGCGGGGGAGGTCCGGCATTCGGCATCATTCGCGGATACTCGGGACCACCAAACATTCTGCCTGGCTGGTTGGGAGTCTGAGTTACCTCTGGAGCAGGTACGCCATTTCGCGCTGGAGCTGAAGAAAACTGGTTGTATACACTACCATCGTCGGGAGGGCCTGATGCTTGTGAATCATGATAGCTGTGTGGAGTTGGCGGGCCAAAATTGTTAGGGAAGGGAGGGAAAGAGTCCATCGGTCCGTAAGCCATAGTAGGTCTTCCGTAGTTATCGAAAGTAGTGACCGGAACCTGTTCTGCGCCATACGGCATCATAGGAGGGAAGCCGTTGGCACCAGGGGCCATGTAAGGTCGACCATCAGGACCTGTCATACCGGGAGGAGGGGCAATACCACCGGATGGAGGAGCAGGAGAGGAGCTCGTCGAACCGTGGAAAGCGCCAAAATGGATGCTGCCATTGCTGTGATGAGGCTGGTGCATAGGCGGGCCGTTAGGTAGAGGAGCGCGATGGCCACGCATGTCGCCGTTCATGTTTGGTCCCATAGGTCGAGCAGCAGGCTGAAAGGAAGGGGGCATCTGGTATCGGCCCGGTGGGACAGCAGAAGGAGGTCGGCCTTTGTTGGGCTTTGAAGGTGGGTGGTTGTCTAAAAATTCCGACTTGTGAGTATTTGTAAGGGCCTGAAAAAAGTTTGGCTGCCTACCGGACAGAGTTTTGATGTCGGCCTTGCTTGAAACACCATTGGGCTTCTCATTCACTCCGACTGAAACCTTGTCGACTGATCGAGCTCCAACATCGACCTGGTTCTTGGGAGTGGGCTGATCAGAATGGCCTGAGACTACGGGGTTTTTGTGGATGTTGTCGCTTTCGTTGATGATGGTAGGATTTTCAGAACCAGATGCGGCTGCAATGAAAGAATTACGTGTAAGTGAAGGGTCTTGGAGTGCATCTTGACAATAGGCACGTCTGAAGTACTTACAGGAAGAAGCCTGGATGTTGGTTCCATCAGAAGCGCCGTTCTTTGTTTCTTTGTGAGCGTCTGCCTTTGTTTCGGCCACCTCTTCGGCTTTGGAGGTCGAGGTCGAGGTCGAAGTCGAAGTTCCACTAGCAATTGTGCTTGGAGCCGTAGCCGCAGGATCATCCTTCTTAGCCTCAGCAGACACGTTACCATTTACATGCTTCACCTCAATGGGGGAGCGCACATCCGGTTCCTGGATCGTGGTGGAGGCAACAGTCGAAGAAACCGGGACAGTATTGGCACGAGCAGCAGCAGAAGCGGCCTGACGCTTCACATAAGGCAGTGGGATAGCAGGCATGACAGGCTTGGAGGACTGAGAGAGCTTGCTCCCGCCATTTCGGCGAGTCTTCATATTGCCGTTTTGGGGCGCCATTTCATGGACGAGATCGTTGACGGTTCGGCGGGGAAGGTATCGGCGGGCGATCAGCTAGCCAGCGCCAGGCCTCAATAGAGGATTCGGAGGGGAGGGGGCTCTACGGATCTAGAGGAAGAGGCATGGAGAGCAGACGTCTTCGTTATGACTGAAGTGCCCTTTTGTCGATTCTGGGCCGAAGGGTAAGGTAGTTGGCCGTGGATCGGAGGCGAACTGGCGATGCACTAGAAATGAGGGTCCAGGTGCAGCTGTTTGTGCAGAGAGGAAGAGCTCAAGTAGGAGCGGATTTCGACGACGGGTGTGTGCCTTAAGGAGGGTGAATTAAGGAATGAAAGGCAGCAAACCACAGGGCCTGGAGGAGATAAGGTGCTGTAGGAGGAGATGAATAGGGAGAATTATGCTGTGAGAATTTCACCAACCTGGAAACCCGGATGATGATGATGTCGAGGAGGTGCTTCCAACGGCTTCCAAACGATGGAGACGAGTCGCAAGGTAACAAAAATTGGGGCTTTCGTCACAATTTTTCTTGTAGGTAGACCAGACCAAACCTCAGACCTCCCCCCGCCGTGCCGTAGGTGCCCGCGTTAAGACTTGCGCTAAACTTCAGGGGCCTGGAGTGGCTAGCGCAGCCAACAATACTCCCACCCGCCAGATAGTAGCCAACAAATAGAGGTTGAGCTTCTGCGGCGAACAGTCATCAGCCGGCTTCCGACATTCAACTCTGATTGCATGGAGCCTCTTTTGAGGGTTATAATAGGCCAGTCTTCTTGTTTGTCTACGGAAGCTTATGCCAGTTGCCTACCAAAGGCACGGCTGCCTGCTTGTTCCCGTTTGACTTTACGTGCCGCCTCAACTGATTCTCGCGGACGGGTACGCACTTGATACAAGGAGCATTGTTGCATGTTGATCTACCCGTTTGATGTATTAGAGTCTCTACCCGATAAATCACAAACACTGCAGGCAAATGAGCTGATGACAATCAAATTGAACCCCATCAAGTAAATGCTCATTGAATGCCCTGAAACGCCAGACCAAGACGCGAGTCCTGATGTCTGGCTTGTTAACCTTTTGCGCCCGCCAGTCCGCCCGTAATAAAACAAAAACTAGAAGTAGAAGAACATGACGCGCTTCCCGAATACAACTCTCCCCAATCATTCCTCTCCGCTAACAAGTCTAGCGACAAGGACGTAGAGGAAGAAAGCCGCACCAGCGACAAGAAGTTTGTTGCGATAGATCCATCCTGTGCTGGCATCTCTTTGTTGGTTGACCACATCGACAACGGCTTGTGTTTGATGACCGCTAGTCCCTGAAATACCAAGCTGAGGTCGACAGGATCCGCTGTTATCAGCATCTAATTGTGTACCACTGACAGGGTCAACCTTGTTCTTGGTCATCCACTCCCAATTCTCAGCATCCACCCCTGGCCACTCTGTTCGAAACTTGGCGCCACCGTCACCAGCCTTGATGTTGCCCCTCTGGACAGGGCCTGTCTTGCTGTGTGTGCCATTACCAGTTGAGTTCCACCAGCGTGATCGAGCGGCGAGGGAGCGTCGTTCGGCGGCGGTGCTGGAAACGGAACCAGTTGTCATCTCTTCACTTGTCATGAATGATAGAAGGCCGATTAGGATAGTTGAGACTTCCCAAGCGGGGTTGAATGACTTCGGGTGGAAATCGGAGATAGACAGACATAGTCGCGACGAAGGCTGGAATCGGCCGGATGGGGTGTGCATGCGAATGGCGGGAGGAGCAAAAGGATAGTTTGGGGGGAACATGAGAGTTCCCCAATACTGGCCGCCATGATAAGGTGTGTCCTCAGGACCGGTAATGATGTAGTGCCATCTAAGTTGTGTTAGCAAAGTTGACTCGCGATCAATTGTTGGGCGTGACGTAACATACTCCAGAATGTTTGACTCGGATGGATGAGCGACAATGTAAGGAGGAGGGTTCTCTGAGATGGTTTTGTATTCGCGTGTCAACTATCCAATCATTAGTATTGCACATTCAAGTGGTAGGAGTAAAAGTGCATACACGCTTGGTGGCGCCTTTGCTAGCCATGCTGACTGACGTTGGATTAGAAGTTGACAAAGAGAACGGGACAGATTGCGGGTCGCGTGAGTAGAGTTGAGGTCAAAAGAATTAGCAAATTAAAGGAAAGTAACGAGTATTTACGAAACTCTGGTGAAGTGAAAGAGAAAGGTGTCTCTAAAAACTCAAAAGCAGCGATATCTTATGCTTGAGCGCAAATGAAGAGTGTATAAGTTGAGATGAATGGAGAGGAACGTAGGAGGAGGCACCCTTTGCCAGGCACAGCGGTCCCGCTAGGTCCGGATAGTTTGTGGCTGTGTATCACATGCATCCTATGACGAAGTCGAAGCGCCACGACTTTGAGCCACAGGTCTCGGGTCCACGCCTGCGGGAGCTCGGGAAGTACGTACCGGCGATTAATTGGAAGCTGGGCTGTCAGGGTCCAGTTGGTGGTCCGATACTCTTTAAATCGACATCGTGAGGCTATTGCAAGCAAAAACTCGGCTCTTGAGCTACCAAAAATGGCTGCAATTCCTGGGTCGACCGGGGGTTCGGTAATTCCATCCCACTATTGAGATATGAGGAGCGATTATCTAACATGAATCAGTCCATGGACCCCTTTAACAAGCTTCATTCCGACACCGGTTCTTTGTTGCATGAAGCAGAATCGAAGCCCGAATTCCAAAAAGAGCAAGATGAAGCCAAACAACGGCGTCTGGCTCAGGTGGTATGTTCCCTTACCGATCCGAGCTTCAGGTCATTTGTTAATGTTGTGCAGATTGGCGACCAGCAACTGGCGCCCATGACGATCAACGAGCTTCGAATCCACGGCGCGGTCAACACACGAACAAACTTCCTCGATCCCATTTTCCAACCCCTCATTGCCGATGCCTCAAACGCAAGCTCGACTGTTGGCGATGTCATCACCAGTCTTCGTATCGCAAGCAACAAGCTCGATGGCCTACGTATGATTTCTAGGAGCCCTCACCGCAACACCAAGCTAACCGATCTATAGAAATATTCCAACCTCAACCCGAAGTCTACCTGACCTCTGCCCAACAGACCGATCCCTCTACCTCCCCCACCGATGTGAACGTCGACATCCGAGTCAAGGAACTGTCTCGATTCAAGCTCCAAACTGGTACCGACGTTGGCAATGGAGAGGGCTCTGCTTATGGTTCGCTATTATGGCGAAACATGTTTGGTGGTGCTGAGATGTTGACGCTTAATGCAAAGGCTGGTACCCGTACACGCTCGGCTTACAGCGCGACCCTTACCGCACCTGTCAAGAGTAACCCAGACATGAGGTTATCGCTTGAGGGTGTGGCTTCAGCCGCCGAAAAACCATGGGCCTCTCATGAGGAGGTCCTTAAGGGTGGTACACTGCGATTCTCGTGGCTAAACCAACAGCGCGATACACAGTCCGTTGAGTATTCAGGCATCTGGAGGCAGATCACTGGTTTGGCCGAAAATGCCAGCCCAACAGTCCGTGCAGATGCTGGTGACTCTATCAAGAGCTCTGTCAAACACACATTCTACAGGGAAAGGCGTGATAACCCTCAACTTCCTCAGAGTGGATACATGCTCCGATCTGGACTCGAAGTAGCTGGTCTTGGCCCTCTTGCTGGTGACGTTGCCTTTTCCAAGGGCGAAGTCGAAGTCGGTGGTGCCATCCCAGTTCCCTTGCCAGGCATTCGTGAGCGAACAGGAATCTCGATTGGTGGTGGATTGAGACTTGGCTTGCTTTGCCCGTTGCCTCTTGGTTATGAGTTTGCTGGAAAGCTTCGACCTACTCGAATCAACGATCGTTTCCAACTTGGAGGACCAACAGATGTTCGAGGTTTCAAGCTCGGAGGTCTTGGCCCACATGACGGTTCTGACTCCGTCGGAGGCGATGTCTTTGCTGCTGGCAGTGTCAACATGCTTCTTCCAGTTCCCTACAAGGGCCCCGATTCCGGTCTACGATTCCAGCTCTTTGCTAATGGTGGTCGTCTCGTTGCTCTCAAGGACAGCAAGAAGTCCTCCAGCAGTGGTTCCACGCAGGAGCTGTCTGGGACAGCTGTCCGAAATGGCATGGTGAATGCGGTTGGTGAGCTTTTCAACGGTGTTCCCAGTGTTGCTGCTGGTGTTGGTCTTGTGTATGCTCATCCTGTTGCTCGCTTCGAGCTCAACTTCAGTCTGCCTTTGGCTCTGAGGAAAGGAGAGGCTTCAACCAAGGGGCTGCAGGTCGGCGTGGGAATCAACTTTCTGTAAACATATAGATATCCTTATGACTGAAAATACCACTCTTGCGTTTCAAATGCCAAACTGTTATTTTTCCTGAGGACTGGACGTTTATCTGAGGTGCAACAAGGGCCGCGACTAAACAAGACGTTCAGCATCTCCTGTAGACCCACCCAAATGTTCATCCCATAGCTGTGGAAACTCCGTCAGAAGTTGTTACGAACAAATGTCTAATTTAATTATTAACACCGAGGTGTTTTGTAAAGCGGAAGGTCTGATAAACTATACGTTCTGTGCGAGTTCCTACTCACAGCAGCTTGTCTGTGTTAAAACTGAGAAGTGGGATTCGTGAACACTTCTGAGAGTTGTGACTTCTCCCTTGGCGTGTCATTTAGATACATTTCTCTTGTAAGGTCTGATGTCTATCGAATTGACGCATGCCCAACGTAGCGCGTCAGAACCTATTAGCGAGGCTGCTCAACCGCAGGGAGAACTTTCCAGCCTGCAGGGCAACTAGCAAATCGTGAAAGCAAAGATAACCGGTAACCACACGAATTGCCATCTTAACTCCAGAAGCCTCAGTGGCGACATCATCGGGGATAAAGCCGGGGGCTCGGACAGTGGTAGTATCGATCTTGTCCTTGACCCAGTTCCGCCCAGTGTCTGGCCTTTCTCAAAAGTGTCCCAGATAACACGAACGTACGTAGGCTTCCACAGCGACCACCCACACTTGATGCTTGTCGTCGCCTTCTACCAGACGTAAACGGTTGTTGTCCAGCCATTCGCGAACTTGGGCCTATAATAGCTATCAGTGATAAGGCACAGAAACATTGGGTATCAAGCTCATACGGGGTCATTCAAGGGCCGAGGCCCATTCTGGAGTGACAGAAGTTATCGACGCTGAATAACATGCTCTCTGTATCGCTTAGCATTCTTTGGGGTATAATTTGTCGAGTTGATAACGTATTGCTTGCCATGGGCCTTGAGGATGGCATCAATGGCTGTCCAGAGACCCAAGACAACTACAACAAGACGGAGGCGGCCCATGGGATTGATGTGGTGGTGCCACTTGTCCCCAGGCGCCATGTCGACTGGGCCAGCAGGAGTATCGTTCTACAAAGTCCAGGAGCATCTGGACATGCTGAGTGAGCTTATACACATCAGAGGCATTGCCGGTGAGAAGTTCATGAACCCTACTCAGGTTAGATTCCATTACGAAACGGTCAAGAGTAAAGAGCTTACAAGTCGCAAACCCTTCCACCGATATTGCAATAGAGACATCGCGAGCTGGGAAAAGCGCAATTTGCGCAGTTGTTCGGGCGCAATTCGAGAGGCTTCTAGGCGGTAGGCTTTCCATACCTCGGAGAGCAAGAAAACACGAGACTTTAGGAGAGAATACTAAGATAAAATTAAGAAAGAGTCCCCTAAACTTCTAAACTTAAACTAAATTATCTAAGTCTTTTTATCACTTGGGATAAAGGTCTCGAGTTTTCTCGCCCTCCCCTGCCATGCCATGCTTGAGCTTGTTTAAGGCAGGCCTGAAGCATTTGATACATCGCAATCTCCAGTTGTAATCACAGCCGTTCTCTCATGGCGTTGGTCACTGGAGTTCTTGCGACTCTGGAGCAATTGCTTAGACTGTGAAGGCATTCTGGGCGATGTAGTGTAAAGATATGAGAGATTAATGAGAGAATAATGGTCATAAAGAGCTGATGTCAAGATAAGTAAATGATCTGGAAGATACTGAGTATTAGGAGTTAGATCTGGGAGAAAGAGGTGTAAGAATAGTGGTTCAACACAGACACCAAACGACGATCTATCTGGTGTTGCTTGAAAAAATCAGTATGTTGATGAGATGTTCTGAAATATTTAGAGGGGCAATTGTAAGCTATTTGTTGAAATACCATAAAGGACCACAAGAGCAATTATTAATGTCATATTCGAGTGAATCTTAAAGAATCAAGAACTGAAGTTTAAGTGGATGACAATCTTCTGGGCAGAAATACTTCTGTGAGACGGATTCGACGTTGAGCAGCTCTAGGTTAGGTAGATATTTCAAGATAGGTAAGAAACGAAACACGTTCTTATCAAGTTTCACGTATATACATATATATTTGCTGTTCTATATTATTTCAGATATCACATCAACATGCGATTTCAAGGTTGGTGTTTCTATATGGTTTGTTATGATATCACGTGGAAATATCGAGATGATGAGTTACGTCCAAGTACGCATGATGCTGCTACCGAAATATGGTCAACATCAGACCTTAATATGGTGTGAAAACATACTTAGCAAAGAGTCCCTAAGCTTAGATTAGAGTTGCCTAAATATTCTCATCGCGTAGGGTCAAGGTCCTGAGTTTTATTTCCTCTCCTTGGCTGCGTCTTCTTCAACTTACCACGGACAACATATAATGTCCATATAAGCCTCCGAAGGATTTAACCCGGAAACTTTTGAAAAACAGCCAAAATACCATGATAACACACGCATTCACACTGAGCACATCCTGCAGTAAGCAAGCACACACGCGGCCTATGGCTTACGGACGAGCATTATCCGGTCAGCTTCCTACCCCTGCATTGTCCACCTGCATATCAATCACAGCGTAAGACAAAGACGTATCGCAATGTTTAAAATCTTATGGCTTGACACTAGCAGGCGCAGCTTGCGTGTTGAGCACATTGGAGCACATTCACGATGCGGAGCGGACTTTGTAGTGGACCTCACTCATTAATGATCGACCAAGCCCTTGCTTGAGGAACGTTGGGCCTGCAGGGACCGTTTAGTCGTGTAAGATTTGAGGGTCTTTTTTATCTTACGGTCTCGCTTTCGGGTTCGCGGCGCGTGGTGTGAGGTGTAATTAGACGTATGGGTCTTGACATTCCGCTGCACCATGGGTTCAATCAGAGATTGAGGTTGAGGTGACAGAAATTCAGAATGGTAATGAAGTTTCAGATGAAGATTTGAAGTTGTATTTGCTTTGTAGAGCCGATTGAGATCGGATATAAACTCTCAGCGTAGCATGCAGAGAGAGTTTGCGGGCAGAAGTTGAGTGCCAAGGTAACAATGGGCTGGAAATGAGACATGATCGTCAAGCGTGATCGGATCTCGATTATACCGATCGGAATAGAATTATCTAGAAATGACTTCTAATCTTCTATTACGACTTGAACATGCATCAAGGACCCAGGTCTTTGATTGCCATGCTTGTTCAAGTTGGATATGTCAATGGGGTGAATATCAGATTAAATAGACTTACGACTCGTTATTCCCAACACACGCTGCATCGCTGAAAGAACTTGCTCGCATGCTCCCCTGTCACTAGCCATGAAAAGCAAAAAACCATCAACTTTTACTCCGTAGCATTCACTAGGAAGCAAGAAAACCTTGCTTGATATACGCGTAGGTTCGATTGCAACAGAAGAAGCAGTCATCACTGCTACAGTCTCATCAAGGATCGCAACCCCCACAATGGTAACAAAGGGGTCAAAATTGACTCAGCAACTGAAAAAAGCCTTTGACATTTCAAGCTGACTAGCGGGCCGTGTGGACGGGGGTGCGGACGGGTTGTCGGGTCCTTGGAAGACCCCGATAGAAATACGGAGTAAGCTCACGCTACCACTAACAACGAACATTAGCCGTGCGTTGGTGTTTTCTCGATGGATCTAATTCAACAACAAGAATCCTGGCGCTGACGGCCAAGCTTTATGAGAATTACCCATCCTGTCGGATCGAGAAGGAAAAGGCTCAAATAAAAGGGAGTGTATTTTTCGATGCAGAACTCGAATACGTGAGACTGCCACCACCAACATATTGCGTATTGTCCAATCAGAGGCGTCTTACCGGGGGATCTTCCATCCGCTGTAACGTGAGTAATTGGCTATCGGCCGACGGGTTTTAGCAACGACCCGAACGATGAATACGCGGTTTCGCAACGGTTCGCAACCTGTTTGAAGTTGGGAAATGGAAACAAAGTTTTTCATCTTTGCGGAGAAGATCGGAGAGATCTGTCCTTGTTGGAAATAACAGTTTCTGATCACTGGTCCTGACAAGGGGAGACGATATTATCATCAGTTAGATCTTGTAGGGCTCTTGGTGGATAAATAAGCGCCACAAATAGGGTTTGATGCAGCGTGGTAGAAGTCTAGAAGATGAGATTAGCTGTGTTAGTCGAGATAGAGTTCTCCAGCGTCTTGTTTCAGCAAAGGGTCGAATGCGAATATTCAAGAACCAATACTGAACGTTTGCTTATCACCAGTCTCCAGAGAGTCGAATTCTCATGGTTGTGGCTGATGTGAGCCTCTAACGCAATGTTAAATCATAATGGCTCACAGCTGCGCTACCAGTCAGAATCATTTGAATGCGAGTGCAATACGACGAATAACATGACATCCAGGGGTACGAGCACTAAGCACGCGGAGTTGGTAGTGGGGCATGTATGCAATTCGTTCCCATTCCCGGGATCCTCGTTCGCTTAAATGGCCTGGAGTGTCGGAGTTTGGAGGCACCCGTTATCCGCCAAGAATTGTCTCTCTCACCCTCACTCTTACGCTGTAAACAGGCACTGTAATGGATGTTTTGACTCAACAGCGCACCCCTCTATGATTGCCTAAATAGTCATTGCGTACTCCGTATATCGGGTCGGGTTGTTGGTATTGTGCGAAAGGGCAAATTGTTTTTCTTAATGCCGGAGAGATGAAGAAGCGCAGTGGATATGAAATGCGGACTTTGTGACAGCGTTGACACGTTGACGAGTATGATCAACTGTAGCGGACTGAAAACTGGGAATATCATGGCGATATCTTGAGTCAGTTTGAGTTTGAAAGCGAAGAAAAGAGGTTAAATACAGCAATCACTAGAGAGCGAGAGAGGTAGGTACTTGGAGCGGCCGCCAGTAAATCGTTGACAGCCAGTAACCAACCTGGCCCCGGGCAGTGAGAAACAACCCCTACAGAGGCTTGCAGCCGCACCCGCTTGCACTTCTAAAAGCTGCGCTAGAATTGCCTACCTGAGGTAGCTGGGCGTGCACACCCCTTGTCGTCTACCCTTCAGTTTCGGGCTTAGTCGACAGGTGGACCTTTGCTTGGACGATCCACGCGAGTTTATCTCCATCCTCTGTTCTGTTAGGTTAGCTTACCGACGGAGGACATGACGAACTGAGAGAGTGAGAGCTCCTTCATATTTTACATATTCTCCTGACCTCCCTCCTGTTTTGTTTTGCTTTGCGTCGTCCAGGGTCCTCTTTCTTACACGCCTCTTTTAAGGGACTGCTGCTTACTCCCTTGTGATCGGCTGTCTATTATTGTCGATCCTTAATACCTACCTTTTATTAATACCCTTTCTTTTCTTGTTGTTTTGTTTGAATTGGTTTGTCTCTTGGAATACCTACTCGACTACCAATTCGCATATTGAACAACATTACACACTCAAATCCGATACGAGATACGAAATTCTTCAGTCACTGGGGTATCACTCACCAACCTCGAAACTCAATTGCGAGAATCCCAAGTAGATTCAGCCGTCGCAATTCATCATGTCGGCGCTCTACGGGATCAACGCTAATAACGACGCCACTGCTGCGAGGCAGGGTGCTCCAGGCGCAGGCTCAACTGGTAACAATGTGCCTGCTGCTGACAAGCAAACCGACGACGAAGCGATCAACGAGAAGCCCTCATCATCACCTGCCGACACTCTAGGCAAAGATGAGGAAGACGAAGATTCAGAGATGGAGCGAAGAACCTCTATTGTTCAGGCCCTCGCTCGCTCTTATTCGCACGCCTCTGCTACTCACCCCCACGGACAGAATCCTTTCCAGGCTGGCGAGGATTCACCTCTGAACCCCAACTCTCCCAACTTTAACGCTCGCGAATGGGCAAAGTCTGTCGTGGAATTAGTTCACCAAGACGGCGCTAATTTCCGATCTGCTGGTGTTTGCTACCAGAACCTCAATGTCTACGGTTATGGTGGTGCTAGCGATTACCAGGGCGATGTCGCAAATGTGTGGCTCTCTCTGGGCGACCTCGTGGGAAGAGTCACTGGTCGCAAGCGACAGCGCATTGATATTCTACGCAACTTTGATGGTGTTGTTCACAAGGGCGAAATGCTTGTCGTTCTTGGACCTCCCGGTGCTGGTTGCTCCACCACGCTCAAGACGATCGCTGGTGAACTCAACGGTATCTACGTCGATGAGGGGTCTTACTTCAACTACCAAGGTGAGTCGAATTGCAAATCTCGCACAAAAGAGGTGTTTTGGTTTCACGGACTCGATCTTCTGTTGCGATCGGCAATGGGCTTGTCGCGTGCAACACAACCCGTACCTACATGCGCCCAAGTAACCAGTATCTCTAACATGATGTGCCACAGGTATGACCGCCAAGGAGATGCACTCCCACCACCGTGGTGAGGCTATCTACACCGCCGAGATTGATGTTCATTTCCCTATGCTGTCTGTTGGCGATACCCTCACATTCGCTGCCCGAGCTCGACAGCCCCGTCAGCTTCCCCAGGGCTTGAACAGAAACGACTTCGCCGATCACCTCCGAGATGTCGTCATGGCTATGTTTGGTATTTCTCACACCGTGAATACCCGCGTCGGTAACGAGTACATCCGTGGTGTCTCGGGTGGTGAGCGCAAGCGTGTTACCATTTCTGAGGCTGCCTTGTCTGGTGCTCCTCTGCAGTGCTGGGATAACTCAACTCGAGGTCTCGACTCTGCCAACGCCATCGAATTCTGCAAGACCCTTCGTCTTCAAACCGAGCTTTTCAACAACACCGCTGTTGTGTCCATCTACCAATCACCTCAGAGCGCTTATGACTTGTTTGACAAGGCCACTGTCATCTACGAGGGCCGACAAATCTTCTTTGGCCGCGCTGATGCTGCCAAGCAGTACTTTGTCAACCTGGGTTTCGAGTGCCCTGCTCGTCAGACCACCCCTGATTTCCTCACTTCAATGACTGCTCCTAACGAGCGAATTGTGCGTGATGGTTTCAAGGGCAAGGTTCCTCGAACCCCTGATGAGTTTGCTACCGCTTGGAGAAACAGCGCCGAGTACAAGGCTCTGCAGGCTGAGATTGAGGACTACAAGGTCGCTCACCCCATCAACGGCCCAGACGCTGAGGCTTTCCGTGCTTCCAAGCAAGCTCAGCAGGCTAAGCGACAGCGTGCCAAGTCTCCATACACACTCTCTTACTCCCAGCAGATCCAGCTTTGTTTGTGGCGTGGATGGCTGCGACTCAAGGGTGACCCTGGTATCACTGTTGGTTCTCTTATTGGTAACTTCGTCATGGCTCTTATTATCGGTTCCGTCTTCTTCAACCTGGATGAAACTTCAAGCAGTTTCTTCCAGCGTGGTGCTCTCCTGTTCTTTGCTGTTTTGATGAACGCTTTCGCAAGTGCTCTCGAGGTAAGCTTTCTCACTAACTCATTCTTGATCAATACTAACAGTTCCAGATTCTGGCCCTGTACGCGCAACGTCCAATTGTTGAAAAACATAGTCGTTATGCATTATATCATCCGTCTGCAGAAGCTATATCTTCGATGCTGTGCGATATGCCGTACAAAATCGCCAATACGATCGTCTTCAACATTACGCTTTATTTCATGACCAACCTCAAACGCGAGCCAGGAGCCTTCTTCTTCTTCATCCTTATGTCCTTCGTTGTGGTTTTGGTCATGTCCATGATCTTCCGTACCATTGCGTCCGCTACTCGGAGTTTGTTCCAGGCTCTTGTCCCCGCCGCCATTCTCATTCTGGATCTTGTCATCTTTACCGGTTTCGTCATTCCTAAGCGTTATATGCTTGGATGGTGCAAATGGCTATACTGGATCGACCCTATCGCGTACGCTTTTGAGGCTGTTGTCGTCAACGAATTCCACAACCGTGACTACACTTGCAACGAGTTCGTTCCTAACCCTTCGGTTGCTGGATACGGCGATGTCGCAACAGAGAACCGTGTGTGCAGTGCTGTTGGTGCTGAACCTGGAAGAGCTGCTGTAAACGGTGATCGATACGCCGAGCTGCAGTTTGGATACAAATGGGAGAACCGCTGGCGCAACTTTGGTATCGTCATTGCATGGATCATTCTTTTCACCTTCACCTACATGGTTGCCGCCGAACTCGTTTCTGAGAAGAAGTCCAAGGGTGAAGTCCTGGTCTACCGACGCGGTCACAAGCCTGCTGCCGTTGCCAATGCCGAGAAGAAGCATAGCGATCCTGAGGCTGCTATGGCTCACATTGGTCCCGTTGTCACTGCTGAACGCACTCGAAGCCGAACCCACAAGGATGGCGGTATGCTCCAGGAGCAGACCTCGGTCTTCCAGTGGCATGATGTCTGCTATGAGGTTAAGATCAAGGACGAAACACGTAAGATTCTGGATAATGTCGATGGTTGGGTCAAGCCTGGTACCTTAACAGCCCTTATGGGCGTTTCTGGTGCTGGTAAAACCACTCTGCTTGATTGTTTGGCCGACCGTACTTCTATGGGTGTTATCACAGGCGAGATGTTGGTCGACGGTAACCCTCGAGACATGTCCTTCCAGCGCAAGACCGGTTATGTTCAGCAACAGGATCTCCACCTTCAGACCTCAACAGTCCGAGAAGCCCTCAACTTCAGTGCCCTGCTTCGCCAGCCCGCTCATGTCCCTAAGCAGGAGAAGCTCGACTATGTGGAACAGGTTATCAAGCTCCTCGATATGGAAGAATATGCCGATGCCGTGGTTGGTGTTCCTGGTGAAGGTCTCAATGTCGAGCAACGTAAGCGTCTTACTATCGGTGTCGAACTTGCTGCCAAGCCTCCTCTGCTGCTCTTCGTTGATGAGCCTACATCCGGTCTCGATTCTCAAACCTCTTGGGCTATCTTGGATCTTCTTGAGAAGTTGACAAACGCCGGTCAAGCCATTCTCTGCACTATTCATCAGCCCTCTGCCATGTTGTTCCAACGCTTCGATCGACTCCTTTTCCTGGCCAAGGGTGGCAAGACTGTCTACTTTGGTGATATCGGCGAGAACTCCAAGACTATGACCAGCTACTTTGAGCGTTACGGTGGACACGCCTGCCCCCCTGAGGCTAATCCTGCTGAATGGATGTTGGAAGTTATTGGTGCTGCTCCCGGATCTCACACTGAACTCGACTGGTTCCAGACTTGGCGCGACAGCCCTGAATATCAAGAGGTCCAGGCCGAACTCGAGCGTATCAAGCGTGAGAAGCAGGGTGTTGAGGATACGGACGTCGATGACGGTAGCTACCGCGAGTTCGCTGCTCCTTTCATGGTTCAACTCAAGGAGGTCCTCTTCCGTGTTTTCCAGCAGTACTGGCGTACTCCCGTTTACATCTACTCCAAGGCTGCTCTCTGCTCTCTCGTCGCTCTCTTCATCGGTTTCGTCTTCTTCCGAGCCCCCAACAGTATCCAGGGTCTTCAGAACCAGATGTTCGCCATCTTCAACTTGCTTACTATCTTCGGTCAACTCGTACAACAGTCTATGCCTCAGTTCGTCATTCAGCGTTCCCTCTACGAGGTTCGTGAGCGTCCGTCCAAGGTCTACTCATGGAAGATCTTCATGTTGGCGCAGATTATCGTCGAATTGCCTTGGAATAGTTTGATGGCTGTCATCATGTTCTTTGGCTGGTACTACCCTGTCGGTCTTTACAACAACGCTTCTGATGCCGGTCAAACTACCGAACGTGGTGCCCTTATGTTCTTGTTACTACTGGCTTTCCTCATCTTCACTGCCACCTTCTCGACTATGATCATCGCTGGATTCGAAACAGCTGAGGGTGGTGCCAACGTTGCCAACTTGCTGTTCATGCTCTGCCTGATTTTCTGTGGTGTCCTCGCTCCCAAGGAAACTCTACCCGGCTTCTGGAAGTTCATGTACTACGTGTCGCCGTTCACATATCTAGTCGGAGGTATGTTAGCAACAGGTGTCGCCAATACGGAAGTCACGTGTGCCAGCAATGAACTCGTACCCATCACACCACCCAACGGTTCAACCTGCTCTGAGTACATGGGTGACTATATCAAGGCTGTCGGCGGTTACTTCGTTGATCCCGATGCCACCTCCAACTGCGAGTTCTGCACTGTCCAGTACACCAACACATACCTCGCCGGTGTCAACATCGACTATGCCGACCGATGGCGCAACTTTGGTCTTCTGTGGGTGTACATCATCTTCAACATGGGAGCTGCGCTTTTCATTTACTGGCTTGCGCGTATGCCCAAGAAGAGCTTCAAGAAGAAGACCGTCAAGAAGGAGTAAAAAAAGAAAAAATTGGAAAAATGAATATCTTGTACTGGGTATGAGACTGGAGGGTTTTTGTTATTTACTAGAGTTTGCGAGGGTGTTGAGCCTTTGCATATAGACGGCATGGCATTGCCGAACATGTACATATGAGTTTTTACTAGACACTGTAATATGATGGACACAGATGTGGGATGGAGGAAGAATACCCATACCCCTTTCAATGAAATTTTTCTTAAAATATTTTCCCTTTTTTATCGAAGTGTGATGTCTGTTCAAGCACCTCCATGTTGAGATAGATAGCCTTTAAATGGCATCACCAGTTCTTCGCCTTGCGCACAGGCACAACTCATATGAGCACATAACCCTAATAGCACACCTCAAAGTGCTACGGGCTTTCATTCATCTTTCATTTCAACCCCTCGACCAACACCGCGCTATGCAACAGTCACTCCCAAATCCCCAAGCCTATGCCTATGTACAACTTTTCTTTTCTTTTACAACTTTTGAAAACAGCAACTTTTTAAGCCTTACCAGGCCAGATCTCCTTAGCGACATCGTTGACAAGCTTGAGCTTGGCAAACATCTTTTCCTCAGTCATACCCTCAGCGCCGACGGCGACACTAGCGAAACCGCACTGAGGGCTGATGCCGACCTGCTCAAGAGCCTCCTCGAGGCTGCGGCCCTGACCATCGGCGATGATCTTGGCAGCGTCGAGCACGCGGTGCTTGATGACCTGGGCGTCCTCGAGCTCGGGCTCTTTGGTGGTGATGACACCGAGGACGACGTTCTTGTGCTTGGGGAGGAAGCGGAGGGGCTCGAAACCGCCGGAACGAGGGTTGTCGTACTCGAGGAAGAAGGTGTCGTAGTTGAGGACGGTGAAAAACTTCTCGGCGATTTTCTCGTATGAGCCCTCGCTAAAGTGCATGGATTTGGAGAAGTTTCCTGTGGCGTGTAAGTGAGTGGATACAACGTTATTCAGTGATAAACAAACCTCTGCAGACGTGAAGTCCGACGTGGAGACCCTCAGGTCGGTCCGCAATAGCATCGTTGTGAGCCTTGAGGTAAGTGTCGAACAGCTTATCAGGGTCAACACCCTCATCTCTCAGAGACTGAAGCATCTCGTCGGAGCAGAAGTAGGCAAGGGTGGGGTCATCGATCTGGATGTTTCGCACACCCTCATCGTACAAAGTCTTGAACTCCTGACGGTAAGCCTTGGCCAAATCGGCAAAGAAGTCCTCATCGTTAGAGTAAGCCTCAGGGCTGTAGCACTTTCCAGAGGCAAGTCGCAGGTGGAAATAGCAAGGAGGAGGCATGGTGAACTTGCACTCAGCCCACTGCTCACGAGGAACACACTCGCGGAGCATCTTCCAGTTCTCGAGGTAAGGGCTCTTCTTGTACTCGATCTTGGACTCGCAAAGAGCAGCCATGGGATACTGCTTACCAGCCTTCTTCAGCGCAGCGATGGGAGGCGCAGAGAGACGGACAAGATCCCAAGGAACAGGCTCAACCTCGCGGAAACCCCCTAGGTGCTCAAAGAAGCCAGAGAAGTAGTACTTGCGATCAAACTCGCCGGAAGAAATAGCGCGAACTCCATGCTCCTGCTGCTTCTTCACGATATCGGCAATAGCAGCCTTTTGCGTCGCAGAGAGCTGCTCAGCAGTGACCTGGCCGGCATCGGCCTGCTCCTGGGTGCGAGACAGCGCCTCAGGGCGGATGAGAGAGCCGATGTGGTCGGCGTGGAAGGGGAGCTTTGTGACAGTCATTTTGAGCGCGAGGAGAGTTCAATTGAGCGGTTTCATGGCTGCGGGAGTAGCCATCATGGCTCTTTTTATCATGGGCATGATGACATGGGGTAATTCTCCAAGCAAAGTCGGGCCAATCAATGGTCCAATGATGACTGCGTTGAGAGTAGCATGTCTCCATATGACCCCTCCCCCTCCGCAGATCTTCGGTTGATGGACACGGCTGTTGAGATGAGGGGAGGGTTAGGGTTACGATGTTTGGAGTTCATGTCATGATCATGAACAAAACTGAAGCAGGAGAACGTATGAATTGCCTATCAAGTATTGTGTGTACTTGACAGCGCAAGGCAAGAAAGGCATATGGTTGAGCATGGGCCATATGGCAACTCAGTAGGTGGCCGACATGGACATGTCACCGAGGAGTCTGGAAGAACCGTACCGACAGGCAAAGCGCAAATGGCCTTTGCAACAACTGCTCATGACATCTCGGCTCGTGTATCTTATCGGGTATCTGAATAATAGGATCTGTCAGTCATGATGAAAAGGAGAGAGACCAGTTTGTGAGTTCAATTGCTCAAGGTAAGAAAACGGATGATGCTTACACTGCGGCTATCAATGTTGATGTTTTTGATAAGAATTGTTTTGTTCCAAAGGGAACAGGGGCAACAATCTTTTTCAAATCCCAGGAACGACAATGTCCAAGCAACTGACCAAGGGGCAAAGTCTGGTGTCTCATTTGAAGCATACCGCAGAACCAAGGCTTGCAACATTTCACGTATATTTCTCCTACATTTCAGTAGTCTCATCGAGATCGGCTCCAAAAGTGCTAGATCGTACTGAAGAAAAAGTAAAGAACTTACAAACACTCAAAAAGTGAGACTATCCAAGCAAGGGAGCAAGATTTGACCAACCCAAAACACAAAACATTGTATCCCTCCCTTACTGACTGAGCCTTGGCACAATGAGATGAGTTTACCTGCACGTCGAATAAGAAAGTTTAGCATGTAATTTTCTGCAAGCCATAAATTAAGCGGCTTGCATAAGGCGACAAATAAAAGCCCTCCTTGGCATCAGAAGCGAAGACAGAGGAGATTAGTGAATCGTGGGCGTTTTTTTCTTGCTTTGCCCACTAACATAAGCTCCGATGAGAAGCGGGAATGGCTCCAACGGCACGCGCTGCCAACATTCCTCACAAGGACATGTTATTGTCGCAACTTTCACTTGGCTTTCCAATTTTAGCATTGCAGTTGGTGATCAAACATACGAGGCGCAACGTTGCCACACGTTAATTTGATCGTCAGGAACAAGGAGCTTTGGAGATGTTTGTCTAGATACTGATGTGCTGTTGTGTAACAGAGGCGCAAACAAGGGTGTTTTGTACCTTGCATGAAATCTTGTAGTACTTGATTGCAATATCAACGACTTGGCACGGCATCTTCTGATCCGGAGAGCGATGATACTGGAAATGGAGTTCCCTGATACTATCACCTCAAGCATCCATTGACTTTGGAACGAGTGCGGTAGCTAAAGCTTCTCCTCACGTCATAGAAAGATCATCATCAGCAAGTTATCAATCAATAGCTGTCAAGTGATTGTATGACTCGACTGGTTAGTATCAGTCTGTAAGCACCGGAAACAGACAAGGCTATCGTCGTAGGGCTCTGGCGAGCTTCCGAGACCACCGAATGCCGGCTTGTTTAGGCTCAGAGAGTGATCCATGTCAACTCAAGCTTAACATGGTTCCTTGGATGAGTTGCATTCAAGGGATCTACTGTGGAGTTGTCGATTCCTGGTCGATGTAAGTCAGTTATCGCCAAGCAAGAAGTGGGTTAGATGAAATTGTTAGAAAGTGTATTGAGTTCTAGCCAATCAACATTTGAAGTTTGATCTCTGTTACGAGCCGTGAATTCCAGTGATATTTTCTTACAAGGTTATACGAGAACTTGAAGCTTCGGCTATAGCTATTCCCGCAGTAATAAACTTAGATTATGCTTGGCGATACCAAAAGCATCGAAATAAACATCAGCTTTAACAAAAATCCCCATTCTTTTGAGGCATTTCCTGATCATTTCCTGTTGTTGAAGTGTTATGGACTTGGCGTCGGACTGTCGAAAACTACCCTATACCCCCATCCGGAGACCGGCCGCTCGGCGGCCTCCGCAAAAACCATCGGCCCGCATAACACAGCAAGTCAGACTTGATTCATGTCTCATACCAGCTTTCAGCTCTCCCTTGGTAAGACCAACCTTTCTTCCACTTCTCACGAACGCAATTTCCCCCTTGTGGACCATCTATTAGCTCCCGGGATGGATAATCTAATGTCTCGATCTTGTGGACATGAACAAGAAACCCAAAACAAAACAGAACACTCACGGCCCAGATGCTTTCGAGATATGGAAGAACCTATCTCCCCGGATTGTGCTAAAGAATGCTCGCATCCGGCGGCGGCCGAAGGGAGGGGAGGGGTTTGATAAACGGTTTCGAAACAGGGTTGATCTTTTGCCTTGTCCGATCTCAAGTTCCAACCGCTGAAAACGCTATGTGAGTGATACTCAAGCGAGTATAGTCGCCTTTGGAGGAGCCACAAAACACACCAGATATTGCTCTGCCTATTTCTGGTGACCAATGACGTACATTCTTGGGTGATGGAGATTAGACGCTCGTCACATTTCTGCCAGATCCCACATGAGGGGAACCTTTGAGAAAGTGTGTCCCGATAGCGAGTGCTCTTTTTTGACGCATCCAGGAATGGGTCGCGCGCATGCGGAGAAGTTATTTCTTGGCCATCAATGTGATGCCGATGGGCCGTCGGTATCAAAGAAGCGGTAGAACATGGAGGAATCCAGATTGCTTCGATACATGTGAAATCACTCCTTTGAGGGAGAGTAGGCCACGGCATGGGGATGAGTGTCTCAGCAGAATACCGTGTCAGCAGCCTCACGTATCAACAAGTGAGATAGAGGCTATCAGTATTAGCATCTGGAATTTAGAGTAATCTTACGACCCGAGGTGTTGCAGAGCCAAATTCTCAAGCGGCGGGGATTTTGCGGCCCAAAACAAGCTCCTCAGAGTGTGGAGTGGGAGTGAGACATGTCAAGTCAGGGGCACTACATTCTTTGCTTGTTGGACGGGAACGCCATGTCTCAACAGTCACAGCACAGCAACTCTGAACTTGTTTGCGTTGGGGGGCTCGATGCATTCGTCGAGGACCAGACAGAACAGACCATCGGCGCGAGGCTTAGTCTGTGGTCCTAGGAGGATCCCATACAATCTCAGCCCCAAGGCAAGGGGACCCAGATCATGTATAAAGAGAGGGCTTGATTCCGTCCAAAGCTCAACTTCTTTCCTACTCTCATCATCAAGCAACTCAAACACCCTCGATCCCCCCGCTTCTCTTCCGAGAGCTGTTTTCCAGTCGTTACACACCCTAGTCATTCGCTCTAAAGAACCACCATCACAAAAATGCGTTACACCGAGCTCCTCGCCCTGGCCATGGGCAACTTGGCCGCTGCCCAATTCACCACTGGCCGCTTCTCCAACACCACCACCAGCGCCATTGAGACCGGCACTGCCACCACTGGCACCGATGTCACCGGCACTGAGACCTCCGGTGCCGCTACTAGCACATCTGCTGGCGGCATTGGCAACCCTGACGGCTTCAACTTCCTCGGATGCTTCTCATCTGAGAACGGCTTCCCTGGCTTCACTCAGGCCTACTCCTCTGAGGAGAACGACTCTGAGCGTTGTGCCGATGCCTGCTTGGGCTCCAACTTCTTCGGTCTCTATGACAACAGCTGCTACTGTGGTAGCGAGCTTGACCTCAGCACCTCTCCTTCTGTCAACACTGACCAGTGTGACATCACTTGCCCTGGTAACGATGCTGAGAACTGTGGTGGTCTCTCTTCTGGCGACCGCCTCATGCGCCGACAGGTCGCTGTCAACGTTCTCCTCTCCGTCTACGTCGCCATCGGTGTGAACCCCGGTGAGACTGACACTGTCATCAACACCGACTTCGTCACCGAGACCCTCCCTCCTGTCACCACCACTGCCACCGTCACCTTCACTGAGGACGGCACCACCGTCACCCAGACCGTCACCACTGTTCTCCCCGCCATCCCCACCGATGTCATCATCATCTGCTACGGTAACTACTGTGCTCCTCAGGTCCACTGCCCTACCTGCACCAAGTGGCAGATCGTCTGCGAGGACGGCCTCTGCGCTCCTCGTGAATGCTACGACGACACCTGGAGCCAGCTCAAGATCTGCAACAGCGGAAAGTGCCACTATGCCGACTACAAGGGTGATGAGTGCAACCAGCGCATCGTCTGCTACGGCAACGAGTGCCAGCGTGACCAGCACTACTCTGTCGACTACGCTCGCAAGTTCGTCTGCGACGTCGATGAGGACCGATGGTACTTCGATGAGTGCAAGGACGACTGCTACACCTACGAGAAGTGCTCCAAGGGCGAGTGCGAGCCCGTTCACCCTCCCGTCAAGCCTACTGAGCCCGTCCACCCTCCCAAGCCTGTCACCCCCGGCAAGCCTCCTGTTGTTGTCGTCCCCGAGCCCGAGACTCCCTCCAAGCCCGTCAAGCCCGAGACTCCTGCTAAGCCCGAGACTCCCGCTAAGCCTGAGACTCCCGAGACTCCCGCTAAGCCCGAGACTCCTGAGACCACCGGCACTGGCTCCAAGCCTGAGGTCCCCGTTGTGACCGCCGGTGCTGCCCAGAAGACCTTTGCCGGTGTGGCCGCTGCCATCGCCGGTCTTGCTTTCGTCCTGTAAAGGATCTGAACAAGCAAAACCTTCTTCTTCTTTCTCCCCGGATTTGGGACTTTTCTCTCATAGATGCCGGAGTCTCTTGCACGGCAAAGCTCAGCATTCATCACGTCTTTTGCTCTTGATAGCAACAAAACACGCATATGTGTAACGTTTAACGTTCTTGGTTTATTCTTAACACCAGTCGGTTATAATTTGGGGAGATCTGGCTCTGGGATATCTTGTACGATAGATTAGGGTCTCGGCTGTCCATTTCGATGGTGGTACCTTTTTGGCGATTAGAAATCAGTAGTATTTCGGCTTTAATATGGCTTCATGACTTTATTCTTACTTTTAGAGGATTCTAATGTGACAGTGATTCTCTCTACTCTTTCTCTTCTCTAATAATTGTGACTCTTTGATTGTGGCTGAATTGAACTGCATAGGATTGGCTAATGCTCTTACCTTTAGACTCATATGAAAGCCATCTTGTAAGTAACGGTGACTGTCTCTAAAGCCGGTTCCTTGCAGGAGAACTACATATGCAAGGGACTGTCGTGTAAGTCAGCCTCAGGAGAAGTCCTCTGACAGCATATTACAGAGAAACATAATTGGATGGCTATGAAGTGGATTTTTACATGCAGTATAATTTCTTTTTGTGTCTGGAACGATTGCAGTGGAGATTCATCGCATCTCGATCTTGGAGAGAGAATATGATAGCAGACAACTTTTGGTGATTAGCCGCGACATTATAATATTGATCACCTCGTGCTCCTAAACATCTTCTAAATGGTCAGATGTCAAACCTTGGGTTGCATTGAGTAAAAGTTCCTATGCTCTACTTTCGTGAAGTGTTGGCTTGGCGATGTGATACTGATAGCAACGTGGCCAACAGCCTTGTCAGCGCCCGCAACGCTTTTTACAGTTGATGTTGCAAGCACGTCTATTGAAGTCCTTCTCACAACCCGTATCTAGTCTAATGTTGTTGCGGTCTGGAAGTTTAATATGGATAAATACCTAATCTCTAGGCAGCCGTATTTGACGATAGTATCCTGATTGCTGGAAGAATGACACTCCTAGCAGTGTCCAATAGCAGGTGTGAAATGATTGTAATCGATAAAGCTTAGGGCTATAAGGTAAGATGCGAACCGATAGGTGTGTACCCCTGCTGGGTGATAGCATCTCGCAACTCGCTCGGTTAATATCCATCACATCACACTTCGATCCAGGGTTCAAGGGTACCCGTCCCGCATCGTGCACGGTGAGCATTAATGCAAGACCGTTTATGGCAGTTGTAAGCTCTTATCGTCAAGGGAATATGATATAGTTCCTAATGTCCGGTGATTGACAGCTTGATAGAATGGTTTATATGTATATGTGAGGTTCAAACAATGAATGTCGTGATATTGCACGGGGAGTCTCGGGCTGAGAGTTGTCGCAAGAGCGGAGTAAAGCCTGTTTCTGGTGAAGATGACCTTATGCTAAATGCCTGGGTGCAGAGAAATGGAACATGATGCTGTACAACAGCGGGCCTTATCCCTTGTGTCGGTACGACAAGGATGGATACGTAATTGCGGTCTGAGCTTGATTGAAGATGTTTACGAGTTGTTCATTTCTTATCGTGCTTTATACTAATTGATACTCGTTTCAACTATAGCTCTCATTCAGAGCCGATAGAGAGCTACAGAATAGTCTATGAATGGGACGAATGACTTGAAGAGCCGCTAAATATTTGTTTGTCTAGTGTCCAGAAACAGCAAGATTCTTTTTCGGAGCAAAGTGACAGGGCCCGAGATCCTTGATTGGTTCGGTTTGTTCTCGTTGGATGGTGCAAGATGCCTGACATGGGCTGGATGGAAATGGTCTTTACAGCACCCAAGCTTGGAATACCCAGAGCCTTGGCTTTTATGTATGCATGGATCCTGATGACAGGTGGTCTTAACAAGACTTACTCATAAATTACCTTCTCATTCTGTCGTTGGTTGACACGATAAAACAATGTCGGATACAGGTTCTCTTCACAATAATTCATGCCCAAGACCCCTCATGTCAGTGTAACCCTTGATGCGGAGCCGAAAAGTAGACGGAAAAAAGGTGGAGGTGTGTCTGTGTCTGTGTGTGTGACTGTGACCGCCAGACTCGACTGCATGAAAACCCTTGCTCTTGATTGACTTGAATGTGGATTGAGGCGTTATGATTTGCCTGGACTTCCGAGCGGTACCAACAGACTGGAACTGGTCCCCTCTTTAGGTCATCTGGGGACAGCCACATTCTTGTATTTTTGGAGAGTAATTTTTCCAGATTCTCGGTAGCCATGTCATCCATCACAGTCACAATCACAGTGATATACAGACAAACAGACATCGTTATAGAAGTGGTAATATGATATGATATTATGAGGTTTATATGCTAGTCATGAGCACACTAGCAAACTGCAAAAAGTGCCAATCCTTTCCCAACATCATTAATAGACGTGCATATTTCTCCTCTTTTTTTCTTGATAGCTTCCACTTCGCTATCGTTCTCAGTATGGAGTAACTTTTTAGTCTCTTCGGAATGGATTCTCTCTAACCCAACTTGGCCTGGTCTTAACGTTTACCGTCTCTTTTTTAAAAAGCAACTCAACTGACCTTTGCTCTACTATACTTTACCTGCCCTGAACCCTTGATCAGTCTTCTCTTCATCTTTGGCTCTTTATATATCCATGCCAACCGAGTTTTGTCAGTATCAACACCAAAGCCAAGATATCACCACTAGCTTAGCCTCGTCTTGACTTACACGGCCCTAAGCTTATAGCGCCTTGTCCGCTATAAGGTTACTGACGTCAGGTCGATCTACGGAGGAAAGCGCCATCCCGCTCAATCTCACCTTAGCGCCTTCTACTCCCTGACTATCTCCTGTCCCTACTTCAACGGCTCAAACGCTCACTGTTTAATGTTTGTTTTTGACTGCAACACCGTAAAAACTCTGTTGTGTCGACCCTCGATCATCACCCGCGGTATGCGCATACCCCTGTAACTGCGCTCACGATAATGAACTCGCCGCCGAACTCATTCTCTCGTCAATCCGACGATTTTCCATCCTCCAACCCCAGAAATAGCGCCAGTAAAGATCAGTCCCGCCATATGGTGCCCCCATCTCCGGCGTCTTCGACGACATCTCCATTGGCTGTAGGCTCGGCCCACGAAGCGGCTCTTATACAAAGCATTGAGCAAGGCGAATACGCGACCGACGACGATGAAACGCGGAGTCTGACCGACAGTATACGACAACACATTGTAGAGGGTGGTTTGCGTTATCATAGGTACGGATGAATACAAACCGTCCTTGCTCAATGGCTGACAGCATATCACAGCTACCATGCAGGGAAATACCTTTTCCCCAACGACGAGGCCGAGCAGGATCGGGAGGAGCTCAAGCATAATTTGACTGTGTACCTTTGTGACGATAGACTTTTCTTTGCGCCAATCGAGCAACTATTGGAACAAGGGGCAGAGGTGTTAGACCTCGGAACTGGCATCGGAAAATGGTGCATTGACCGTGAGATTCACCTCAAGAATCTTCGAACCAAGTCGACAGTCTAATTGCTGACCCGAACAGTTGCCGATATATACCCCAAATCGCAATTCCACGGCATGGACCTTTCACCCATACAGCCGGATTGGGTCCCAGAGAATGCCATCTTTGTCGTCGACGACATAGAGCACGAAGCTGGCTGGACCTATGGAGACGAGACATTCGATTACATACATATACGCCACACTGTTCATTCTATCAAAGACCGAGAATTGCTCTGGGAACGAATCTGGAAGTATGGCACTCGTTCGCTTTTATCTGATCTTAAGCTGACTTCCACACAGACACCTAAAACCAGGGGGCTATGTCGAAATCCAGGAGTTTAACTACATCGCAGCTTGCGACGATGACTCATGTGACGGTTCATATGCTTGGAGGGACTATTGCAAATATCTCTACGAAGGAATGATGGCCCTTGGCACAGATTTACATGGCATCACTCACGTGGGGCACGAACTACAAGAAGCAGGCTTCGAAAACATCACAACCAAAGCCTATAAGTGTCCACTTGGTCCGTGGGCAAAGAAGAAACGACTCCAAGAGTGTGGCCATGTTCTAAGAGACGTTGTTATGCTGTCTCTCCATGGCCTGTCTCGAAAACCGCTTCGTGATGGTCTCGGATGGACACTGATCCAGATCGAGATGTTCCTCATTGAAGTACGAAAATCATTGACTCAGGAAGTTGATGGCTTACCTAAGTTCCATACTTATTTCCCTTACTTAAATATTCACGCCCGGAAGCCCCTGAATTCGCAAAGGCCGATCAGGGAGGACGCGTGATAGCCAGGTGGTCCTGGAGACACGACACATAGCATACACGACATGCATTTTTCATAACGATTGAACGAGACATCAATTCATCAGCATAAGAAAGCATCAACACACATGGGAGCATGGCCTGGCGTTCGACGGATTGCATAAGAGGGCTAAGTAGAGCCCGTGATGAAACATTACTTACAAGGCGCAACTGGGAAATTTTCCTTTCTTTCATTCATGGCTAGGCAGCCGACATAATCCATAGCCGACGAAATACTATCATAAATCATGAGCTCTTTGAAATTAGGTGACATAACGTAAACTCAGCATGCAATGGTCTGCAACAGTGCTAAACTCATAAATCCTAGATCATGATATCATCATGACTTGATCCATCCATATGGTATCCTCAAGTGACTGCAAGAACAGATCCTATTCTGACCTGCCGTCATGCTCAACAGCCCAAAGATCACCAAATCGACTTCCCGGCGTCTCAACGAGCTCCCTTGGCCCACCAGATTCCACAACAGTACCCCTATCTAGAACAATGACTCTGTCGAAAAAGTCCATAACCATCTCAAGTCGATGAGACACCATGACGATTGTATAATTCTCGAATTCTTCACGAATAATCTCTTGCATAGCCCTGTCTGTGACTTTGTCGACACTGCTGCTCACTTCGTCAAGCAGCAGCAGTCCACCTCGCTTCTCACCCCCAGCGAGGCGATCGCGCACCCTACGACGAAGGATCGCTCGGCCAAGGCTAAAAAGCTGTTTTTGTCCAGCACTGAGATCATCGGCGCTCATACCAGCGTTGAGACTGCCTTTATCTTGAACAAAACCTGCTAACAGCACTGTGTTGAGAACGTTGAAGCATTCTGCGTCTGTGGCTGCTTTGTAAGGGTCGATATTATCCTTGACAGAGCTGCCATCAGGTAGAAACACTGCGTCCTGGGGGATACAGATGACACGCTTGCGCAAGATCGCGCGGTCTATTTGGTGAAGGTAAACGTCGTCAATCTTCATATTCGAAGCACAAGACGGCAGAGGATCGATGAGACGTAGAAGGAGGAGGATCAGAGTGGACTTTCCACTTCCTGTACGGCCGCAAATAGCGACTTTCTGACCTGGGAAAATGTCCAGTTCGAGATCACGTAGAGCCAAGCTAGAAGTAGCTTCTTCTTGTTCACTACGAGAAGAATCGTAAGAGGCGGAGACCTTGTGGACTTGTATGTTGCCGCCATGAGGCCATGTCTCAGGGGGCTCGATCACTTCGCCAGGTTTATTCTCCGTCTCGACAGTTTCGCTGAAAGATCTTAACCGACTCACAGCACCGAGTGACGTCTCAAGGGAGGTGTAACTCGTGATGAGGTTCGACAAGGCTTCACTGAAGGTCAGAAGAGAGATAAGACTGGCGCCAGTCAAACCTGCATTGGTTCGAAGCTGGGTTGCAAGAGTGATGAGAAGAACGGCAGTGCCTGTAACGATGAAGTGAAGCAGCGTGGCGAGCCATTGTTGAATCATTGCCAGGAGATACGCTGGGCGCTGGGATGTGTCGAGAAGTTTGTTGCTATGGGCAATGTCAAATTTTTGCCATCCGAAGGCCCGAATAGTTGCAACACCTTTGATTGTGTCCGTGAAATGCGTACTAGCAGAGTTAGAATTCCGTTCTCGGCCCGTAGCAAACCAACACTTACTACAATGGGCTTTTGGCCTCAAGGTCGAGTAATCGGATCTGGCGAGACGTTTTCAGGTAAAATGATTGCACGCAGTATAGAATTCCCATCAAAAAGGGGTACCCAACTGCGAGATATGGTGATGCTGAAGCTACAACGAATGCAGTGCCAAACGCGTTAGAGACGTCCAGGGAAAAGTTGGTCAGGGCCAGTGGGAGTTCCATATCCAGTAGAGTCATGTCTTGCGAGAACAGGTTCGTCACAATACCTGTGTCAGTCTTTGAGAAGAACCTCAGCGGCGCAGATATAACAGTCAAAATTGCGCGTTCGTGAAGTTCAGTACCCGCCGATGCCGTCATCTTGATCAATGTTGTAACTCCATCGCAGAACAAGAAGACCATATAGCCAGCTCGGAGCATACCATAGATACCTACGTAGAAGGCAAAGGATCTGTTAAAAGCGTCTTCAGCCCAGAATTTGATCCATACGCTTGACAGACTGTTGCAGACACCAGTTAACATCCCTGCCACGGCCACGATGACAACTGGCCAGAGGCCAACACTCTTGAAGTAGTGCTTGTAGATGGTAAAGTCTCCTTGCTGTCGTGCCATATCCTCCGCCGCTGGTACGTCTTGAGGAAGTATTGCAGGGACAGTGGCGGCGGCGGCTCTTGTCATGGGCTTTTCGTCCTCTGAAGAACAATCGGTATCTCTGTGCTTGACGCCGAGGCTGTGAACATACTTTTTGTTCTCCATCAAGTCTGAGAAATTTCCCTCTTCGATGACTGTACCATTTCCAAGAGCAATGATATGGTCTGCCAGAGGTAGGTTCCTGACTGAATGTGTGCAGATGACCACAGTGACATTACGTCGACGAGTGATACTACCTGGTCCAAATACGCGTCTGAAGAGCTCCGATTCAGTATCCAGGTCCAAGCCACTTAGTATATCATCGAAAACCATCAGATTCGCTTCAGAGTATAGCGCACGAGCAACAGAAAGACGCTGCTTTTGACCGCCACTCAACATGATCCCATTACTGCCGATCCTTGTATCGTGACCTTGCGGCAAAAGTGTAACGTCTGGTGAGAGCATAGTAGCTTCCACGATTTCGTCGTACTTAGCCTGATTGAAAGCGCAATGGCCAACAATGTTTTCTCGGAAGCTTGCGTTGTAAAGAAAAGGGGTTTGTTCACAGTAGCCGATGTGATACGATGGCATATACGTTTTGATGGTCCCTGAGGCGACAGGCAGTTCCCCAAGTAGAGCCTTACAGAAGGTGGTCTTGCCAGATGCCACTTCGCCCACCACGATGGTGAGCTTGTGAGCTGGAACTGAAGCGTGTATTTGACTAAGTGTCAACTTCTCACCTCCCCATCCGAAGCAGCCGTTCTCAACAGAAAACGCCACTTCGTTTGACGGGCCCGATGAACTTTTCTCGGAAATAGGAGCAGTTTCATGGATTCGAAAGTCATGGCGCGGATCTGCGGCAAGAAATCTTTGCACTCGAGCCATGCATGTTAGGGCAGCAAAAATGCCCGGAAGGCTCTGGAAGAGACCGATTACGGGAGTAGTGAAGAGGAGTATGTATGATAGCGAAGTGAAGAGTGTGTTTACAGTCAACTCTGTGGATGTGAATGCAAAGGTGACGACTGGAGAGATGCAAATCGGGAAAAATCCCAGCACGGCAGCGCTTATCAAAAGCCAGCGGAAGCTATTCCCAACCTTGATCTCTCCAACGCGGAGCGTCTGTATGAGGTCTGCGACAGGTCCGGCAATGCCTGAAATTTTGTAGAGCTTCATTTGAGAGATGGCGTTGGCAGTCAATCCCACTCTGTTCTGGATCTTTGCCATCCACTCGCCCTGCCTCTTGCCAACGAATGAGACTAACCAGGACAGCAAAAGAGCGCAAAAACCGATCACTACAAGCGGAGATAGGAATGCTAGACCGATCTTCCCATGCAGGAGCCAGCAACCGATGGCTACTTCTATGGTGTTTGCCCAGATATCGTGAGCTGTCCCAGCACCCCTGATGATGCGTTCAACATCAGCGCTCATAAGCGTTAAAGCAGCAGAATCATCAGCGGCCGTGATCTTCATCTGTGTTGTCTTTTGGTAAATCGCAGCGACTAGGCAGCCTCGAATCATATAGACGGCCTTTTCCTGATAGTAACCGTAGAAGGCCGAAGAAAGTCCAATGCCTGCGTAAATGAGAAATGCTGCGCCGATCAAGCCGTAGCCCATGTTTTTCGTCGTCGGAGTCTCGGGCATCTGGAGATACTCGAGAGTAGCATCGATAAAGACGGGCTGGCAGAATTTGAAGGCAATGAGGGCAACGCGAGGCGCAATTGGGAGGAGGAATGGACTGACGAGTGTTCTGGCCAGGTCCTTCAGAAGTCCAGACTTGAGCTCTCGATTGTATCTATGCACCCTGATCCTCTTGGCAAAGTGGCTGTACAATTTGCTGGAAGCCATGTTCTCGTCGAGGGGATAAAGGTCATCTATAGCCAAAACCCCCCGATATCCTCTCATGAAAAGCTGGTTCAACCAGGCGAAAGCACCAATACTGAATATGCCGCTCGACTCCTCTGGGCTATGCTCATCAGCATTCCAGTGAATCCATTTGGTCTTGGGAATCGTCTCGAGACAGAGAACTATGGCTTTGACGACGACAGACGTAGTGAACAGGCGGGGCTGGACGTTATGCTGGGATGCGAGCCATGCCGTTCTCGTTTGCACAATGTCAAACAGAAGTGTAAGCAGTATGTAGACATTGAGCAAAGTGGACGGTCTTCGGGCACAGGAGTGCTCAAATGAAGATAAAATGACCGCTAAGAAGGCTGCTATGACCACAAGGGATGACCCGGCGAGAGAGAGGCCGTGGACAACGTCTGGGGCTCCAGTCGCGATGAGAATAAGAACCGCAAATTGAACAATGGCATAAACGGCCAGAAATGCCTTTTTAGTCAGTATCAGCTCGAAATTTGCTCGTCAAGACTCACAATCTTGATCGATTGAAGAATAACACCGCCAACTATCCTTTTGCGCTGCAATAAAATCGCTATTCGGGCGACTGCTGCCGCGACGAACACCGCTGTTGGTATAATTGAAAGGAAGATGCGTTCGAATTTCTGGGTGAAGTCGAAATCGCCTCGGCATCCTCGAACACCAGGTCCCAAGGAGCCATCATTCAGACAAGTCGAATTCATTTTGCGTGACCTTGAAGGGGGGCCAGATAAGAAGCGAAGTCGTTGCCATTTAATGCATGTCGCTCATGTCAAAAGTTCCTGTTGGGTCTGTCAGACGGGAAAAGATTGGCCGATTGTGATGAAAGCCAACATCATGAACAGCCAGAATTACGCGTTGCACACGCGGACAAAGACACCGCATTTTCGTCATCACATCAACCAGAGTTCGTAGGTAGATAACGCGTGGATTCCAAATTGTTCAGGTTGATGTGAAGTTGAAGTTGAAGCATTCGTAGGTTCCTTCCAATTGAGTGGAATGACGACAAGCGAGCAAACCTTCCTGCCATATTAGGAAAGAGCGCAGCTTCATCCCAAGTAAGCTGCCTCTTGACCTGAGATCAAGCAATATCTTCCTACTTGGTACCGAATAGTTTTCTCCTAAAGACAGGTAAAATGTGCATAAAGACTCGTCAAGATTCATCATCAGAATGACTAAGCTTGGAAGAGATTGTCCTCAAGTCCTATTAACTAAGATCAGATGCTGCCTCATTCTCATCTTGAGCCATTCCCGTACAACAGACTCTTGCCGCGCCTGTCTCTGAGCTTATTGCCAATTGATTGAGATTTTGGATGTCGGCAACTGACTTTGACAGGAAATCCCATCGTTACCACGCATCATGCAACATGGGATAGTATCGATACGACCCGTTGATGCCACCAAACGTCACACGCTGGTTCTGAATGCAGCAATCCCCAATTGATAGGTCCAAGCTGAGGTGATCTTTTCCATTAACAACCAAGTTCAGGATGTGTCTAAATATTTGTGGAAGAATCCCAGACGAAAGATATTATGTTGAAGTGAGGAGGGCAACAGTCACTAACTGAAGCTTGAAACCGAGTACGATGATGGAAGCCTCGTATATCACAGAATTAAAGATCTTATCATAAGGCGCACTAACACTAACCTTAATAAGGCATTTCATCATCAAGATCCTGCCATTGTGTACAAAAGTTTAGATCAGAGTTAAAATGACAGCAACAATTCCACAAACCTCCAGGAATCTTCTAAATTATTCGGCAGCACCTCTTTTGACAAGGGAGGCGGAGTTTCACTCGGCCGATGGCGGCGGACGAAGAACGGACTAGAAGCCGGACGGAGGCGGAGATCGTCGAAAACCGCATTAAACCGGACAAGACCTGTAGAAGAGTGTCCCCTGAAACGCTGCTTACGGGTGGGTCGCGCCGCTTAATCCCTGTTCAGATTGATTAGAGGAATGACAAGGATCCGTTGCCATGTGAAGCTGAGATATCATATCATGAAAAAGTGATCGTGAACGTGAATCTCCAAACGATCTTGGTAAGATGATCTCATCGCGGGGAGATTCATCCGACCACTGTAAAGCTCTTCGAATTGCATTACATTGCAATATCAACAGAGAATCAATGTGTCACGCCGATGCATGTCTTATAACCTCTTCTCATGCCGATATCTGTACTATGCCGTCTTTGGATATGAGTCGAAATGATCGTAAAGTGCTGAATCAAAGCAGCCGCTCAGAACCTGTATTCTCGGACTTAAGGGACCGCGCCGGGCGAGAGTTGGACGAGATTTAACCGTTGCCCTTTTTTAGCATTTGACGTTTCCACTGTTTTTGATCCACAGAGCGAGATTGGGTGGATATGATACCCGAGCATTGGGTTTCAATGTTGCGTTGCAGCGATGAACTCAAAAACGTTTGACACGGCACTTGGATCCGAATATGTCTATAAAGGACATTAACAATTTATTGTCAGAGAAATTGTGTAGAGAATAGCTCTTTTCATCTGTTCAGAGACCCCCACAACCCGAGATTTTCGGATATACACGCCTAAAAGTCGTAAGCAGAGTTAGATAGTCCCCCTAGCTTCCCCGTCAATCCTTTACCTTATTTCACCAAACCAATCAGACTCTTCCCACCTCGGCCTTGGGGGAGGTTCTTAGCCGAGATGACTCAAATCCTGCACATCTGCCCCACGGCGCTGACTTACTCGTCCACTTGACTCAGGTGGAAGCTCCCTGAAGCAATTCCCAGCTGGTGGAGCCGACGTTACCCCTGCCCCTACCGGCGGACATTTCCAACGGACGCTTCGTATTGTTGATTGGTAATGCCGGATCAAATTGTTCCAAAGGAGAATATAGACCCATTTTAACTTTTTTGGCTTGGCTGCACCTTTGTTGACTTATAGTGCGGGATGTCGGCATCTTTTTCCCATGCGCCCTCTTCACTCTTGTTTTGTTAACAGTGAGCCTGTGATCAAACACATTGGCTGCTGTATCAATATAACTTATTCTAATAATCATTCTTTATTCCTATAATTATTCTAATTAATACGCCGTTTCAACTGAGTTCATCTCAGTGTACTACTCCTTTTCGCGACGGGTGACTTTGGGCTCCCAGTAAAAACGACTTACACGCACGACCAAACCGATATAAGTCATCATGGCGGAAAAAGACCTTGGAAAGGCTGAGGAGGCCATTGCTGCCAACCATCACACTGAGCAGGCTGATCCTGCGTATCGCAACTCTATCGATACCGACTCGACACGCCACGGCCCTGCTGAGCAAAACAATGGTGGCGTATCTATTGAGCAAGCTGAGGCTGAGTTCGCAGAGCTTCAGAGAGAGTTCACTGGCGTTTCAAGAGCTAGCAGGAGAAAAAGTAGAGCTAGCGTTGGCGATCCTGAGAAGAATGCTCACGCTGAAGACAATGAGGTCGAGTCCATCTTTGATCTTGAGGCTGCTCTTCGCGGCGGTCTTGATCGCGAGAGGGAGGTTGGCATCAAGTCCAAGCACATTGGTGTCTACTGGAACGACTTGACCGTCAAGGGCTATGGTGGCATGTCCAATTATGTGCCTACCTTCCCTGATGCTTTCGTCAACTTCTTCGACGTTATCACCCCTGTTATTCGAATGCTCGGTCTCGGCCCTAAGCCCGAGCAGGTCGCCCTTCTCGACAAGTTCAAGGGTGTTTGTAAGCCCGGTGAGATGGTTCTTGTTCTGGGCAAACCCGGTTCAGGATGTACTACCTTCCTCAAGACCATCGCCAACCAGCGTTGGGGCTACACTGCAGTTGAGGGTGAGGTTCTGTACGGAAAGTGGAAGAACACCGAATTCGACCAGTACCGTGGTGAAGCTGTTTACTCGGCTGAAGACGACATTCACCACCCTACCCTTACTGTTGAGCAGACCCTAGGCTTTGCTCTAGATACAAAGATGCCCAAGTTGAGACCTGGAAACATGTCCAAGCAGGAGTTTAAGGAGAGTGTTATCACCACGCTTCTTAAGATGTTCAACATCGAGCATACCCGCCACACCATCGTTGGTGACCATTTCGTCCGTGGAGTCAGTGGTGGTGAGAGAAAGCGAGTCAGTATCGCAGAGGCTATGATCTGCAGTGGTGCTGTCTTCTCGTGGGATAACTCCACTCGAGGTCTCGACGCCAGTACTGCTCTCGATTTCGCCAAGTCCCTTCGAATCCAGACCAACCTGTACAAGACCACCACTTTCGTCTCCCTGTATCAGGCTTCCGAAAACATCTACAACCTTTTTGACAAGGTTATGGTCATCGATGGCGGTAAGGAGGTCTACTTCGGTCCCGCTGCCTCTGCTCGCAGCTATTTCGAGAGCCTCGGTTTCGCCCCTCGTCCCCGCCAGACCAGCGCCGACTACCTGACCGGCTGCACGGATGCCTTCGAGAGGGAGTACGCCCCTGGTCGCTCCGAGGAGAATACCCCTCACGACCCTGAGACTCTTGAGCAGGCCTTCAAGAAATCCGACGCCTTCAAATCCTTGGAAGCCGAGATGGCTGAGTATAAGGCTTCTCTCGCGTCTGAAGAGGAAACGCATAACAACTTCCAGCTCGCTGTGAAGGAGGGAAAGCGTGGAACATCCAAGCGTTCAGTCTACCAAGTTGGCTTCCATCTGCAGGTTTGGGCCCTCATGAAGCGCCAGTTCACTCTCAAGCTGCAGGATCGATTCAACCTCTTTGTTGGATGGTTCCGCAGTATCGTCATCGCCATTGTTCTCGGAACCCTCTACCTCAATCTTGGAAAGACTTCAGCCAGTGCCTTCAGCAAGGGAGGTCTTCTCTTTGTCGCCCTTCTCTTCAACGCTTTCCAGGCCTTTTCGGAGCTCGCTAGTACCATGACCGGCAGAACGATTGTGAACAAGCACAAGGCATATGCGTTCCATCGACCGTCTGCCCTGTGGATTGCTCAGATCTTCGTCGACCAGGTTTTTGCAGCCTCGCAGATCTTGGTCTTCAGTATCATCGTGTATTTCATGACCAATCTCGTCCGAGACGCCGGGTCCTTCTTTACATTCTATCTCATGATTCTATCGGGAAATATCGCGATGACTCTATTCTTCAGAATCATCGGCTGCATATCGCCGGGCTTTGATCAGGCTATCAAGTTTGCTGTTGTTGTAATCACATTGTTCGTAGTCACCTCTGGCTATATCATCCAATATGAACAAGAGCAGGTCTGGCTCCGATGGATCTTCTGGATCAACCCTCTCGGACTGAGCTTCTCAGCCATGATGATGAATGAGTTCAAATCCCTGGAAATGACCTGTACGGCAGACAGTCTGATTCCCGCTGGTCCCGAATACACCGACATCAACCACCAAGTCTGCACGCTTGCAGGCTCAAAGGCCGGTACCACTCTCGTCTCTGGCAGCGACTACGTTGCTCAAGGCTTCTCTTACCATGTAGGAGATTTGTGGAGGAACTGGGGTATTGTCATGTCTCTTATCGTCTTCTTCTTGATCCTCAACGTCGTTCTCGGAGAATTCGTCAACTTTGGCATGGGAGGAAACGCTGCAAAGGTCTATGCTAAGCCCAACAAGGAGAGAAAGGCTCTGAATGAGAAACTCACGGCTAAGAAGGATGCCCGCACCAAGGACAAGTCCAACGAAGAGGGATCCGAAATCACCATCAAGTCTGAGAGGGTACTCACTTGGGAAAACCTCAACTATGACGTTCCTGTGCCAGGAGGCGAACGCCGACTTCTCAACAACGTATTTGGTTACGTTCGCCCAGGTGAGCTTACTGCTCTGATGGGTGCCTCTGGTGCCGGAAAGACTACTCTTCTGGATGTCCTTGCAGCTCGCAAGAACATTGGTGTTATCTCCGGAGATATCCTCATCGACGCTATGAAGCCAGGCAAGACCTTCCAGCGATCTACTTCATATGCCGAACAGCTTGACGTTCACGAGCCTACTCAGACCGTCCGCGAGGCCTTCCGTTTCTCTGCCGAACTCCGACAGCCATTCCACGTGCCTATGGAGGAGCGCTACGCCTATGTCGAAGAGATCATCTCCCTTCTCGAGATGGAGTCTATCGCAGACGCTATCATTGGAACCCCTGAATTCGGTCTTACTGTCGAACAGCGAAAGCGTGTCACTATCGGTGTCGAGCTTGCTGCCAAGCCTGAGCTGATGCTTTTCCTCGACGAGCCTACTTCCGGTCTTGACAGTCAGAGTGCCTTCAACATCGTCCGCTTCCTCAAGAAGCTCGCTGCTTCAGGTCAGGCTATTCTTTGCACTATCCATCAACCCAACGCCGCTTTGTTCGAGAACTTCGATCGTCTTCTTCTGCTCCAGCGCGGTGGTCGCACCGTTTACTTTGGCGATATTGGCAAGGATGCTCACGTTCTGCGAAGCTATCTCAAGAGCCATGGCGCTGAGGCTGGTCCTACTGATAACGTTGCTGAGTACATGCTTGAAGCTATTGGTGCCGGAAGCGCTCCCCGTGTTGGAGACCGTGACTGGGCCGATATCTGGGAGGATAGCGCTGAGTTTGCTGATGTCAAGGAGACCATCATTCGTCTGAAGCGTGAGCGTCAGGCTGCTGGTGCCGCGGTTACTGTCAACGATCCTGAGTTAGAGAAGGAATATGCTTCTCCTTTCAAGCATCAGATGATGGTTGTTTGCAAGCGCATGTTCCTGTCTTTCTGGCGATCCCCCGACTACATCTTTACTCGAATCTTCAGCCACGTCGCTGTCGCCCTTAGTAAGTTTTGTCCTAAATCTTTGCCCTAAAATTGCATGACTTTAACTAACCTCTTCCAAGTCACTGGTCTGATGTACTTGAACCTTGACAACTCTCGTTCCTCACTGCAGAACCGAGTCTTCATCATGTTCCAAGTTACTGTTCTGCCCGCTCTTATCATCACCCAAGTCGAAGTCATGTTCCACATCAAGCGAGCTCTCTTCTTCAGAGAGCAGTCTTCGAAGATGTACTCTCCCTTCGTTTTCTCCTCATCTGTTGTTCTGGCTGAACTGCCCTACTCGATCATGTGTGCGGTAGCTTTCTGTAAGTTCTCAACACTAACAATCCATTTAACCACTACTCACACATTTTAGATCTCCCAATTTACTTCATGCCCGGATTCCAGACCGAGCCTTCTCGAGCAGGATTCCAGTTCTTCATTATCCTGATCACTGAGCTGTTCTCAGTCACGCTTGGACAGGCTCTCGCCAGTATCACCCCCTCGCCCTTCATCTCAGCACAGTTTGATCCTTTCATCATCATCAACTTCGCCTTGTTCTGTGGTGTTACGATCCCCAAGCCTCAAATCCCTGGTTTCTGGCGTGCCTGGATGTACCAACTGGACCCTTTCACCCGTCTGATTAGCTCAATGGTCACGACTGCCCTCCACGGAGTTGAGGTTGTCTGCAAGCAGAGCGAACTCAACCGCTTCACTTCGCCTTCCAACAGTACTTGTGGAGAGTACATGGAGCCCTTCTTCGCCAATGGCGGTCGTGGCTATCTTGTCAATGACGACACAAGGGATTGCGAGTATTGCGCGTACAAGGTGGGCGACGAGTTCTACAGCACCTTTGACCTCTCTTTCAACAACCGTTGGAGAGACTTGGGTATCTTTGCTTGCTTCATCGCAAGTAACTTAATTATCATTATCTTGGCGGTAAGTAACCTTGCATAAGCACGACCTTGGAGAACGATTGCTAACTTCTATTTCAGAGTCGCTTCCTCAACTTCAACCGACGTTAAAGAGTAAAGAAGGTTATTATAGACGATGTGATGGGTTTGCAGGAAGTGTGATGGGTACGATTAAAAGTTAACCATAGACTATATATAGAGAGGAACACCAGTTACCTCATTTAATACATAACTTTACCCTCATGACAGATAACAAGCAATCCAGTCAACATACTGAAGTGTTTTCCAGAGTCGGGCCATGTTCGAACTCAACCGTTTTCCTCTGCCTGTCTAGTAACTTAAGCCCAGAATTTGTCTGAGCATTAGGTTGAGGCTCCAGATCCCCCATGGACTACAGTCCAGAATGCTCGTAAGAACCTCTATAGTCTATTCTTGAGGGAATTCAAAAACGCTACTTAGAACGGAGAAGGAGAACACGTCGCACGGTTCTTAAAACTATTTCCGGTCCTTGGAAGTGATGAGGAGGAACCGGGGCTAGAAGCCTACGGACAGTATATCTGCCAAGGTATGGCGGAAACAGCCTGATCAGCTCTCAGGCGATCACACGAGGAACGTGGAGCACAAAGCGATATATTTTACGCAAATAAACTAACACGGCTGTTTGGACACATTGGGCAGATCATCGACAGCCACAGTGTCGGCACGATTCAAACGCGAGTGGCTGGCTTTGACACGGCCATTGAAGCCCATCATGACGCCGAGAACATACGCAGCATTGACCAGCCTAGCAGCTAAGAAACTGGCAAGGGTGTTAAAGAAGTGTACTTGGAGTTCCTCTGACCGTGTGACTGCACTTGGTGGTTTACGGTTGGAGTCGGACTTCTCTGGTACGATGAGCGTCATCGCCAAGGACAGCCACGCTCTTCGCGAACCGTTTACTCGATTGCAAGAGATTCTTGCAATTGCTAACATGAAAGACGATGAACGGAATGAGCTTGGATCAGGATATGACTCGTCAAAGCAAGGAAGAAGCAGGTTTCTCAGTGACGAGGAAATGGCCAAGGTGCGCAAGATCGTGAGAAGATAATCACTATGCCAACAAACACAGCAAGCCTGTTAGCTGAGAATGTATGGCTTTCCAGCAGAGGAGATCAGCGTGGGAGAGAATGTATCCATCCTTGAAAGCTTTGCTCACATGGAGGGAAAGATTACTGGCGCTGAGTTTGTAGTATTCCGACGATGCTCCGGTGCGATGAGAAGGTAGAAGTGAGGCTCGAAGTCGCATTTAGGTTGTCTAGGCAATGACACCTAAAATCATGGAGAGAGATATCCTAAACTATGACAAGAGGCAGACTAGAGAAGTAAATTCTAACCTGAACTCAACATAAGAGACCCTATATTTATCATAACAGGCCCTCAGTTCATACAATATCATCGTGCCTAAGAGCATGGGTGTTGACAAGGACTTCAGAGCGTTGGCCAAGTTTGATCAAGGTAGTCGAGTTGGACTTGTTGGAATTCGATTCTGTCGAGTCTGGCACGGTTGTGTGCGGTGTAGGAGGGGGGGCTCCGGCGGACATGTTGAGTTAACGAGGCAGTTACCAATCCGAGTGGATTTTGTGTGAAAAGAGAAAGCGAGATGATTAAGTGAAGAAAAGCAGATTTAAGAGAATCCTAAAGTTGTGAGATGGCGAATAGTTTATACAGGAAGCCCAGACGTTTGCTAGTGCACGCAGCTGTCAGGAGTGCACAATAGCTATAGCATCTGTAATAAGAGAACTTTTGGGAACACAATAGAACATACACTTCACGCAATCTAAATAAAACTGATTCTATTGCATAATAGTAATATGAAGGGGGAAGAAATCAAGCTGGCACGCAAACATCAGAGCCGCAACTCTCCCACGTCAACAATTCCTACACCTTGATGCCAGCAATCAGGTCAATCATAAATACCCGCCAACAGCCTCATCCTTTCTGAACACTTATCCCATCTGCGCGGAAAGACCGACATCTCAATTTCGCACTTCTTTTTGCAAGATCACATACAACTCTGTATTGCACTGTGTCAGTATCCAAATCCCACGAAAGTAGCCTACCTACTGCAGATCTGTTAACAAACCGTAGCAAAGCAACGAGATGGCTGCCCCCGAGCCCGAGGCCACTCCAGCTACTGCCGTCGAGGTAGCTGAAGAAGACGATGCTATGATCCTCAGCGATGACACTGTCAACCTTGCGACTCAACTGGCAACAAAGGTCATCGAACTGCAGCAGACTGCCATTCGACTGCAGGAGACTCTCGAGACGGTCATTGAACAGCAGGAGACTGCAAATCAACAGCAGAAGCTTATAAATGAACAGCAGGAGACTGTAAATGAACAGCAGGAGACTGTAAATGAACAGCACAAGACCATACAGCAACTTGTGGAGCACCGCCAGCAAGACCTTACTGGTCACAACCAAGGTGCCTCGCAGATTGACGAAGACGACGACGAAACCGAGAATTGAGTCACCTACTACTAAGACGACTATGAGGGAGAATCTCTTCGCACTAGAGTAAGGTATGCTCTACATCGGAGGCGGGCGGAGCAAGGTGCGAGCTGGTGTTGATGAATCTGCTCAACGTCCACCCAACTGTGGTTAAATTATCTAACTCGAGAATAAATCACTGATACTTATCTGGTAATGATCAGTCGTCAATTGTTGCCTCACCTTTGTCCAGATGGAACAGTCTTGTTGTTTCAGACTCAGTACAAACACTAGAGGGCAAAGTGAACCTCACCATTCTTTGCGCTCATAAAAACTGCGATGTTCGCTGTTTGCAACCAAAATCACAGCCGGAAAAAAGGCAATTATTGCAAATTTCATTGGTTTTCTTCTTAATTTTACTATCTACATCCAAAATGCACCAAAGTTCAAACGTATGCAAACCCAACTTCCTCGTGTTTTCCCTACCATGTACAATCAACTCAAACCCAAACATCAATCACCTCCTCCTCCTCCCTTCGTATACAGAAAAGCCGTGAGAGTCACTTGCGCAGCGGAGACTTTGGTTCCGCAGAAGATCTCCTACGGGTTCCAGGCTTCTTCTTCGCATCACCATTCACACCCCCGTTATCCTTTGCCTCCTCAAGCGCTTCAAGAACAGCAGCTTGATCAGATCTAAGAATCACGCCCTCGGCGATGACTTCATCACGGCAGACGAACTGTGGGAACAGAACCGCGAGGACCGTCGGCTTGGGACTTCCCTTTGTCTTGCGAGCGTTGCCGACGTCGTAGTCATCATACTGGCGCGCACCTCGAGAATCTTCTTCATCGGGCATCTCTGCGGTTATCATATCGCGAGAGCGCTGTGTATCAGCCCAGAGTGTAACAGCCTGCCTGAACAGCGTCGGGACAGCGTTGTAGAAGCCAGTTTGTTTGTACGCTACGACAAGCGGGTGCAGTGTACTTCGCACCTCGTTGCTCGCTTTGCGCACAATGTCCTCTTGGACCGTCTCAGTTTGCTCAGAATCAGAGAGGGATCCGAGGATTTGAGAGCGATACACTGTTTCTCGTCGCTCGTCCCCTTTAAAGAAGTTGAGCATGCTGGAAGCAGTGGCCCTCATGTCACTGGCGACGTAGAAGGGTACAAAGACATAAGAGAGGAGCGTTTCCGCGATGACAGCATCAGCGACAGCACAGCGCATCTTTGCGCTCGCTTTGGTGGTGCGAGTTGAGAGTGGGATCTTGGGAAAACGGGCGTGGAGTTCCTGGATCTCACTCGCAGAGTCCTAGTTATAGTCAATATAATTCAGAGAGCTCAAACCGTAGAGACATACCTGTGCGCCATCGTGGTCGTTGAAATACTCATTGACAAAGTCGTGAACCTTCTTCGACAACTCCTGCAGATCAGATCGCCTATCCTCATTAGTTCAGCCCATTTCTCATCAAAAAGAATACTCACAGCTTCTTGACCTCCTTGGTTCCAAAGTCTCGCAAAATACCCTCCCCAAGGTCACTCTGCGCCTGCGTCAACTTCTCCTTGCACCACTTCAACTCCTCGATATTAGCCTCCACCTGCGACTTCTGCAACTCGCACTCCGCATTCATCTCTCTAATCTCAGAAGCGTGACTCGTCAAATGCGCCTCTGCAGCCGCTAGGTTCTGCTTCAGGCTCTCAACCTCTCCCTCCTTGACCTCCGCAGCAGCGAGTTTCTCCCTCGCTTCTTTGACCTCTCTCTCCATGGCTTCAACGGCTGCCTTGTTAGACTCATAAGTTTTATACTTCTGTTCAAATTCTGCAAAGAGTGTTTCTGTCTTTGCGTTGGCTTGTGCTTTGTGGTCTGAGAACTCTCGCACGATCTTGTCGTTAAATTCGCGGAGACGCTTGTTCTCGCCTTGTTTGGCTTCAAGTTCTTGCTTTAGAGCTTCGCGCTCCTCGGCTGATTTCTCAAAGTCTTCGATTGAGCCGACATCTTTGGAGACTTCCTTCGCTAGAGCGAGGAGCTGCCATAGCTTGGTGTTCTTGGTGGTTGTCTTGTCGGTCGTGCCATTGCCATTGGTATGGCCATTGACCTTGACCTTTGTATCTGCCATGATTGCCTGAAGAATCAAGTATCAATTTTTATCGCTAGAAATGGTGGACATTTTAAACTCGTCGCTAAATACACGATCGGGGATTCTCAATTTTGAGGCCATCGCAGAGCCTCATGGTCCGTTCGTGGGCTTGAGGGACAACTCATCAGCACACCACCACACCGGTCAATTAAGCAAGTCATCTTCCACCCCGCCCATTCCTCCTACTGGTGCGTTCCCAATCGCTGTGTCCAATCCTCGAATTATCAGGGCTGGAGGGCGTTACACAACACGCGGGGTAACCCCAATGGCATTGAGCCTTTCGGCACCATCATCGTATGCAGAGTCGAGCCTCAAAGTAAAAGTCGTCGCTGTAGCCTATTGAGGTGTTTGTTGCTGTGTGACGGTGAGCGCATTGTTTGGACAATTGGCTATCGACGTTTTGTAATGCGGTCGCCTTGCGATGAATTGCCTGAGGCCCTTTGCAGCTTCAGCCTAGTCCTGTGCTTCCTTTTCCTTCTCCTTCTCTTTCTTTCCCTTGTGCTTCTTTCCCTTATCTTCCTCTTTCTTGTCCTCCCCCCTCATCTCACCCCTGCCATCGCTGAGCCCAGATTTGTCGAATAGATGAAGCTCGACAGATTGAGGCACACCACCAAGGACAGGCTTCGGCAAGACTTGCTTGTGAACGCTGTACCAGCTTTCCTTGTCCATAAGCTCAAACAGAACGTCTTCTGATTCGTGGCGAGGCTTGGTGGCTAGGAATACTTTTGTAGTAAATGGTTCGCCTTCCGGAAAGTAGGACAGATTTGCTGCATGAATGGCTGAGAGTGTTTCAACGAGTGCTGGCAGCATGTCGACGTTGTAAGTGCAGTCGCTGAGCATCACGAGATCCCAAGGTCCAGATCGAACCTCGGGTCCAAAGCGACCTTGTCTGCCCTCCTCCCAGTCAAGATTTTCGTAGAGCATTCGAACTGGGTTCTCTTGGAAGCGTAGATGAGAGTTCTCCAACCTCTTCATGTTAGATCTCGCGCGTTCCTCGGCTTCTGGTAGATCAGTCATAAGGATGGTGCAGTCGCCACCTGAGGGCTGCAGTCGGGGATACACAGCGGCGAGCCCAAGACCCAAGATGCCCACACCGCAACCCAATTCCAACACACGAATCGACTTCTGGCGGGTGAATATATTCTTCATTGTTCTCATGCAGGGGTTTTGGCTAGACTCGCTATCGGGGGCGGTCTCGATACCTGCAAGTGCACACGTCGCTATCACGCCGCCATCCCAGATGTGACGCGCAATGCTCTCACCGATCTCCTCCTCAATCTCAATCGTTCCTAGCCCCTCAGGTGTGTCGTTCAGTTGAAGTCTCCGAATAGACACTGCATTGTCTGCGGGTGTGAGAGTTAAAGGCACCCAGGCTGGCATGACAGCACCCTTCTCTGCCGCTTCCTTCCGATACCGCATCTTCTCGGCCGACAAGGCCAGAATGCGAGGGACGCTCTCCGCGGTATGAAAAGGTTCTGATGCCCGGACACAGACATGGACTCTCATTCCAGATTCAAGAGCTCGTTCAAGAGCAACCGGCATTTCCAATGCTGGCTTGGCAACGCGCATGCCAGGTTCCCAGTCGAGATGACCGGGGTCTGAGAGGAGCCATGTTGAGCTTCCTTCGGGTGAGGCGGCAATAGCGACAACTTGAAGATCTAGGAATCTCTCTGGGAAGAGGAATGAGTCGCCGAGGTCTGTTGTGATGGTGAAGAGTAGCTGGACCAGCGTGCCACGGCGGTTCTTAATCACCTTGGGTGGCCCCAGAAATCTGACATAGTGCATTGTGATGTGGTGAGACTTTCAGTGGCTGATGAAATGTCGGCGTATCTCTGTGTTGATTTGACCTCAATTGACTTGCCAGGCGCCGTAACCGTTGCCGTTCTTGTTGTTTATTGAACCTCGGGTTGAGCTGATCAACCCAACCTCTTGCTTGCATGGGGTGATGGGGAATTTTGACCAGCTACTGCACGCTTAGTCATCACCGCTGCATTCACATGAATCGGATCTCAAGTGAAGCGGATTGTTTGGAATTGTGCAAGATGCTTTAAAGTGATATAGGCAGTAAGAATTGAAGTACTGGAGGGAATCATGTTTCTTCAACTACAAATTCAATGATAAGCACTTTGGACTGTTGTGAAATTTGATAGTGGGTTTGCGCACATGTTGTCTCAAAACATCTCCATTGACAAAATTGAAGGTCATGGCAATCAAGAAAGGGAGTGGATGGCAAAGACTTTGATGATAGGTTCCGAGTTCATAAGAGCATCACGAAATGATCAAGGACATACCCTGAGAGGATGATCTTGACTCAAGATTGAACATCATCTTCGCAATGAAAAGTTAGCTACCCGAGACCTTATCTAAATTACAGGTGCCAGTCCACCGGGTGGTCAGAGAAGAGGAAACATTGAAGTATTTGGGGACATATGAAACAGAATTAAATATGCTGTCAATTGAGTGACTTTTACTTTCAATCAGAGCTCAAAGTGGATAAAACCTGTGCCTGTTGATCACGTCTTGACGGTCCATTCATGCGTGCGTTATAAATGTCCAACTCAAATCTCGCAATAACACATTCGCAACGCCGCGAAATATCACTGCAATGTCTCCTACCACCGAGAAAGGTGGTCATCAGCTACATGATATCCTACAGACCAGAACCTGGTTTGGGTTCGATCTTGACGATACTCTCCATGAATTTCGCAAAGCCAGTCGTGCAGCAACCACGAGCGTTCTTACACGCATCGCCAGCGAAAACCCATCAACTACACTTCAAGAGCTTCGAGCCCAATACGGAATCATTCTAAAGCAAGGAACCGCTGATGCATTCACCGACGGAAAGACTTCACATGACTACCGTCGTGCTCGCTTCGCTGCCACGTTGAGCCATTTCGGATTGAGTCACGATAGTGTCGATGAGCTGCTGGAGGACTACGAGCGCGTTCTCGTGGATAACTTGACACTCAAACCAGGAGCTATTTCTCTTCTCGAAGCAATTAAGGCGTCTGGAAGAAAGATAGCGGTGATCACAGAAGGACCGCAGGATGCACAGCAGCGAGCAGTGAGAGACCTAGGCATCGACAAGTACATCGACTTTCTAGCGACCACAAACTTCTTCGGTGTGGCCAAGATCAATGGACTCTTTGGCAAGGTACTTGACCATCTGAAGATCACACCGCAAGATATCGTGTACATCGGCGACTCGCAGGAGCGCGATATCGAGCCCGCTACTAAAGAGGGGATACTCGCCATTCACTTACACGAAGCTCAAACAGCGCCACTTGTACTACAACCTCCCAGCATCAACTCGCTCGAGGTACTAGCCAAGCTCATCTAACGCACACATGTCTGAGACGAGACATGCTCGTGTCCGTCGACAAAAAACACAGCGTTGCAAGGCTGAGAGAGAATCTACCCGCATACATACATATGTAGCTCAATCGATACACCCGTCAAACGTGTCCGTCTCTCACAGGATAGTTCCCGACATTCTCACTTACAACAACATGCTGCGTCTAACAAACAAATCAGACAGGTGCAACGTTTTGTGCAACGTGAAGCAATCTTCAGCTGATGTCGTACATAATCATCCCACGGCACTGGGCCGAGACATACAACAAGTGTCATGGAGTTCTACAACAGGGTATATCTTGCTGTATAAGAGGTCGACAAACCTAGCATTCTATAATTAATTATCTACTGCACGCTCAGCCTTGTATGCACTGCTTACGTTACGCTGTGCATATTTTGTCGGGGTTACCTTACGAATTCCTGCTGCAGGCTGAGCCTCGCAGCTTAGGTATGAATCCAGCCCGTGGGTGTTACACACCTGTCATTGTCATCCCAGGATGTAATCACGGGTACACGCATTGTAATAATCCCAACCTCCCTCACAGGATGACCGGCGTCTTAGACGCCGGCGCACATCACATCACATCGTGGTGTGGTATCAAGGTTACAGTTACAATTGGGGGTTGTTCACAGAGTAGAAATGTGCTCTGTAGAACCCCAACATGCAAACATTTCTAGACTGGGATGGGAATATTTCTCTCACTGCGACCTCAATCGAGACCCCCCCCCTTAGGTTCCGTCTTATCACATCACATTGGATCACATGTGCCTCTGAGATGCAAGATCCAGCATATCAATCTGGCCCCCAACCTCTCTTCCCTCTAGCCCCTCCTCTACCCTCCATATGCCACACGTGGTAAAAACCGCGAAAAAAAGTAAAAAGCAAGGTAATTCACCTCTTCACTCATTGGCCTTGTAGCCGCTCGCTGCACCCACACCACCACTAACTAATCCCCTCTCAGTAACAGCCTTCAACTGGCGAAAGAAACTTTTACTAAGTAGAAAATGGCTGATTGTGACGGTTTCATACACGACAGAGTTCACTGTCTAGCAAAAACTCAAGATACGGCATTCCCGGAACGACGTACGTCTAACGCCTCAGCTTCTAGCTCAACTTGAGATACGAGTCAAGGGAAGGGATTCATTCCATAAAGTCCCCAACACCATTTCTCAACGGCATCTCCACCTTTGTATGATCTGAAACCCACTGATTCCAACGTCTAGCTTCCTCCACTTCACGCACCTGCAAGTCATTCTTTCAAAGTTTCACACATTCCAATGCCCAAGCCCCCAACGCGAGTCGTGCAAACTGGCTGAAACAAAGGCCTCTCAAGTCTAGGGCAACGATCGCTGGTCAGGTGCTCATCGTCAAATCTTGGAATATCCCAGTAAATTACATCACAATCATGTTAATCAATCCTACAAAAGTAAATGTCTGTTGCTTTGCTTCAATTCAAGGGCTCTTGAAACTGCATGACGCATTAGTTGTCCAGGGGTTGCTTAGCCATGACCTCATGCCAGATCGTCCATTCACTAACCCACGTTGTAGAAGTAAAGTGCCTCAAACCAAGCCATTTGCGTTTATACCCCTCTCGCTACTACGCGGGGTTCGTTAAAACGGAAACACGAGGGGATAATCATGTCGAAACAGAATCAGGAAGTTCATTCACCAAATGCGGTGCTGTACATGCACGGAGGGACATTCAAGTTGATAGTGTGACTGACATTTTGAGACATCACCCAGAACAAAGATAATTGTGTAGATAGTTTGCGATTTTTTTGCCTAAATATTAAAATAATCGAAATCAAAAGTATCCATCTTGAAAGTGGTATAACCAATCCATAACGCCCCCAACCCCTCCTCATAGCTCTAATGCATGAGGACATTGCTTCCATCCATCAATGAGGAACGTTAAAGACGTCAAATCCTCCAGATTACCGTGTAGTAGCCTTCCGTTCTAAGTGTCAATCACTTTTGTTATCCTAACGCGCGCTGATCCCAAAAGACAAAATAATATCCAAGCTCCAAAAACAAAAAGAGTAAAAAAAGAAAATCGGAGTCTGTCACTCCTTGTCATCACTGAAGATGACTCGCTTGCTTGCTTGCTCCCCCTCGCCAACTGCTCGCGTCATTCCGAACGGAAAAAACACTGGGTATCTCGAATTGGAAGAAAAAGAAGCCCCCTTGATATCGATCCCCTCCTCCGCGCGCGCGTGTGCATTGCTGGTGGTACAGGTCGCCCCATGAGTCTTGGTGTCTTTGTTTCGATTGCCAAGTCAATAAAAAGAAATCGCTTCCTTGGGACGAGGTAGAGATGTCGTAAAAGAAAAGATAGATGGAAATCCTTGTCATGGGTATGATGTGTGTCCAGGAGATCCGGGTAGTAGTATACAACGGATATGGGTATCCAGTCCGGCGAGCTTTGGTAAATGTCACTGGCCGGTATCATAGGATCCTCAGGTATAGGTATGGTATGGTAGGTAAACAGAAACATTCCAGGGGTCCAATGGATGATCCGCTTATTTGGTAGGGTTCCGGAGAATTTCTTCACAGTTGGCATCAAAGCGAAGGTTGAAGAGCCTCACGTTTTGCATAAACTTCTCCGTCTTGTCGAGCTCTCGGTCACGTCCAAAGAGGGTCTCAACGAATTCGACACCGGCATTCTTGCCGAGGCCAGCTTGCTTGCGCTTGGCAGCCTTGAGCATGGGGGCTTCACAGGCCTTGAGGAGAGATCGGAGCTTCTCAGTGAGACGTTCACCGGCCTCGATGAACTCCTCAACGAGGTCACGGTTGTCAGGAGTGCGGACGCGACCAACTGTCTCCTCAGCTCGCTTGACCTTGCCAGCGAGCTGAATGAGAAGCAGCCACATCTCACCAGCCATATCAGAGATGGGAGTGGCAGGACCTTGGTGGTAGACGGTCCAGTCATAGATCCACTTTCCGAGACTGTTGGCATCAAAGACACTACCTAGGAGAAGAATGGGCTCTTCGGCAGGGTCCCAGTTCTTGAGTGAGTATCCAGCAGGAATGCGGTGCTTGCGAGCATCGGCATCAGTGGCCTTGGGAGTAGAAGGGGTAGAGGCGGGCTTGCTGCGGTGTGAGCTGGCGGGACGGACAGTCTGTGGCCGGGGAGGGGGGACCGCGGTGGAGGATCGACGGCTGTGGCCGAAGCTGGTAGGAGGTCGAGGTTGAGGCTGAGGCGACTGGAAAGTGGAAGCCTGCTCTCGTGTGTAGTAGTCATCGTAGATAGCGGCGGTGGTAGCACCCTGCAGGTAGTCGTCGTAATTAGTGTACCGTCCCCGGTCATCATCAAAGTCTCGAGGTAGGAAAGCGGATTTGCGGTGATGATTGATCTTGGAGCGGGACTGTGCGGGAAGCACATATGTATGTCCCAGCGCCTCGATGATCTCGTCCTCGTCGGATTCTCCATATGGGGTGGAAGCCCGGACATAGGTAAATGAGAATCGGCGGTCGCGCTTGGAGCGCGGAGATGACTCGGAAGGCCTGCGCGACGAAGAAGTTTTGTGACTCACATCTGCCGTGCTATATTGCCCAATGCTGTTGTAGCGAGGCGAGTCCTTTGGAGGACGCGGGCTGAAGTCGCTAGCCTGAGAGTAGCTGTTGAATCGCGAATGAGCCGCTCGCGTCGCTGGCCGCCTGGGAGTCGAGTCGGCCCAGGTCGGCCTCGGAGAAGGGGTGGGAGTTGCGGACGACATCCTCGAGTAGACGCTGTCGTAGTCGTGGATCGGCGTCGATCCAGGAGTTCGTGGAGATTTGTAACTCATGTTATTGTGTGGCGATGTCCAACTGACATCCGCTGTTTCCAGGGTTCAAACAACTGCTCTCCTCCCGAGCACCCGCAGTTGTTGGGTTGTCGTGTCGCTCGCGGAATGTCGGAGTTGTTCTCGTGTCTTTTTTTTTGTTCTTTTTCTAGTGAGTAAGTTGAGTTGGCTTGTCAGGAATGTGAAGACTGCATGCAAGCAGATTCAACGATCAAGATGCGCCGGGGAAGAGACGCCCAAGGGGAGGTGATGGAAGTAGGCCCGTCACCTCGGTATGTAGTCGGAGGAAAAGAGGTTAGAAGATTCTTTTGCGACGGCGAACATGACCGATGGGTATTATATCTCTCCTCAACTTGGAGGAATAGGCACCAGATCCCGTAGAACCTGGTAGTAGTGTCGAGAAGACGCTGGACGCTTCGAGGGTCCAGAAGCCAGGATGAGTAATTGATTGAGAAAAAGAGCGATGACGTCGATGCAACGACGTGCTGAATAAGTTTTGATGAACTTGTTTGGGGATTCAGAGTGATTGGCAATCGCCAAGATACGTGAAAGAGAGGAGGAAAGGAGGGTGAGCGGGAAGCAACAGAGATATATATTCTAAGATTTGTGTGTGTGCCTCTGGGTGTGGACACCTCACGCACCGCACCGACTCCCAAACCTGCCTACACTACCTTAGCGGGTGATGGCAGGGGAGGACGCTAGTGGGAGGAGGGGCCCGACCGGGGGTTGAGTAAAAAAAAAAGTGAGGACAGGGGGTATCAGATAGGGGCAGGGGGTGGAAAAGCCGCAGACAGGCTTTGTGAGGGTGTGGTAGAATTGAGTGACCTTCCAACAGTAAGACAGGGGTGCAACCTGGCTTATGTAGGCTTCGCATTTGCACTTTCCCGCCGCTGAACTTGATTCCAGTGGTTGCAGCGACTGCAGCGCTGTGTTGTGCCGTGCTGTGCTGTGATGCTGCGCAATGCTGAGTGAGTCTTTGGTGATTAATTTAGAAGCTTTTGTGCTCTCTTGACTGTCAATCAGTCCAAAGTCGTGCTTTTATTCGATGTCGCTGGCGAGTACTAGAATCACCTCGAACTGATATGACTCAGAAAGAGGCAGTGTTCCTTGACTGATCGATTGATTGCGACCGAGTACTGCACCGCACTGCACCGTATCGTATCGTATCGTATTGCTAATCAGGGTGTAAGAAGAGACAGAGTTTAACGCTTAGTCAAAAAGCGCATACTGTACGTGCGCACAGCCAATTTCTCTCCAACCAGTCGAGTCAACGTGCGCCGCGCACTGGCCTCAACTTTGGCGAAATGAACCAAAACGGTGACGCAGTCTTTACCAGGACCACCGCTGCAAGGCCAGACGCTGCAATGCGGCCTAGTTTTGCTGGGTTTTCCGATAATTTTGTGGATGGCTGTGTATATGTCGCTTTTTCTTTTTAAACGCCCTACCGCTTCCGCAACCCAATTCAGTTTTGTCTTTTTGGTTGGGTACTGGTATTTTCGGGTTCGATCAAATATGATTCAACTCGACTTCTCACGCGCAAACTATGACTCAGTCTCTGATCACTCGTCAGCTAATATGTTCATGAACCAAGAGGCGAAAAAGCACATCCAAGGAATAGGGGGCAGAATATGATGACAGATAATTGTTGTGATAGGTAGGCAAAAGAGGCAGCCTTTCATGTGAAAAGGAGCAAAAAAGAGCATGAAAAGTTGACAGGCCAATTTGATTGACTGCTTTCCCATCCAATTCAGCTCTGAGTGTCATGTAATTGTCCCGGGGTGTGTATATAACAGCGCACTGAGTGCTCTGGTGCCTCTTTGTCTCTCGAAAACAAGACAAGCAGCAACACGAGGGACACTGCACTCGCACACAACGCACACGATTCGAGTTCCCCTTTTCTCCAGAGCCTCGTTTCTTTTCTTTTTTCTGATTTTCTTATTCTTTTTGTTTCCTCCTGTATCACATTGATCCAGCCACCAAATGCAGGGAGAAACAATGCTGGGATGAACGAAAAGTGTGCGGATCCGACAAAAGGGAAAACGAGACGAGGCCACAGAAAAGTTTTCTTCAAAATGAACAAAAAATAAATAATATTTACCTGACGGACTTTTCGGGAGGCGGGGTTCAGTGCAGTACCGGGCTCCCTGATCGAATATTGCTTGCTTCTTGACACCAATGTCTCGTCTCGCACGCCTCTTTCTCACTTCTCAAATTCCCCTTGTTCCGAAATTCAGCGAGCAACAGCCAGGCCAGAAATTGGCTTAAATGTCCAGACAGAGGGCGTGTAGTCCCACTGAAGAGCCAGTTGAATTTACCGGCGGGGAGTAAGCGAGATTGACGGCCTGGATCCAAATCCCAAAGAATCCCAACGTCTTGCTGCAGGCCCGGATGCCCGCGATTCTCTTCCGGTGAAAATTTTTCCTTCTCCTTGGGCTTCTAGGCGCGCTGGCGGCAACCGAACCAACAGGGGGCCAGCTCCAAAGCTCGCTCGGTGTGATTCAAGCCTGGCCAGGGCGCTCAGTAGACCGTTACAACCCCCTGGACACGCCTTGGAATATTAAAGTCACTTAGATTAATTAGGGTATTCGGCTGGCTGGGTAAGGGTATGGATGGGAAAGTTTTCCTGAGGATACGGAAATACGAACGAGATGCTGACGCAACGGAGCGGCCAGCAAGGATGATGATGGACTTGGGGCGCCGTTTTGCACTGGAGCTTGTGAATGTGGCCCTCGTAATCCATGCAAAAGAGACTATCAGCCTGGCCCTTAATAGCACTTGCTTGACACAAGTGCGACGCGAGGCTGGCGATGACTGGAAGCTACCGGTAGGCTACCACCTGGAGTCGTTGCGCCGTCAGCCAGTGAGTAAACCTGGTTGGTCTTGTCGCAAGGCAGCGCAGCCGAGGACGATATCCACTGGTTGCTAGGGCTCTATGTATGTCAACAAGGCTGGAATGGATGGCGAATCATAAAACATACTGTACACTACAATAGTTACAAGACAGTTTCCGAGCCTTGGGGCCTTGGTACGGATACTCGACTCGGTGGTATGTTGCCTGGCCTCCGATTATACGGCATGGCACGTATTTAGGTAACAACAAGACCTCGTACAAAGCAACAAGCGGAGGGTTGAATGGCAAAACTCCGCAAGCTGTGCCGCCTTGAGAATGGAGTTAACGGACAATGACTCTGTTGGAAAATTAGGGAAGGCTGTCGGCCTTTATCAATCAGCCTGAGGCTCTTCACACCATCATGATTTATCATCACACGCTTACCACCAATTATTTCTCATTGGGCGGTTCCAGCGTGCGCGCACATACATCATCAGCAGTAGTAAATGGGTGTCGTGCATTTTCCCCCAAGGGCTCTCATGCATGAGATTCTCTACCTTGTGACAGGTTCGCCTTGGAGGAATCATTACCACTACTTCTCCGCATCCCGCATCACAAATAGCCACCGAGCCGCCAATCGGCAGAAAACAATGTGATGAGTGATTCGAGGGTTGCACATCGAGGTTGCTACATTGTGCATGTGATGAGTTCCTCCGTCTTACGAATACGGATGATTACGGAGTTTCTTTGCGTTCTTTCTTTTTACAACTTTCCTTTTTGAGCAGTTTTGTAGTTTTACAACCCTGTTCATTGTAATATTGACTTCGAGTCCTAGATTTTAACGGCAAATACAGCGGTTAGAAAATTAAGAGGCTGGGAAGAAGTCGTCCCCTTGCATTAGTGACAATCACATCAGCTCCCTCACATGAAGTCACTGGCAGTTCTCACAAAGCTGTGATTTCCACCAATGCAGGCAGAGTGATCTGACGAAAGAAGAATCGAGCGAACGAACAAAAACCAGTGGATCGGCTTGTCAAGAGCTCTTCTCCGCACGCACGGCACGGCGGGCGGGGGCCAAACAAAGATGGAGATGGAGAAACGGAAGACGGATATGGAGAGATCGTGCATTCGGTACTGGACGAGTTGGAAGCGCAAGCGCGGCAGCGGAGTCGACACATGTCAAACCCTGCACCGGAGAAGTGGCTCGCGAATGGGGTCGTTTCCTTTCGATATGCGGCCTGCCACTGCAACGGCACTAAGGTAATGCTGATGGAACCAAGTGGTAAACAAAGACCAGAAGAAGAGGCCTTCTACCCAGAGTGGGATAAGCGTCCCATGCGAGTCTCTCTCTAGCCCGCCTGTCACTCACTCTCCAGGTCTTCCATTCTTCCATCCTCTTCAACTCCATAGGATCCAAATTTCCAATTCCACATCGAGACTTTTGTGTCACACTGAAATGCTGCAGTTCTTCGCTTCCGGAGAGACAAGATACTTGGCATGAATCGCCCTTTAACTCGAATACCTTGTTCATAGTAAATTACGCCGCAATGTCAATCATATCTCGCCCTTGATCCGCCTCCCATATCTAGAAACATGTCCCGATATGCGCCGAACGAAAAAGGGAGGCCGTCGCTTTGATGATTTACCCTTTCTTCATGCCGATAGACTCGAGATTGGGCCTCGGCCCTAGTTCCGTGCTTTGCCTGTCACGGATGGCATTCTGTCTGCACCTTTCCGGTCTGTGGTATTGATTGGGCAGAGCCTAACTCTTGACATCTTAGATTTCCATACCTTGATCGTTCATTTCCGTCTCAGATCTGGCAGGTACGGCATCTTTCTGTCAACTCCCTTTAAACATCTTGCGTCCGTGATTCAGATTTTTTCTCAGCTGGCTTGTAGCCTTTTAAACCCCTGCCGTCGATTCTACGCCTTGAGTCAGAACGCTGAACAAAGATGACACATACGACACAAAACAATTGAACAGTTTCGACATTTGATGACATTTACATCAGTTTGACTCTGACTGTTGTATGATTCAAAAAGTCCTGGTATTGTCCTCCGCATCCGGACCGAAGAAATCAGAGGTTTGATTGCGAGTGTCAACGCTCTGGCCTCCTTTCCTTTCAACAACACCCAGGATCCCAGAAGGCTTTTATCCGGTTGTCGTTCTCACCAAAATGGACTCTGGCTGGGATGACCGGACCGAAGATTACCTGTGCCCCGGGGCTAGGGGACAAGGGTATTGATCAAACATCCTTGAAATGACCATGGATAGGGTTTGCAATGGCCGGCGATGGGACGGACGAAGCAGGGGGTGGATAAGAATTCGTGGAGCCGGAGTCAACAGGCCTCGGAGCTTGTGGTTGTGGTCATTGCCAGGGGGGATAGAGTCTGGACGGGCGTGTCTAGGGGGACCCTGACTTCCCGTCCAAGATAACTGACTAGGTCGACTACTGACTCCCCCTGGTCATGGTGCAAAACGCGTGCCTGAGTCCCAGAATTCGGTCACTGAGGTCTAGCGGCCTTTGTACCGACGACATTTGCCCTAATGGCCGATGCTAAAGGCACCCACAATGACAGCGGCTGAGCGATCCAGACACGAGGACGGAGTCCTCAAATGGGCAATGGGTACGCGGGGAGACGATTCTGGCCTTTCAGAGGCTTGAGATTTTCTCTAGAAGCTCTCTGCTGGTGGATTCGCGGATGGCGGACAACAGCCGGATGGAGTCTGCGTCAAACATTGCCCAGCTTCAACCCCAGTCTATCGTCGGTATTGCTAATATTACTGCAGGATCCATGATATTTTCATGACATTTTCCATTTTGACAAAAAAAATATTTTGTGTGCGTGTGCCCACAATCTTAAATATTTGGCAAAAATCGGTCAGTGTGCAGCTCTGAGACAAGGATTTCCCACCAGATTACACGGGATGGGCTGTGCACTTGGTCCTGGCAATAAGACCAACACATTAAAACACCCACGACAACGCAGCGCAAGCCAGCACAACCCTTCAGGAAAAAGGGTCAAGAATGCGACTGTACAGTGTGTAGTGTACACAGTCGACACTCAATAACAAGAGAGACCCGGGCGTTCGGTCTGAGCTTCCTTCACCTTGGCCTTGACCTGGGGCCCGAGATTAAGGCCAGAGACAATGGGTCACTTATAACTTACACTCCCCCGCACGCCCCCTTTTGGGCCTGGCAATGATTTAAAAAAAATCGCGGCCCAACGCTATCCTGTGCTTGCTGCTGGGCACCATGTTTCATACGCTAATAATAAGAGAAGCCATGCCCTTGTCATTGCGAGTTTCCCTATCGGCATGTGGTACACAGCCGAGTCCAGGTTTAAAATTATCTAGGACTGTCTGTTGTGTTTATCTCAGAATACGGATAATAAACATGGTGTTGGTGTTGGTTTTGACAGAGCAACAGAGGAGGAAGATTATTGCGATGGACATATTTGGGCATCAACAGTTTGTCTATGGTCTGAAGGTCTGGAGTATGTATGTCTTGGTCGGTGTGTTTTGCTCTTCAGCTACTGTTTCAAAGAGCATCAGAATTGCATCTTTTTTCTCAATGGCTTCTGACGGATGCATGGATGGATATGTATGTCCAACATCGAGACGCACACGCCCTCGCGGCGTATAATGTCATCGGCCTTGTTGTTGGCGGCCATTGAGGTGGACTTCCAATCCCCATTGCCATCCTTGTTCCATGCAATCCTCGATCACCCTTGTCCAACATGAATATTTTGCCTTTTTTCTCTCTTCAAGGATAAATTTTCATCGCGAGATGCCTTCCTTTATTGATGGAGTCTACGACAGCCTTGCTCTCTGTCTAACAGCTTTGCCGCACTTTGAAATGACTGATCCATCGTATCGCTCGATAATCGGCGCTCTCGGTTGTTATCGCCATCATCTTTCTTGACCGATACTGTCCTCAACGGCCCTCCGAGTGGATGAGCCGGTGACTCATAACTATCCCTTCCCTTGATGCTGGCGCTGACAGTGTCTGCAGCTCGATGCATATACCCTCTGGTTTGCTGTATTGATATCCAAACAAACCCGCGGCCCCGTCATATCGGTCCCGCCATGCACCCCAAGTTAGAAGCCGATTGGCATCCACCACACGCACTGCCTTGTCTAGCAGACGCAGACGCAGACATACATACGCAGACACGTTGCTGTGTGCACCACCATCAATCAAGCTTCACGATAGAGGGGAGGCGGGAGAGGGTACTACCCCCGGCGTGTAAGTGATGGAGGGGCACAATAGAACAACAGAATGAGCTCTTCTCTTCTTTCGATAAGGACTTTTGCATGGCGGATATGCGTCTGCAGCACCCTGGTGCTTTTGACTTATCCTTACACAACAGCTCTCCTCTATTCGCTGCGTCAAGCGACGATATCCAAACAACAAAGCCAATACCCCTCCAAAAATAAATTCGAAAAAATAAATGGCCCTTGGCAACAAGTTTTCCAGGTTTCCCCTCCCCCTCCAACAGCCTAGCCAACCCTACTGCGGACGCTATAACAACAAGGCGGTCTTTTTTTCAGCTTTTTTCCTCTCTGCCTCTCCCTCACCGACTCTTGCAAAAGACGGTGCCGTTGCTCGGGTGCGTGCCGTTGATGGGGATGCACCATCGCGGGGCCCTTTTGCAAAGACGGGCCGCTATCAGAGGGAGCACAGCGCTTCAAGGATAGGACTCGAGAAGAAAAAAAAGAGACGGACTCCATCGCCCTGCAGCTCCTCGAGACCTAGATCACGACGTGGACGCAAAACGGCCAAGGCTGAAGGTATACAAGGACCAGAAGCTGGCCGCACAGTGACGTATGCAGGATCCCACAGATCCGTCGCGGCTCTCAGTGAAACGTTGTTGATGGTGAAAGCTCAGAAAGAAACAGTGTGTGTGTACTACGGTAGGAAATCTACATGTTGCCAGTATTATGGCGTGCAGTAAAGGTGCTTCCCTAGTGTTTTCTAATGCTCAAGATATATACATACATACATTTACATATACATTACATTACATTTTGACTAGACTTCAAGCCGTTGCAGATGTAACCCTTCCGCTAACACAAGACAAGATCAAGCGCCGACGATCAAAAAGCACACCGCAGCAACACCGCCGTTTTAAAGATCGCGGAACTAGAATGCAGTGCCCGCTATAGCGTCCTCCACTTTGCTTGACAAGGGCGATCACTCTTGATACAACATTGCTTTTTCTTCTTTTCTTCCTTCGCACTGGAAAATTCTCTTCTCCAAATGCATGAGAGCGCTTAAGGTGTGCTGCGAGGCCATTAGGGCAAAGACACGCAGCTGCATGCATTGCATATTTTAAAAGAGGGTCTCTTTTGACATGTCTTCTGTTGGAGCGCCAACGCCCTGCTGTGCTGCATCACGATGGAGTATTGTAGCTAAATTTTTCCAGTTGTCGGTGACGAAATAGAAGCCTAGAATAGTCTGATACCGGTAGTCCCGTGAACAAGAACAACAAAGAGGGGAGAAGAGAAGAGTCATACGTGAGGTGAGCCCCTCCAGTTCAAGGCTCAGGCGCGTTCATGCCCAGCGGTTCTCTGAAAGGTGGTGTTGTCTGCGTTGTCCATGCCTCGAGTGTACAGGATGTATGCTTTTGGGTGCTGGGCCCTTTCGGGTCCGGCCGTAGAACAAATGAGATCCGACCAATGGATGCATTAGCACAATCTGCAGCTCGGGAACCAGAACGACATGTTCCCGCTCTTTCACACGTCACATCACATCTCAGTTTTGGGAAAAGCATAGGCTATGTACCAATGGCGAGATTAGGGCATGGTAAGAGGAGAGCAAGGGGGGTCCGACATGAAGCCCTGTGTTGTTTATGCGATGCTGCACGGTTGCAGTAGGTAACCAACCCTAGACCACAGAATGAATATTCGCAAATCGAAATGACAGGGCGAGCGGAGGAGGAAGTGAGAAAGTCGTGATAAGGTCTATTAGTTCGTGATATTCATCATGATCCCTCAGTATGGCATGTGAAGAGGTGGTCTGCTGCCAAGGTAATTACCACCTCAGCGCTTACACATCATTTGCTCGTGAGAATAGTAACATTGACCAGCAGGCCTCAAAATAATAATAGTGGTGATTTTTTTTTGGCCCCAACACGCACCCCTCCATTGCATGACTGACTACTAGCCACGTGGGATGTGGCTGTGCTTTTCGAGGGGTCCAGCCACAACCTTGAACCACTCGGCCGGGTCCGCCACCGGGGGTCCGATTCGGGTTTGGGCTGGAGTCCGCGTACGGCAACAGAACGGCAGCGGCAGCGGCAGCGGGAGGCATGTGATGGGTGCTGCAGGAGACCCCGTGGTTCCCGATTTTCTGGGTCTCATGCGGCCCCATCCATCGACATCTCCATTTTCTCATCGGGCTGACGTGACGTGACAGTTTGTGAGCCTAATTAATTCAAGTGACGTAGAACGATATCAACCTCAAACAGTGAATTATTTGAATGATAATTATTGCTCGTCTGTGACTGATAAGAATGATCGTGTCCCCTGCTGCCTAAATCAGGTCCATCCTGTCATTTCATCAACGATTCCCCCGCCACCCAATTTCCATGCTTCTTTGGCGATTGGGCATCTTTTGCCCCCCATTCAACATCCAATGGCCTGACAAAATCCCCAACAATTCAACCATTCATTCTTTCTCAAGGATTAATCATTACCGACAAGCCTACACAAATGAGTCACACTTTATCGCAACGCTCGTGAACTTGAATAGTTGGCCAGCACATCATGGAAGGCCCTGACACAGCCACACCGATATGTCAAACCGACCATCGAATCAACTGCCTGACCTCCTCCTTGGTACAAGTCATTTGAGCAGAGTCCTAAAGTGCCAGGTTATGTGATAGGCAGCAGCGCGCAAGAGGGAGCTCACGATGACGCACACGCGATATCTCAGATTCCTGATACGCGAAACGTGTCGCGCCAGGCAATATCTCGCGCGAGGCAAGCACTTCACATGTCAAGAGCCAATACAAAACCGCGGGGTAAGAGGCACAGCCTTGTGAAATGCCATTCACGGTGCTGGTGAATGGTGGCGATGTCAGCAAATGGGACGGAAGACCGGGTTGATATCCGTGATAGCGACACGCCTTTGTCTAAATGGAGGTTGGAATATTGGTGATATGTTTAGCAGTCGACGATTGACTAGATTTTCGAAGATTATTGGTGATAATAGAGGCTTGAACAGTTGTCGGGTCGACCAATGTGAGGGCATCATAGGACACAACGTGCTGAGGAGAGAGTCGCAGGTGAGTTGGCAAGGGGCGAATCAGTATTGCTCGAGGTAGGCCTACGACGGCCCAAGAAGCCTTGAAGTAGCGTCTGAGAACCCTTACATTTCCCTTCAGTAAACGGACACTGCGAAGCTTTAACTGCGACACCTCAGGCACCGCCTAGTCTCGGACATCAACCGTGATAGATCTCCTCCAGACTGAAGTGACCGCAAATCATGTCTTGGCCGTGAGTAGAGGATGATGTGGTGTTAGTTCTTCCATACTCCTGTCTCTATGACAACTTCGAGACTACGTTTCCTCGGATTATCTTGCATTTTGAATAGTAGTACTTATTCTCTACAGAGAGAGATGTTTGATAGCAAGATAATTGAGGTTTCGCACTCAGCCGACAAATGCTTCAAGGACACTTACATGAGCAATGTCGCAACTTTCCTCCTTGTGTTATATCTCCTTCCTAAGCATGTACATATAATGTAAAGAGATACCCATATAATCGCCAAATCCAACGGCAATTTGTATAAGTATTCGAAGCGGAGCCACCAAGGCGGTGCACTACCATGCCCCTTTTCTACATCACTCGTACTTTGTGTAAGAGATGCGCTAGACGTCAAGGGAGTAATGCGTGAGGGCCAAGAGTCTATAGACGTCAACCTTATCGGCGGCGGTGCACCTATAGACAAAAGAAGACCCACGAGTTGCACGCTATAGGGATACAAGCAAGTCTTACAACCCTAAGATCTACATTTCAATGAATATCTCTCAAGAGATCTTTATAGCCCTAGTGCTAGTCTGTAAGACCTGTTAGTAGTTACTTGAGCATAAAAGCTCCAATAGTCAAGTCATATAACAGCAAAGCTGGAGAAGTTCTCATTGACTGTATAGTCAGCTTATCGAGAGGCCGAAGTCTTGGGGCAGATAGCTAGATGAGTCGCGGGATTTTCGATTGATCCAGAAGTCGACGATCATGCAGGGCTGAAATTGAACAGTTTGAGATTTGGTAACTTGCTCTGAGGTTCAAAGACTGATAGTTGCCCCGTAGCGGTCGGTGATTTATTCGCCCTACACTTGATGATTGCTTCTGTTAAGGTCACTCTGTATGACATTGACGTAGAACTTTGGCTATGTAGAGATATGTAGTCCCCTCCTCGACCTAAATAAAGTTGGAATACTCATAGAGCAGGCCTCAAGCTCCACAGTGTCTAACGCATGGGGAACATGAATAGAAACGTCTTGTTTGTTGTTAAACTCTACAAATGTGTAGATAAAACTCTATCGTATTATGACAACGTCTGCAGATGTCTTGGTAGCTGGATGCTCTGGACACGAGGTTTCCAGATTCAGAAAGCTTTAAAGATTGGAAGTCCGGGTCCATTGCTCTTGAACGAATGTCAAGGAGGTAGCATTACTATATAAACATGCAATAAGAGTGAGATCATAGGACCGGAGCAACTGCCGACAGATTACACTACTGAATTAGAATCACTGCTGGTGTATTCTATGGAATCAGTTCAACCGGCATAGTCAAGCTGCATGCCGCAGTGCCAACTCGATGTGGTGCTACGAGGCCAATGTAGACATGGAAAGTTAGCGAATAATTGGAAGGGGAAAATATGAATGGCTTGAGGGAGGAAGAAAACAATTAAAAACATTGTAATTTATTCAAGAAAACATCGTGTTCTGTCTGTAAATCGGATCTCGCTATGCTATAAAGCATGGTAATAAAAAAACCGAAAGGGCGCTTTCCTCCTATCCCTTCTAACATTTTCTCTATGAGCCAGTAACTCCCAGACCACCATAGCGCCAACTGCTGAACTGCAGACAACAAAACTACGCCTTCTATATCGGGCGCAGAAGAGCGGGATGCGCTCCAGGTTTGCATTTCTTATGCTCCTTCGTCTTAAGCCCATTGAAGCTGCATTGCCTGTGGGACTTGAGACAACTCATGCAGGCGTACGTCTCGATATCCATTGGACTACGAGCCACAATGCACTTTCCGGCCTCGCAGCATCCGCAAGGAACACGGGCTATTGCCCCGTGATCTTCCAGGAAGTGGACCTTGTTGTGGTCCCTGAAGTTGCTCATGTTGTACTCCTTGCCGTTGCACCTGGAGCATGCCTTCCGATTATTGACCTTGCCGCTGTTGATGATGGTGGGGGTGCTGCTGGTACTGTTGGTGCTGCTAGAACTTCCCACACTGGCCCTTTTATCGACGACGGGTCGCTCTGCGTGCTTGCAGGGCTCCTCCTCGGACCCCATGACAACGCAGAAATAGCAGCGTCTGTATGGAGCGCACCGCTTCTCTTCCAACTGCCGAGCGTTGATTGGTGTAAAGGACGGCATTTCTGATGGTAGGTTAGAAGTGAGTTGAATATCAGTGTCATTTCACTTACTGTTTGGTAGGAATGTTTTGAAGTGATAAAGTTGAAATGTTCTTATGTGACCGAGAGTGAGAGTGAGAAGCTTGAGATGTTTCGATGTGATAAAGAGTAAATAAAAGAGACAATAAAGACAAGGGACTGATCAAGGATGAGAAGACATATCCAAGACAGGAAAGTTATTTTCAAGAGGAAGTGGTATACTTTCGTTTGTAAAGGAGGCTGCAGGTGCGATCACCAATTGAGAAGGAAGCCATCACATTGCGCGCATTTCCCTGGGTAAAGTATAAAATAAATCCCCGAATGGTCACCTAAGATCATTGAGCATCTAATACGTCACGGGGACTAAAGTTCTTTAGGCTTGTTCTTGAAGAAAGTTTTTGATCATCAGTGAGTCAGGGGGAACTACAGTATGATGATATTCGCTTGTCCCCGGGGATAAACTTTTGTTACATACAGCCATGAGCCCATTTTTATTGAGCTACTAAGCAAAAGATGAAAGCTTGTATAATATTGAACTAAATGAAGCCTTTGACTTGAGATGAGAGCCGCACGCAGCCGCACGGAAGGACCACTCTGGTAGGATAGGGAATCAAGATGGAATTTCCATGCTTCGACTCACGGAATATTTATGTCACTCGTTCTAATAAAGCTGGTCCAATTTGGATATATCTAGAGTACTTGGCTTTAATAGGTTCGAGGTTAGATGGCCAACAGAAGAGCATTTGCCCTGGTATGGTAGCCATGGTACATTTCCTTATCACTCCGAGCTGGAGACACAGAACCATGGATGGGAGCCTCTATAGACTTTGGAAAAGCCATTTAACTTCCTCTAGAAAGACATGACGAAAATTCTGCTGCCTAGCCAAGCCCTTTCTGACCGAGCATGCTGTTCTTGTGAGTAAACGGGGTCATAGCAATGAGTGACTTGTTGTTAAACATCCTGTTATTACTACAATCATTAGACGAACCACGGTATATCATTGAGAATCGATATTCACTATGGGAAAATGCCGAGTCCCACTTGATACGAAAATCATGGCTATGATACGAAATTGACGGGGATCCATATAGTTGAGGCTCTTAGACGAGATATAACGGCTTCATTATAGTTTTCCGATTACCCCAGAAAATGCGCGCAATTCGGAAGGAAAAAAGGGGTTGGCCAACAAATTGCCAGAATTTCACTTTAAGCTTTCAATCTGTGCCATTCAAGAGCGCACACTTTGAACGCTCCCGGGAGTGGCATATTTCGAGACAGCATCAGGGTCCACCTTTAAAAACCTTCGCTGCAAGGACCGGGAACGCCGCGTGCTGCATCACTTACTTAGTATTGCAATTGCGAGGGCTTGCCAATCGCGCTTCGAAAGAGCTCACTTGGATTAGAGTATCACGTGTGATTCCACGTGGTGTTACACAAAGGCCGGCATGCCTCTGTTGTCATGCAATTGCACCTCTGTCGAGGTTCAAACAATAGCCACTTACACCGGCCTGTACCTGAAAGTAAGGTAGCAACAGTTAACGATGATGTTTACAGAGCAAAAACAACGACATGTTTGGCAATTGAATTGTAGAGGGGACTGTTTTCTGCTTCAATAAACAGAAAACTCTCCTATCTATGAATACTCGTTCTCTTGATTGTCAGACATAAAAAGCATACCGCTGTTGAGAGGGTGGTGTGATCTCAAATGACGATAAATAAGGCGACAAATTGCCAGACACAAAGTCACCAAAAGAAAAGATCTGAGACCCGGAGACCCCCGGCAATCTGGATCGATCTAAACTAGCAAGGATTTATATACTTACAATAAATATCATGCGTCTTTCACGTGGAATTGTCATCCCACGTTCTAAGCCTCAGCTGTTCCTATTCCCCGCAACGCAACTCGCTGGAGCTGAGGGGCGATATCCCGAAGCCGACCGCCGCAGCCCGTGAGCCGCGACATCAGATCATTTCGGCATCTAACTCAAGTGAGGGACGCTATCTTACCGAGGGACAACTCAGGAACACGACACGTACTAGAGGAAAACTGACGTGTTTGTCATGACGAGGCAAACACGCCAAGGCACTTTTTCATTAGGGAGTCTTTAAGCTTAAAGGTGCTGAGGTCCCCCCCACTGTAAGCCATTCAAAGGGTTCAACATTTATGAATGCCACTTGCGTCAACCACCTTCAACGTCACTTCAGGAACAGACAAAATCTCCGAGACACACTCCAACAAAGGAAGACACGCATATTTATTAGTGGAAAGCCACCAAAGTCATGTGCATCGTTCTTCTCACTACTGCGCATCCCGATTATGCATTAATTGCTATCGATAATCGAGACGAGTTCATTCTTAGGCCGACATCGCGGCCTCACTGGTGGACTCACGGTACATCTGGTCGACCAGTCTTATCATCACGGGATCTTCAACGAGCAGAGAAAGGAACATGGATGGGCATTAGCAAGGACGGTCTGATGGCCGTGCTCACCAATTACCGAGAAACAGATGTTCAGGACCAGAACCACCCTATTCATGCTGCCAAAAGCCGCGGCGGTATGGTCACCGCCTGGTTGGGAACACCACCTGAAGAGAGCCTCAAGGACAGCGTCCACAAACTGGTCGAGAACGACGGCGTTAAGGGCGTCGGCGGATTTTCGATGGTTTGCGGTAAGCTGAGGAAGCAGACTCAAGGTATCGCTATTGTAAGCAACCGGGCGGGTAATGTCGAAGAGGTGCCCATCGTCGCCAAAGAGCGCGGTGAGATTTGGGGTCTGAGCAACACTGCCTTCGATGCGACAGGGAAACAAGAAGAATGGCCCAAGATCGAAATGGGCAAGAAGCTATTCCGCGAAGCTATCGACAAGTCGGTGTCGGAAAAGAAAAGCAAGGACGACTTTGTGTCCGACCTCTTTGATGTTCTCAGCCACGACACACTACCCAGAAACGAAAACGCCAGTCTCGTCGAATACATCCACGAGCTCAAAAAGAGCGTCTTCATCCCCTCGATCGGCGACGAAAAGCATCGAAAGGCAATGGAAGCGGCCATGGCCAAAGGGCCCGGTGAATGGACAGATGATCAAGCAGCTGCCGAAGAGCTGATGTCCGAAGGACGACCAGATCCTAGTACAACACCTATCATGGGCTTCGAGACTGGCATGTACGGTACTCAGCGACAGACTGTGGTTCTGGTCGATTGGGAGGGTAATGTCACGATGGTGGAGCGGGCGCTTTGGGATGGCAATGGCAATGCAGTGCCGAAGGGAGAAGGCGATTTCAAGTTTGAGTTTGAGATCAATGGGTGGAATGACGAGTTTTGTAATGGAAGCACAAATGGTACGAATGGAGAGACGAATGGTCATTTGTAGGCGGTGTTGAGATGGTTGTCATGAAGACGATGCATTGGATAAGAAGCCTTAGACATGGAAAGAATAGACAGGCACTCGATATCAAGACCACGATGAGCTCCCAACCGGCTCGCTATTCTGATGACAATAACAGCAGTAGCTCCTCTATAAGACAGGGGAAGAACTGCCCTGGGGAAAGGACTTGCTCTAGCGCAAGCAGGCAAGGCAGCTGTCAACTGTTCGTCACTGGCAAAGTCCAAAGCTCCCGTCGACCTGACACTGACACTGGCAAAACTTCACTTCCACACATCAAAACAAACCAAACAAGATGTCTCCAGCAACGCGTCCAAAACGACTCCATGCTTTCTAATCCAACAACAAAGCCAGCACCACCTTTAGCTTCCGCTTCGACTTATAAGAACAATGGAGGCTTTTCGAAACAGTAGCACTGGCTTCCAGAAATCCTCTTCTCGACTTCGTCTACCCACCCCATCCAATGTCTTCTCACGAGGAAAGAAGAAGCGTCCTGTTATCTCTGGCCCGATTGGACCCGTCAAGAACTCTCGAGGCCCCGACTTCACTCGAAGTGAAACCCTCATCATTGTTCCCACCATCAAAGACTGCAGTGGCTCAGACGAGTCATTGTCCGACAAAGAAAACGTCGAAGCTAGGAAAGCAACTCGTCGACTCTCTGCTAGCTTCTCGGCACATGGATCACTTGCTAGTCCCCCTACTGTTGCCCGGTCTGGGCTGACTGCGACTTCGAGTTGCAACCTGAATGCAGCCTCTTGTTCAACTTCAACAAAGACCCGCATACCGACAACCAAATTTCATCTGCCTACAACAAAGAGAACCCTGAGCTCCCCGAAGCCTGGCCTTACTACTTCATCTTCGCATCAGTGCCTTTCGAGTGCTGGCCCAATCAAGCCTCTACCGACCACCAGCTCATTCCACTCCATCTATGAGGACTTGAGCTTCGAGTCCACCGTCCAAGACGAAAACTTCCCCCCCTCCAACCATAAAAAGTCAGTCCTCCTGGAATATGCTCCCCAGGACATCTTTCAGAAGAACAAAAGTCGTCTTCCAAAGTCACGAACATTGGCCGTTTTGAGCGATCTTAAAACATCCATCTCCCGATCTTCCCTCAACTCTAAACTCTCCTCCTCCCGCGATTCCGATGACCCATCATCTCGCAAAACATCTGCATCTTCAACAAGTAGCTTATTCGCATCAACTACCTCACGACTTGGATTGTCGCGAGCATCTCTAGTTTCTCGATCCAGCAGCAGTTCCGGAACCACGGCGACAGAAGTGCAACCAGATCCTAGCCATATCACCACATCACAACCATCTGCATATTGGTCCGGGCGCTTTGTTTCTCTGCATGATCGTTTCTTGGCTGAAGAATACAGCAATGGGGAGGCCAACGCCTGGGACTTGAGTCCTGGGCATCCCTTTCAGTACCACGCAATGACCACCGATCGCGTGGCTGTCAACTCCCGTCCGACTCACCTTTCCCACTCCACCACCACATCGGCACTTACAAGCCTAACTGGAACAAAGCCTCGCACCCCATCATGCAATAAGGATGCTAGATGCCTGCGAATTTTCCAACACCTTGAAAGCCTTTGTACTACAAGCGAAGCACGCCGGTCATTGGTAGCCTGGCAGCAGTCATATGCCCGTCGCGAGGGAAAGCCACAACTACTCCCCCAGGGAGGTCGCATGGAGGACAAGAGTCTGATGGGCAAGATTTTTGGGACAAACACCAACAAAGGAGGAAGACGAAGCCTCCCAGCTATGAGCGAATCGCGCGTACCAATCGCCAGAAAGACGAAGCCTGTTCCTGCGGTTAGAGGACGTGGGAAGCGGGTTTCCATCAACTGATGCTCTTTGTCGGAAGAAGAAGACAAGCACGGACGCATATGATTGCTCTTTGTTCTGAGCTCACTTACAATTGCTTGGATCATTTTAAAGTGTATAATACTTGAAAGGGAAATGTTACAGCCAACAGTTGGCATTGTGGTACACCTCTATGTTAAGCGATTTGTTTCCTGATGGAGGCGCAAGGTGTCGAAGCATGTGCTGTTTGTTTCTGTCATCGAGTTTGTATTATCATTGAAGAGGCATGAAGGAACGCAGGTAATGCTGTAGCTATAATAATTAATTTATTTTTGATGTCGAATTCTTTGTAGCCTTGCGATACGAATGCGAATGCTTGTGATAAAGTAAACTGTGCCATCGAAAGGTGAAAGGAAACACGAGCCGTGGCTCCAATCTGAAGGGCTCAACAACAGCTTAGGATAACTTAAGTGTAGGGAATCCTTAGCTTAGACTATTTGGACAAATTCAATGTAGTAATTCGACCTCGTTTTTATTAGAGGTCTCGAGTCTCATCCCCAAGCCGAGACATCTTTGTGTCAGAAAGTTCAACATTCTAGTAATAGTGTCGGATAAAGTCCACAAAGTCTTTATTCGCTCAGATCATATTTGACAACATTCTTGATACCGAATTGCATTGGTTCTAGCCTGAAATGCAGTCACACAACGCCAACCTTATCTTGGCCCCCCTTTCGAGTTGAAATATCGTTTTAGTGAGTCCATCTAGCTATCCCATCGACGCCAAAAACTCCAATGCTGTAGATCTCTTAACCCCCCTTTTCCCATCTTACGAGAGTATTCTCATTCCGTCTTCTTGCGAATCTTCATATAGTCTCTAATCTGCTCGTGCTTGCTCGCAAAGAACATCTGTCTTGCATCATTCTTCCACACCAAAACACCCACCTCCTCGGCAAATCTTGAAATATCCTTGTATTCCCTATCATCCTCGAATGACTTGAATAGGAATCCGCTTGTTGTCTTCATACGTTCGTTTTCGAGCTGCCATAGACGGATTTGATCGACTACTGTTGGCGGCAGAACGGGTTTGTTGTTGAGAGCTGCGGTGCGGTGCATTTGATCGTGTGCGTGTGCGGAGAGGTAGGATATGATCTGTTCCGCGGTGATGCCGAATTGAATGGCTTGTCGGATGGACTGGCGGGAGATTCGACCGGCGACCATATCGGGAAAGCGCATCGCGAGTTTGGTGAAGAGAGCGAGGACCGCGATTTGAAGTGTTGACTGAGTGTAGGCGTAGATACGGTAGTTGGTCTCGATAATCACACTGCCGCGCTGCTCGGTATTGGTTCCTGTGACGCTGCCCCCTGGTGCGCCAGATTGGCCTGGTTGGAGAGCAGCTGCCGTAGCGGCTGCAACGCCATCACTAATGCTGCGAAGACTATTGCTGCTCGAGGTGAGGGTTGTAGCCAAACGAGTTGGGAAGAACATGGATCGTTTGTGGTTAGGGATGTAAATCAACCCAAAGTCGACAAGCGAGGGTAACATGTTCTTACGCTGTTCTGTCAGCGCATTCGTGTCGTACGCGCGACCAAGCTCCATGCTGGCGAGGACGAAGAGGAACGAGAGCATATCTGTAGCCTCCAGCCCAGCCATCTTATTCACCTCCATAGCCTCCAGCCAAAGCAACAGCAACGTCCATACTTGCGCATTGGCCTCTTGCAGCAAGAAGGTAAAACCAGCCTGTGTGATACCAACGCTACCGCTTGCTTTACGATCGACGAGACGGCCCGCGACGAGGAGTTCTTTCACGCTCTTATTCGGTCCAGAAGACTCGCCGGCGCTCTTGTAGCCGACACTAGATACGACGAAGTGCAGGATGTCTTCCCATTTCTTTCGCGCGTAGCGATCGAGGAAGGCGATGTCGATTTCGGGGGGGATTTGGAGTGCTGACGGTACACCGAAGGAGTTATGTGTGCCACCGCCTGATAGCGCGAGTCGAAGGGATAGTTTGAAGTTCGTAGTAAGTTGCATCTCCTGCGGCCGTTCCTTTGAAGGCGCCGTGATCGAAACGATGTGCAGAACGCGCAGGATCGAGAGCGCCTGGTCCTTCTGGCGCTTATGGCTTGGTTTCACCCAGTCGTCTAGATCGCTGAGGAGTATAGGTTTGGGGGAGTAGAGAATGCGCATGACAAAGGTCTTTGCTAGGGGGAGTGTTAGAGATTGGGCGGGTGTAGTGGTTGTGGTGACGAACCGAGGTGCGGTAGCATGCGACGGAAGATGGCGAACGCGGTTGAGGGTTGTTGGTAGAGCTTGCGGAAGGTCGTACCGGGGAGTTTCTCGAGATACTCCGCGAGCTGGAGGGAGGGCGCTGGGCTGACTGACATGTTGGGCGACGGGGGGAGCGCTCTGTCAGTCAGTATTTGAGGGTGCTATCGCATGATCGATGGGTGTTAAATAGGGACAGGATGCCTGGGTGAGCGTGGTTGGTGAAAGGTAAATTGATGTTTCGATATGGGAAAGACTGGTTGTGTATTACGTGGTGTCGCCTGAGCGCAGATAAGTGGTGAGGTGAGTATACCAAAACGCCAAAGATTTGAAGTTCTTTGAAGGTTCACGAAGCTATTGAGCACGAGCTCTCCAGGCACGATGAATTATTTTCGGGCTAGCGTTTAGCGACGCGGGTTTAGCGGGAAAAGCTCGGTAAACGACGTCATACATGCACCCCAGGGCGATCGATCTACAGCCCCATCATCGACTTCAGCAACTCATTGCAGCTGTAATGGTAAGCAGATATAATAGCTATAAATGGGAGCCTTTCTTTCTTTATATGAAGTTTGCATATCTAGAAAGGAGAACAGTGTAGTTCAAAAAAGTCCACCGAGCCTCTAAAGGAAATACACAGTTGGCCGTGAAAATAGGCTGCATCGAGGTTGCTTCAGACTGACATGAACTTCTATATCATGGATCCTGGCAGATAACTGGCGTCTGTCCAATAGGGAATTGCCTACCAGCTTTGCTTCGAATGTACCTTTTGAGACCAACATATCTGTCACTAAATGCATTGTATATGGGCGACTCTAGCTTTCTATCTTCGCTGCAGAGCTAAAAGTTAGAGATAGTCGTTCCAACCTTTCTCTTCCTAGCAAGTTCTAGGATCGCGTTTCCAGCGGCGAGATCTGTGACACTCACGCCAATGCCTTTGTACACGACGAAACCCTCGCTAATCCACGTCTTGAGCTTCTCAACACCTTCTTCCGGCTTCCTTTCAGACTTCTCATCTAGCCAGTCGAGAATCTCTCCAACCTGAAGCAGCCTGTCGCCCTTTAGGCCGCTCTGTATAACTTCTCCTGACTTGACCATTGCTTCCTCAAGATCATCGACAAGAATACTGCCTTCCGCACCCCGAGGACTATACGAGTCGTCGCGAGAGGCTGCATGGCGAAGCATTTCTGGGTCAAGTTCGATCATATCGGCTTGCCAAGAGCCTATGGCGCCGACAAAAGGTAATCTGCTTCGTGTTCCATCACCCAGGATGGTCTTGAGTGAGAACAGGGGACTTGTTGAGCCAACCGTGCAGAACACTGCGTCTGCTGATGACAAGAGAGATGCCAGAGCCTCATCGTAATCAGACTGAGCAGGGTCCAGAACATCCAGAGTGGCAGAAGACTTCCAGTACTTTTGGTTTTCTTCTGTAACCGTCTTGACTAAATCCTTCGCCCGACCCACGGACCTATTGACAATGGTGATCCTTTTAATCTCGGAACCTCTCAAAGCTAACGCAAGACGAGTATGCCAAAGCCCTTGCTTTCCCGCCCCAAAGATTACAATGTTCTCGGTATTCTTTCTCCAAGTCCACGGGATCAAGGCAGATAAAGTTGTTCGGTACCCTGTGGGCTCAGCTGCATTGAGTATACCCGTCGGCACACCCGCCGAATCACATAATGACAAAAGTCCCCCAAGTGGACGATTCACCGTGTTGCCATCTGCGTCCTTGATGGGAGCTGGAGTAACCACGATCTTTGTGCCTACATAGTCTGGGGAAGTGAATGTGCGGAAGAGAGTCTTTTGCCCATTAGGTCGATTGACGAAGTCTGGTGTTGGCTGGTATTTGCCTTCGCCTTTAACAGAGAAGTCAACGAGGATGTTTTCTAGGGCCTCCTTGAATTGAAGGACTTCTTCTTTGGACAGAGATATGAGAAGATCCCGGATTTCGGCATCACCAAGGACAATGAGGTTGCTGGCCATTGTGATGTGTATGGAACAATATGAGACTTGTGGCTGAGAGATTAAATCAGCACAGAGAACTTAGTGTAGAACAATAAATGAGGAATCAGATGAAGAGTAGAGCTGTGTATATTTGCTGAGCATTGATATGGGTATATGGACCTGATGCTTATCGTGGTAGATGACTGCGAAGTCGGCGTTGGAGGCACAACGGCCAGCGTCGGTGCCGGTTCATGCTGCCGGTCCTTACCCCACGGCCGGCCGGTCCATCCGACTGCGGATCGGCACCCGATACCCACCACAGACATGGTCTTGAGATGATAAGAATTGGCGATGACTTGGCAAATTTCTTGGGAAATTGTATTGAATTGAGATATGATCAGATTTGGTACCAATATTGGGATTATTTACTGCTCAGCTGCAGTAGCATTCTTACATCCATCCTGAAAGGACTTGAACGCATACTTCCTCGTGACAATCTCATTGTCATACCCAAACTCCACGCCAGTCTGCAACGTATCGTACCCTCCAGCTGTTGGTTTCCATCCTTTCTTTGTCAATCCAGCATAAGGATCCTGAATAAAGGCCAACCAATAATCCTGCATGGCATTGCTGATCTTGTACTCGAACGGTCCTGACTTGGTACGCGCAATATCATGGGTCCCAAAGATCAAAGGAAGCTCAGCAGAGTGGAAAGCGCCCTCATCTCCGGGCATGATGTTGGTGAAATTTGACGAATACATGTATCTCCAGGTCTTGGCGTTGGTTGAGGACCGTAAAGTCGTTTCGAAGTGTGCGGGACAACCGAAGGTACTGTCTGTGTGGACTTGTTCAGGTGGTGGTTTTACTGGAGGCTCTGCTGGCTCTCCACCAAAGTTCCATTCGTCTCTGTTGGTACCGATGATAGATGGCTAAGGGAGAAGTCAGTACAGTCCTCTTTCACTTAAGGTAAGATTATCTGATGGAGAGCTTACCAGCTTAGGGATCTTGGACGATAGAAGTCGTTTCGGGTAGTCGGAGAACCTGGTCCTCTCATCCACGACGGGGACAAAGCTCACTCCCGCTGTGTTTTCGACCTTCTTTTGGATGTCTTTAAATGGTATTTTGCGGAGGCAGTCAACCTGATTGCCTTTGCCACACTTAAACGCCTTCGCAATAGAGGTAAAATTGGAGTGCGAGGAATCAGCATTGTTGATGGGTAAGAAGACACCCCCAGAATCTTGGATGTATGCATGCGCAATCGGGTCCCTAGGATACGCATACTGATAGTACCCAACCGAAGCACCGCCAGCACTCTGACCCCAAAGAGTGATCCTCTTGGGATCTCCTCCGAAACGGGAGATGTTGTCGCGCACCCACTCAACAGCGAGACGTTGATCTAGAAGTCCTAGGTTCTGTTCCCTGGAGTCAAGGCTCGCGGCATTTGGGAACCCAAAGATTCCGAGACGATAGCTATTTCATGATTAGTGATGAAAGTGGCAAGGGGTCCGTCTTTACATACTTGAGACTGACGACTATGTGCTTCTGACTTCTTGCGATCCAGTGGGGAGGCACTTGATAGTCAATGTTACCACCGCCCTGCACGAAGCATGTAAGCAAGTTGCATTTAACGGATGATCAATCAATGGGGAATCATACGGCACCAAAACCACCACCGTGGATCCAAACTAACACCGGAAGCTTTTCCTTGTTGCCTCCCCGAGTCTTGTATGGAGTCCAAACATTGAGGTACAAACAGTCTTCGCTTGTACTGTTAGGCTTGATCAGAAACTCTGGTCGCCAAGGACCACTGTCGGATGGTTCAGCTTGAGGACAAGCAGGGCCTTGATGCGAAGCATCTAATGTTCCAAATAGTCCTTTGGCTACTGCAGGAGCCCATCGTCGTTTCCCAACTGGAGGTTCGGCATAAGGTATACCGAGGAATTGAGCCACATTGGGAAGTGATGCGTCTGTAAAACCCATAACAACACCTTTATCAGTCTTTACAGTTGCCGTGTCAAAGGCAGACACTAAAGTGCCGATTCCAGCTCCAATGGCCAGGAGATGAGAGATACTAGGCGGAATCATCATTGGTCACTGTAAGTAGGCACGAACGACAGCAATAGAAGTCGTGGGACAGTAAAGCTGGTATCGCGAGTCATTTTGTATCCAAGCTTGAAGCATCCGATATTAAGGCCGAATGCTACCTTATATCCACAACCGAGGCATCAGGAAGCGGGGAATGAGGAATGAAGCTGGGGATCTTCAACAAAATGACCAGTTTTGGGAGTTTCGATCTTGATTTTTAGCATGACCTGGTGATAATCCGGGGGTTTGACATTGAGTGGTCATCCGAGTTTGACGATGAACGGTGAACGAGTTGATATGATTTAAGCTTCTTTGTATCCTCGTCTATGTATCAATTTGCTATCTAATGGGAAACACCCATAGTATTTGGTATTATTAAATGTCCTCATGCACTTACATGTATATCTTCCTTGTGTTCTGCTGTCGGGTAACAATAATCCGAACCGAACCGGGACGATGTTCCATCGGACTACGGATCGCCGACCGATATCCCTCAATTACCCCAAATAAGACCCTTAATAAACCCCACGAATCTTAGTTGATGGCGGCTAAGCTAACCTCCGAATATGCGGAGAAGCTAAAACTTCTGGAAGGTCGTTCCAGACCTTACTCTGGTAGCCAATGATGGAGGGTTTCGATAAACCTCAGATACAAACAGCGATATCCTACGGTTGTTGATTCCGAGTTGTGAGACTGTATAAGAGCTTGACTGTAAATTAGATCTTAATCTGCAACTCATTAATTAACAATTCAGCAACTTTTTACTCACAACAAAGTGTTCTCTACCTCTTCAATATGCCCTTCAAGCGCAGCTTCAACACAGTAGGCGTCCACTGCGGAGGTGAAGTCTGCGACGTCGTAGTCGGCGGAGTTCGCGATGTCCCCGGCAAGACAATGTACGAAAAGATGATGCACTTCTGGAAACATGAAGACCACCTCAGAAACCTCCTTCTAAACGAACCACGAGGCTGTTCCGCCATGTGCCACAACCTCGTCTTGCCTCCCACAAACCCAGAAGCTGACTATGGCTTCATCATTATGGAGCATGAAGAGTACCCGCCCATGTCGGGAGCAAATACCGTTGCGACGGTGACGTGTTTATTGGAAACTGGCATGGTGACGATGCAGGAGCCCGAGACCGTTGTCAAGCTTGATGCGCCCGCTGGACTTGTTACTGCTTATGCGAAGTGTGAGAATGGGAAATGCAAGAGTGTCAGGTTTCATAATGTGCCTGCTTTTGTGTTTGCTACGGACAAGGAGATCTCAGTACCGGAGCTAGGCACGGTGAAAGTCGACATTGCATATGGAGGCATGATCTACGTATTGGTAGATGCTGCTTCGGTTGGTCTCAAGATCAAGACTACGGAGGGAGCCAAGCTTGTCAAGGTCGGAGAACGCATCAAGAGAGCAGTCATGGAACAAACGGATCCAGTACACCCTGAAAACCCTGGTATCCACGGCGTAACAATTATCGAGTTCACAGAGCCTCTGTATGAGTACAAGGATGGAAAGGCAGCCAACAACACTGTCGTCGTGTCTCCCGGGCGCTTAGATCGAAGCCCCTGCGGAACAGGAACTTGTGCCAGGCTAGCAGTTCTTCATGCAAAAGGAGAACTGAAGGAGGGCGAGAACTTTTATCATCGCGGCATCACAGGGACGGAGTTTGTTGGTCGTGTAGAAGGGACAACCAAGGTTGGGGAATATTCTGCGATTTATCCCTCCGTGGAGGGCCAGGCATGGATAACAAGCTTTAAACAAGTTGTGTTGGATTCCACAGACCCTTTCCCCGAAGGATTTCGCGTTGGAGATACATGGCATTTGGATCCCGAGGAGTAGATATACTTCAATCTAAATAAAAAAGACACATAGGCTGGGCAGCCTTATCGACGTAACAACTCATTCTGTATTGCATTGATCCTAAATTAGTGTGAAAATGGTCGTCTTCTATAAAAGTCGCTCTCCTCAGGCTTCCCCTCATCCGGAGCATCCACAACATCAGGGTCCAAAAACCAAGACGGATCACCCTCAGTCAACACCTGACTCCAGCCATTTCCCATCCACCGCAGCAAATTTCCCGTAGGGTCCGCACTCTCAAAATCATAATCCTCCCATCGCGGCGCTCTCAGCACCTCGAGACACTGTGCAGAAGACCCAGGCCACAACGCTACAATGCGTGACCCGAGCCTACCAGCGCGGTACCACGATGAGCACTCGTCTGTATACACAGTACCCTTAAAGTACTCGTCTATGTACTGACTAAAGTCAGCTACGCGCTGAGGCTTGGCCTCAATGGTGGCGTAGTCTTCCTTTTGAAGTTTGCGGATCACTTTGACGATATAGTCGCCCTGTGCTTCGAAGACGCTGAGCAAACTGCCTGATCCGAGACCGCAGTTGGGACCTGCGATGAGGAAGAAATTGGGGAATTCGTCTACTGCCAGTGAGATATAGGACTCAAAGTGAGGCTTCCACTTTTCGGCCAATGTCCTCCCGTTTCGGCCTCTTAATTCGAAACTCGGTGGTGCCTCGATATCATAGCCAGTTGCACAGACCAAAACATCAAGGTCAACCTCTTCTCCAGTGGCAAGTTTGATTCCTCGTTCGGTGACTTCTTCAATCTTTTGGCTGATAAAAGTGACGTTTTCCTGTTGAAGCGCGTTGAGGTATCCAGGACCTGGGGTCAGACGACGACACCCAGGGGCAAACTTGGGGATGATGCTTTGGAGTATATCTTCTCTGCCTTGTAGTTCCTCCTCCATCTTCTGTTTGAAGAAGTCCTGTGCTCCGACTTGCTCTTTGGTGCCCATAAGCGTCAGGGGGTAAACTTTTGCAGCTTCATCCTCTAGTGTCTTTCGCCAAGATCTATATAGCTCTGGCTGCCTGGCCAAGGCTTCTTGGTGACGTCGCGAGACTTGTCCATCCATGTTAGCCCACTGATCCCAGATAGAGAGCTCTTCGTTTACTCACATTTAGTCATTGTGGGATCCATTCCCAGACGCTCCATGGCCTTTTCGCCAAAGGAGGGAATAATCCAAGTTGGCGACCGAGCGAAACAGGACAGAGAGATTCCCTCAATCGGCTGGATGGCCGGCACGATCTGGATGGCACTGGATCCGTTACCGATGACACCCACACGCTTGTTCTTCAGATCATAACTGCCCATATGTTAAGCTTCTTTCACTCGACCCACGTAGGTTCTGTACTGACCTTTCATCCCAAGCACCAGAGTGCATGAGCTTGCCGCCGAACTGCTTCAGTCCCTTGATCTGCGGCCAAGACACTTGATTAAGGCCTCCTTTAGCAGAGACTAGAATATTTGCCGCATCTTCAAATGACTCCCCAGTCTTGACGTTCTTTACAATAAGTCTCCTAAAACCCTTCATTAGTCCTCTTCGTGACCGCTAAATCACTTGAGCATTACTTACCAAACCTTGCTCTCCGAGTCCCAAGTGGCCGAGATGACTTGATGAGACGTCTTGATGAAACGATTGGCACCATATCTTTCGGCGATGTCCTGCATATATGCTCGAATTTCTGCGCCGGGAGCATAGAGTGAGGACCAATAGGGGTTTGGTGCGAAGCTGAACTGGTAGCAGTACGCTGTTGACCTCATCAGTCCCCAGACAAACACGCATAAATAAAGGCAGGGGCTTACATGGGATGTCACAAGCCAGGCCAGGGTACCGGTTCAGCCACCTATTGCTCGTATTAGATCATGATCTCTAGGACTTGGAATATAGATGCTTTACCAGACTCCTGAGGTTTCCTCGTTCATCTCATACACGGTAAGATCAATATTTCTCAGCCTCTGAGTCATTCTATTCGAGTCGTTAGCCTTTATCGTTCACTCAATAACATCCAACCTCGAGTAGACTGAGGACTTACCGAATAGTTGAATAGATACCAGAAAATCCAGCTCCAATGATTACAACCCTCATAGGTCGTTGATTCTCGACAGGAGTGTCTTTCAGGGTAAACTTGGCCCGGTTCTCTCCAGAACCGTTCTGTGTGGCTGTATGGCCAGGATGATCGCCATTGCTTTTGGAAGAATCGTCAATCATGTTTTCTGTATGAAATGTGTATTTCGTATTTCTCTGATACGTTTTCGCTCTCGTATTGGTGATAACTATCGATTGGGAGCTGTACATGGAGTGTGGGGTATTAAGCATAAATACACGTCTGTGAATGCCTGCTTATAATCAACTAATTCGGCTCTGCCGAGGGACCATAGAATAATAGTCATACGATCATCTCAGAATCGGAAAAATCCCTAGGTAAAAAGGAAACGAGGCTGTTGAATATCGAAATCATGGGACCAAGACAGTGTGTCGACTTAATACCGAGGTAATAGTCCCGAGGGCCACTGTATGGGTAATCCCAAGGCAAAGCAGCTGGACGCAGAATAAAACCATTTCCCCATAGAAAGTCCAAGTCTCAATAGTATTTTGTTTTGGAGAACGATTTGTTTGGTACAGTTGAACGCCGTGATGGTCTTCGAATCACCAGCCTGGGCGCGAGCGCTCCATCCAGTGTCCCTGCCAGACAGCATCACAATCGAAGAGTTTATGTACTCTGAACAACATGGCCGTAAACCATTGAAACTATCCAGGAATCCATACACTTGTGGATTGACGGGCCAGACGTATACCGTTGCTGAGGTCAAGGAAAGGGTCGGTTCTATGGTCAGGGCCATAGCAAAACGACTCGATTGGAGTGTCGCCAACGGCACGGAATGGGATAAGGTTGCCTGCGTCTTTTCCTGGAACACGGTAAGATTAAACAACCCCAAGAGGCGCCGGAGGCAACTGCTAATCGAAGTTTGTGCTCATTAGATTGACTACGTTCCATTGACACACGCCTTGCATCGCCTCAACGCGATAGTCACTCCAGCCAACGCCGCTTATAGTGTTTCTGAACTCACGCATCAACTTCGTTCTACAAGTGCAACAGTCTTGTTCACATGTGTCCCTCTCCTTCCAGTAGCGTCGGAGGCAGCGGCAGCGGCAGATATCTCGAAAGACCATATTTTCATCCTCGACATGCCAGGTCAAGCAAATAACAGCGGGTTTGTCGCCCTATCTACGTTGATAGAGGAAGGAAGACAATTACCTCCGCTCCCGACTTTGCGATGGGTCAAAGAGCAAGGAAAGCGACAGGTCGCTTACATCTGCTTCTCGAGCGGAACCTCTGGCCTTCCGGTTAGCTCCTAATCTCTGTTATCCGTAACTGATTAACTTTTTTGCAAACGGGCAGATGCTAATGTGGTTTTAGAAAGGTGTCATGTTGTCTCACTACAACATCATCAGTAACATTGCCTTGCAAGTCGCGTATGAGACCTATGGGCGGAAATTAGCTGGGGTTGAGACACAGGTCGGACTGGGTCTATTGCCGTTCAGCCATATCTACGGTCTAGTCATCATTTCTCACATACTACCTTGGCGGGGTGATGAGGTGGTGGTGCTCCCAAGATACAATCTAGGCCACATGCTCGCAGCTATACAGAAGTACAAAGTCAACCATTTGCCGCTTGTATGTTGTGCTTTCATCCATCAATCTTGTATCAGACTGACCCAGAAACTGTTACAGGTCCCGCCCATCGCCATTCAGCTACTCCAGAACAAATTGAAATGCGACTCGTACGACTTGAGTAGTATAGAATGGGTCACCTCAGGGGCTGCACCCCTAGGCGCGAAGACCATCGAGAGTATGCAGCAGATGTGGCCAAGATGGAAAGTTGGACAGGGCTATGGTAAGACGATGGTACAACGAGTTATAAATCTTAGGACAATGACTGACACTATTGCCTCTATCAGGCTTGACAGAAAGCAGTCCTTCTGTTTGCACCACAAGCCAGCATGACATTCTCCCCGGTACATCGGGATCCATCGTTCTCGGCAGCCGATGTAAAGTTATAGACGAGAATGGCATGGAAATAACTGAGCTTGAGAAGCCAGGCGAACTCTTCGTCCAATCCCCAAACATCTGTCTCGGCTACATGAACAACGCCAAAGCCACAGCAGAGACGTTTGTGTGGGACGAGGACGGTCGTTGGCTTCGAACAGGTGATGTTGTTGTTATACGTCTGTCACCTCTTGGTACAGAGCACGTCGTCATCGTCGACCGAATCAAAGAGCTCATTAAAGTGAAGGTATTCACAGTTCATTCGATCCACCTTGAACATAAGCAAAACTAACTGGAGCAATAGGGCAATCAAGTGGCCCCTGCAGAGCTCGAGGCCCATCTCCTTTCCCATCCGTTCGTTGCAGATTGCGCAGTCATCCCTGTTCCCGACAATTTTGCTGGGGAAGTGCCCAAAGCCTTTGTAGTAAAAGATGCTGGCACGGGTAATAAGTCTGACGAAGAGATAAAGACTGCTATCTGCAAATATGTTCAAAGCCACAAAGCAAAGTACAAGTGGCTCCAGGGTGGTGTGGAGTTTGTTGAAACCATTCCCAAAAGCCCTAGCGGTAAGATCCTCAGACGGGTTTTGCAGACAAGAGAGAAAGGAGAGTCAGTGGGCGCCACTGCTAAGCTATAGATTGAGCCATACGATTTAAATTCCATGGAAGGCGATTAAGCATTACTTTAAGCGCCCTGGACTTGTGTTGCAATTATTCGCCGGCCTCGGTTCGTTGGTCATATATGTCAGAGAGTGAATGTAGTTTGAGCCATAGATATCCTCTTCATACAGGGCGGTTCTGCGGACGCGAAACATCAACTGCGGCAAGTGAGCGATAGTGCCTTAGCATGCCGTGGGCTTGCTAGCAGGTGAAGCGGATCCTCAACCGCCATTACTTTTGACTAAAGAGTATGAATGGAGCAATAGAGGAGAAGTTTGAGAATCTGAGCATGCTCGATAAGCCCCCCTAGCATTAAGTTACCCTTAAAACAAGCCACATTAATCGTGTTCAATGACGATAACATTTCCGGGATTTATTCATCCACTTCGATCTATGCTACTTCTCCTAATCCTTGTTACATGACATATCACGCAAAGAGTCCATCAAGATATGAAATCTGGGCCTGTACGTTTTCCTCAAAAGCCGTACCAAAGTAAGGTGAAAAGTGCCCCATGCCCTTGAGAACAACAAGCTTCTTTGGTTCAAGTGCCTTGTTATAAGCCTCAAGCTGCAAATGAGGCTGCGTCGTAACATCGTGATCAGCAATGATCATCAGCATAGGCGTTGGCGAGATACGATGGATATAAGCCAATGGCTCGTGAAGCAGAGCGTATGTCAGACTCTGCACCGTACACGTCTTGGACCAGTCAAGTCCTCGCTGTTCCATTTCACCAATAAACGGGATCGACTCTGGGTCTTTGAGAACAGCTTGCGAAGCACCGCTCTTAAGCTCATCAAGGGAGCTAGGAAAGTTGGGGATCTTGGAGGGAGATCCTTCCGCTGTGGACTTGGCTCGTTCGCCGAGGAGTAAGCTTGTCGACGCGCCTGGCATGCGAGAGAGCCACTCGCCTGAGATGAAGGGAACTTGCAAGATGACGGCAGCGATATCGTGGTTCACGGCTGCTGCGCAGATGGCATTTCCGCCGGACATACTGGACCCCCAGTAGATGACTTTGGTAGGGTCTACTTCGGGCTGAGTGACGGCAAAGTTGAAGACGTCGAGGTAATCGCGAGTTTGCAACATCGGATCGACCTGCTCCCGAGGAAGACCTTCGCTATCTCCCCAGCAGCGGTTCTCGTAGGTCAGAACACCATAGCCAGCTTTGTTAAATCGTGCTGCAAACTCGGGCAGAAAATGAGATCGCAGCCCTGACCACTATGTTAAAGGGTGAGTCAGTAGAGTGTAGAATCGCGAGACTGCTCTGACTTACACCACTCGACATGATGATACATGGCTTTTTCTGACCAACAAAGAACAGAGTCCCCTTTAGTTTAAGTCCATCATACGTCGGAATATCGACGTCTTTGTGAGAAGCCATTTTCGGGGTGAGAAAATAAGTATGAGAATAATTCTAAGTGGTTGGTCTATTGAGCAGAACAGAGTCGATTCAAGAATTGACTCGAGTGCGAAATAACATACAAATAAGTATATTTGATAAAGTTAACTCTCCTGTTCATGCTGAAGGCATGATCCCGAGCCCAAGGCATAGGGGACTGTGAATGGCGACATCCCTCGGGAAATCGACCCTCGGCATTTCAACGCCATGGCAAATTATATCGCCTGAGCCGCGCACCCCTCGGCGTCAACAAGAGCCATGCACATCAGTGATCGATAACTTTATATCCGAATAAAACTGTCCATTTTTGAGTTCTTCTGATGTAACTTACATCACCCTGTTAGGAACTGTTTCGGAATTGTCGCATTCGCATTCACACTACCACTCAAAATGTCGTTCCCCAAGCTAGACAATGCCACCCTGGGCCACGTAACAGAATTGGCTAAGAACAAGGACATCTTAGCTGGAGCTGCTGCAGTTCTCTTGATAGGATCTCTTCCCCGATTTAACGCATGGCTTACCAGGAGAAAGGTCAACAATTACCTCACCGACAACAGCTGGGACTGGACAAAGGAAATCGTTGTTGTTACTGGCGGTAGCAGTGGCATTGGCAAAGAGATCGTCCTTAAGCTTGCAAAGAAGCATATCAAGGTCATAGTTGTTGATCTGAATGCTCCAAGCTATCAACTTCGTAAGTCAGCATCACAACTTCTCAATAACCTGCTGACAGATTTTAGCCCCCAACGTGTCTTTCTGCTCAGCAGATCTCTCTGACCCCGTCGAAATCTCCAAAGTCGCCAAGCAGATTGTCTCTGAACATGGCGACCCGACAGTGCTCATTAACAACGCTGGAATTGGCAACGCTATGTCTATGCTCGCCTGTCCCGAGTCCAAGATACGCAAAGTTTTTGACGTAAACATGATCGCACCGATACTGCTTGTGAAGCACTTCCTGCCTGCAATAATACGAAGAAACCATGGCCATATTGTCAACGTTGGAAGTCTTGCTAGTTTCGCTACCCAGGCGAGTAACGTCGAGTACGGGTGTACCAAGTCTGGACTCCTCGCATTCCATGAGGGCTTACTGCAGGAATTGAGGCACATCTACAAGGCTCCGCTGGTGCGTGCAAGGTAAGATAATTCGGTTTGTGTTTGTCCTGCAGTGTGACTAATAGGTTGTAGCATCATACACCCGACTTGGGTCAAGACTCCATTGATTGCAGACCTCATCGCGAAGGGGAAAATGAAGGACACCACGATATCTGCAGAGTCTGTCGCTGATAGTGTTGTGAACCAGCTTTATTCTGGGTATGGCGCTCAAGTCGTCGTACCAAATTCCTCGGCTTGGACTTCTATGATGCGCGGGTTCCCTGGTTGGATCCAGGAAGGTTTACGTGACAGGGTGTCTGTTGGGCTTCTGAATGCAATGGCTAGTTGATATTATCGCATGTTCCGGTTGAACATATATCAGTATACTTTACAGGTAGCCATGTAAATGAACTGAATTGAGTCTAGCCACATATGCATATGGTTGAATCGCTAGCTGCCTAGTGCTATATCAAGGGATCCTGACTAAAGCTTGTTGACTCATATCTAATCTCCTAATAGGCTCTCGTCCCATGAGTAGTTTTCTGTTGCGGTGAGAGCAAGTGGCTCAATGCTGGTGGATGAGTCCAAGTTCACCAACAGACCATTGAGACTCGAGAGGAGCACTTCACCTCTCTAGCTCACTGAGGCTTCAGATTGATGCTGTGGAAGCCAGTTGTTGTATCTCTTGGTAATTAGGCAGCAGGTTGTCTTATAATGAGCTGGGTCGCATGAACCCCTATGAACCTCTCTGAGAGTTCCGATGGAAATGGCCTGTTAGGTAAATTGTTCTTTCACTCAAGGTAATGACCGTAAGATTAGGCTCCCGTCCGTATTGAACACTCTTCTGATACATGGCCTTCACTGTGCGACTGGCTGACAATCGACGCAATTGCTACCCCTTCAATGGATGCTTCCCTTGTGAATCTTGGCCAGACGAGTTCGCGGATACCATGCTCTAAGACGCTTTCCAAAGACCAAAAAGACAAAGACGGCAAGGTTATTAACCAACAAAACACTGCAGAATATTCCCGCAAATACCGTCACATACCCATCTTTGATGATCCAGTTAATGACCTCATATCCAAACCCAAAAGAGATCGCTTGTTTGCCAATGTTCATCGCAATCAACATCTCTGGTACATTTGCTTCATACGAGTCCATTGCGTACGCCAGCGTATATGTCAAGAAGAAGAAGGCCCCTGTTTCAAGATAACGGAATTAGTATGGAACATAAATCTCTACTGTCAAACACACCGAATTGGAAGAGCCCAACTGCAAAGACAAGACCAAACCAGTGAAGCTGCTTCTCGGCTGAGTATCCGTATAGGATCAAAGATGCGGGAGATACGAAAATCACCACGACGAGACACCAGAGACGATACTCAGCTTCGTAGATATTGTTGTTCTTCTTGGCTAATCTGGCGGAGAAGCGATCGGGGAGCGAACTGAATGGCCCAGCGGCAGCGAGGTAGCCGATGAATGCTGCCACGGCTACAAGTCCTGTGTTTTCCTTGAGGGGAGATGTCAATATTCGTCCAGGGATTGTCTTTGGTGCTCTTACGATTGGCCAGGAATAAGGCGGAGCTGCTACAATACCGGGGAATGTCGCAGTGAAAGCTAGGGCCGCTAGGCCTATAACGATTCCTACCAAAGCGATGAGTTAGGTTTGCAGCTCCATTTGAAGTGATATAATGTATGCATCTGTAACATACCGTAAGTTGAGCAGACCCAAAAGACTGGTGGAACCACAAAGTATGTAAATGATCTGATCTACAAGTGGTCAGAAACTGCTTTAGAGTTACTGAGACTTCTTACCATCATCATGAAAATCGGAGAGTTTGGGTCTGTTCTCCTAACAAGTTTGAGTTGTTGCAGGTAACTGTCACGAACGTAGGCTCGCGGCATAGCCTGGATCTCGATCTCCTCGGCAGTCTGCTGCTCCTCGTCTTTCTGAAGTCTCGCCGAACCATCAGCGTTCAATGGAACGCCTGGGATGTGGCTATCCCTGAAGAACATGGTTTCTTCAAAGAGAAAGAAAACAGCGAGTAGCAAGGCACAACCGACTGCAAATTCGACCCAGAAGAATAGGTTGTAGGAGTGGCCACCCGCAAGCATATAACTGGCGGCAACAGCAGAGAGAGTGCCAGTCGTAAGTGCAACTAAGATCTTGATCAGTAGGGTTTGGCCAGGGCAGTGGGTAGATGGCTTACAGGTATACCATCCAAGGGCTTTGCCACGCTCGTGGAGAAAGAAGACATCTGCGACAACCTGCGCGGGAAGAGCCTCACAGACAGAAGAGGCGAAAGCATGGAGCATTCGGAAGCCAAGGAGTGTATCATATGAATTGGAGAGGGCACTTCCTAAGAGACCGGCACAGTACTATCGAGGCAGCTCGGTCAGTATAGAACTTCTGTTTCGATAGTAGATAGCGAGGTATTACCAGCACAAGGGATATCAGCATGACAGGACGGCGGCCGACTTTACGATACATTGGCACGAAAATTAGAGAACCTATGGGGGTTACAAGTCAGTAACAGAAAGCTTAGGGATAGACTGAATATATACCGAAACCAAACAGTAAATTTGGGTACGTTGTCAACTGAGAAGTCTGGCTTGGCGTCTTGTGGAATTTGAGAGCCAGATAGTTAACGTATACAGTTGGACCGAATAAGCTTCCGTTTGCGAGGAACGAGTAGACAGATACGAGCAGCAAGAGCGTGGTCTTTTTCCATTTTGGCCACTGGTTGTTGGTCAGAACTCATGGACAGAAAGTAGATGAAGGCTGTGCACACCCGAAGAGGATCATTGGGGTCATCAGATGGAACTGGGTAGAGAGCCAGTCCGTAGGCAGTCGACTCTTGACCCTCTGTTCAGGAAACATGGTCAGCTAGGGGGACTGAAATCAAGAATCCGAGGTGTTATGCTATACCAGAAAGGCTCATATCGACCGTCCCGGGAATGTCCGGATCCGTACGGCTGTAACGTTGTTACTAGTCTGGTAGATATAGTTACCCAAGGATGCTGCCTACATAGTCTCCATGGTTGGGGCTTGGTTGGTAGTCATAATACTACGTGATAGTTATCCAAGTTGTGTATAATCAAAGATATTTTATCAGCGAGCAGGTGAGGATTTCGGGTGCATGATAGTCAGAGAGAGACATTGGCTCTTATATAGATAGCAATTTTGATTGCTGCTGATAGTTTATAAGGACATTCGCTAGACTAAGCGCGTTTCCAGTTGTAGGCTTACTATGTTGTCTGTATTGCATGCCTCCATGTCTACCCCAGATCAGACTAACTACCTAACTACAATCCATGAGAATATGGGGTAGATGGGCTAGTTTGGACCCACAGCTATTACCACGGCAGAGGCGAGCTGCTCTACCGAGGGAGGCCACGGCGCTAGTAGAGGTACGAGATTTTGAGCTACGTTTTGATACAACTATCAAGTATCCACTAGATCAGAGCTGAACCTGTCTCTTTCCGGGGCCCCGAGGGGAAGCCTGCCAGTGGCTTCACTAAAGTCAACTATGATTGGTATGTTACTGCTGTATATCTAAGATAGAGAGAGCTTCAACTCATTAGAGGTCGGAAATGTTTCCGTTAAATCCATTTCCCCGCAAAGTTTACCCCAGGTTAATCCAGTTCTCGGCTCCTCCAAGTTCACTAGAAACCTTAGTAGTCTAATCATGACAGTGCTACATTCTGCGGCAATACCATTCGGTACTAAGCTTCCCCACATCCTCACTCATTGTCTAGCTTGCCTCTACCTACGGGGTAGTCATCTGAGCCCCAATTTCTCACCTGGGGATTCACTCTCTTCCATCTAAGACTCGATTACCTGCGAAAATGGACTCTGCCGTCTTGTCACCGCCGCTTTCCACCCATCAGAAAACAAAGCGCACTCAGCGCCGCAAAAGATCGACTCGGGCTTGTTTATCATGCAGGTTCAGAAAGGTCCGCTGTGATGTCTCTGTGCGCGGCCAGCCATGCACCAATTGTCACCTGGACTGCAAGAATTGTCTGGTGGTTGGACGCGCTTCCAGGCTGTAAGCAATCGCCCTCACTTCCCTACTACCTTTCTCTCATTTTATTTCATTTCATTCCTTTACTAACTCGTGTCGACTCAAGAAATCAGCAGGTACCAACGAACGAGACAAACTGGCCGCCTGAGGATGATTATCAAGAGGACGACCGGCAGCTGTCGGAGCATCTGGAAGACGATGATGTCAATGAGAACAGTAACACCAATGGCACCGAAGCTGCTCCCACTGCCGCTGAGGCGCTCAGTGATCACCCTTGGTTATCCTTTCATACGCCCAGTATCGACCCTGGGATGTTGACATTCGGTGATACTATCGACGACGCGGCCTTGTTTGAAAATTGCCTCGGCGACAGCGAGACAGAGACCGCGGAGTTACACTCGATGTCATCTGGGTATGGTGATGGTCCGACCATCAGAGGTAAATAACCCATCCTGACTATTTACTCCACAGCATCTTGGAGCTGGTATCTAACCGTATTCCAACAGAAACAAGCTCATCAGAACAAGAATCTATGTATAGTCATGGGATGACAGCACCTGTAATTCCATCGGCTCAGCCGGCGGCGCAGAGGCCCAACACCAGCACCACGGTGCTCTTCGTTCACTACCCGTATCTAAAAATTCACAACATTCATTCAATTGCTCAACAAGATCTCAACTACATGGAGGCTCAAGGATGTTTGCACGTTCCAAGCCGGCCAATACTCGACAACTTCGTAGAGCAATACTTCAGACACCAGCATCCTTTCCTCCCGCTCCTGAACGAAGGCGATTTTTGGGAAATGTACTCTCAGAAGGAATCCAAAGGCCCGCAGTCGAACATTTCGCTGCTGGTGTTTCAGGCTATGCTTTTTGCCAGTTGTAACGTGAGTCTGTCCTTTAGCCACATCCCTTGATATGGAAAATCAACTAACAATATGAAATTATGTAGTTCGTGTCACTTCACGTCATCAAGCAACTTGGCTTTTCGAGTCTTAGAACTGCTCGAGCCGAATTCTACAGAAGAACTAAGGTTGGTCTTAAACAACCCAATGGTCCGCCACTATATTGACCAAAGTCCTCCAGCTGTTGTACGACCTAGGTTCGGAAACATCGTCACTCCCTCTAGCTCAAGCAGCCCTTCTCATGATGGGCTGGGTACCGCCCTCAAATACAACCTTGAACCCCTACAAGACTTGGCTGAGTTTAGCCATCCAGCACGCCAGAAGTATCAACGCGGACCGATACACAGAAGCGCCAGACCTGATAGAGATGACACCCACGAAACAACTGAGATACCACAACTCTCTCCACCGCTTATGGTGGTGCTGTGTCATCATGGATCGCATCTCGCCGCTCTGCACGCGCTTTAGCCTCAATATCACACACGACCGTTTTGATTTCAAGAACGCAATCCCTTTGGGTGCCGAACACCTCCAGGACGACATTTATCGGTCAAGCGTATTCACACCAAGTACTAAGCGGCGCCAAATCAGTATTTTCTCAAAGTTTCTTGAACTGGTGATTCTTTTGACTGATGTCCTGACCCTGGTGTACCCGTTTGAGGATTCTGTAGAATCAAAGTCGCGATCCGCTGGGGACGAAGACCTCGCTTTCGAGAAATGCGAAACCGCCTTGAAGGCCTGGTATTTGAGAGTCTCTGCTCAGTTCCCCCCCTTTGAGAATGCTCCCAAAGAGTCGTATGGCAAAGGCAATGATCAGGACAAATCCATTGTGCTACAGACAAATCTCATGTACATCTACTATCAGTAAGTTGTCCTATGTCTTGTCCTTCAGCACAGACTAACCAGTGACATAGCACTGCGTCTATTGCCCTCTGCCATTCTAAGATTCTACGGCAGTCTCTCACATCCGAATCCAACAGTGGAGATACAACAAGACCGGGGCGAAGTTTGAAACTCCAGCAAAGCTCATTTGAGGTGCAAGATGCTGCTCAGAAAATTACAGAATGCTACAAGGAGTTAACCCGACGTCGATTGGCACGCTGGCTCCCGGTATCAGCGTAAGTCCAACAAGCCGAGCATAGCACGAAAATTTCCTCCTGAGTCCTGAAACTAATTTTCCATTATAGCCTTGCGTGTCTGGCTACACCATTAACGCTTCATACCATCACCGCGCGATTGTCATCGCTGAGTAACGAACTATCATGCAACGAATCAGTCGAAGCCGGCTCAACTCCAGCATCAAATCAAGATCGACTGAAAGTGCTAGTTGAGACTTTGAACGTTTTCTTCCCTCAGTACTACGGTGTAGAGTGGGTGAAACAAATAGTTCGACACGTTGCCAACCTGGCCCAGGTTGACAGCCAGTGTATATCCAAGACCAGCGGCAATTCTCTGACAGATTGGAGTCAGATTCTGAGAAGCCAGCCAAGCATGTATCTGAGAATGATCTGGACTGTCGATGTTTGTATCAGCAAAGGCAGGCAGCCGGAAGAATTCGACTTCCCAGCGTGGCTGCGCTGCTTGTTAAAGGGGAGCAAAGGATCAAGAGCTAGGCCGCGTCGCCTGTCGTATTCGACTGAGCAAGCCACTAGTCAAGCAGGCCTCATAAACGACGACCCAATGGCCTTTGTTACTGATCCCAAGCTATCTACCGCCGATGTGGATATCTTTGGAGAATTGTTGCTGGAGATGTTTGATCAGTAATAGATAGCAAAGCCGCAAAGCGTGACTTTGAAACATTCTATTTATCAAGTAAGCTTTCATGTTCACGTCTAACCCTTACAAAATTGTAGTTCAATGAGTAGTTTCAAAGCGTTTCGAAAATTTCATAAAAGGTATTCTAAACCTATCCTAAGATCATCCTAAGTTTAGGCAAAGTTACCTAAGTCTTAATATTCGGTCCCTGGAAGATATAACGAGGGATGAGTTGCAGGGTAGAGAATAGCAAAGAGAGAATCACAAAGGGATGGGACCATATCGATAGCTGATAACGGGCGCTTCAGCGGGCTGTGCATATCCTCCATTAATTCATTCCTTAAGGCTCCGAGAGACCTTGAAATCACCTTTGTGTTTCTTTAGACTATTACATAGTACAATCACTGATATGGTAACGGTGAATATGGCAAAGCCGACAAAACAGAGATCTTTATGATGCGTTATGAAATAAATTCTCAAAGTTTATAAGCAAAAGTCAAGTCTATATAACGACTAAATCATAGCAAAAGCCACTACTGAATCCACCCTTCCTTTCTCATAGTCTCTCTCGTCCATTCATCCAGCTTCTTCGCCAACTCCTCATCCTTCGACGCACTATTCTGCCACCAAGGCTCAAATAACCGGTGGTAGATCTCCATATACTCTCCACTCTGTTCAGGTTTCATATCCGGACTCGCCGCGCAGAAAAGACTATTCCAAGACCCCCGATCCGCGGTCCACATCAGTTTCATACATCTCAGCAATGACACGAGTCGCAGGCTCCCAGTCTCAGCGGAATCCACAGTCGACGAGAGATTTGTTTCTACAAGGCCAGGATGCACTGACGTTGTCCAAATCTCGCCTTCAGTGTTACCTGAGCTGGGACCATACTTGTTATGGAGAGTTTTCGCGTGGAGAATGTTGGCGAGTTTGCTTTGGCCGTAGCGTTCCCAGACATTTGCATCTTTGAGGGCAGTGTCATCGAAGTTGATACCGTTCTTGGGGGCCATTAGATGGCCAGATGAAGAGAGGTTGACGATGCGCACTGTCCCCGGGGGAGATGACCTTGATGTTTGAAGCATCACTGGAAGCAGATGCTCTGTGAAGACCCAGTGGGAAAGATAATTTGTTTCCCACTGAGCTTCATGTCCATCTTTGGTAATCTCAAATGGTGTGGCCATGATACCAGCATTGTTGATAAGGCCGTGGAGGGATGTTTCGAGCGAAAGGAAGTGCTTGGCGGCTGCGACGACACTTGTGAGATCCATCAGGTCGATTTGTAATAGGTCAATCTTGGTTGAAGGATGGTCTTTTTGGATCTCAGCAATGGCTTTGTTTCCTTTATCTAGAGATCTTGAACACATATAGACGTGGGCACCATGTCTTGCTAAATGGGAAACGGTATAGAGTCCCCTGTAAGAAAGGTCAGATATGTAGACCTGTTGGTAGAAGGTTTCAAGGTAGACTTACATTCCAGAGTTGCCACCTGTGACAATGTACACTCTTCCAGTGAGGTCAGGGAGGTTATCAGGGTGAAAAACCATTGTGGTGGATGTGTTGTTGATTCAAGTGAAGTATTAAATAAACTGAGGGAATAGTGTTGATGAGCTGTAGTAGTTTTGAGATGATATGCAAAGAGACTTGGGAATTCATGCTAGATAGAGCTGTCCTCTTATAGTTCTTTCAGAGGAATTTCCAGCGAAAGTCCGACGCTTAACTCCATAGCTAATTTCACCGTGCCTTTTGCATATCAAGTGTTGTGAGCAGGCTGCATAAAGACAAGAAGTGCCAAGCCAATCATGATCTACTCCATCAGGCACTAATGCAAACCCAGAAACGGACGAGTGAGCAGGTTGCATGACGCTAGACTACTTCAACCTGGGCTATGTGACATTAACCAATCATCTTACCATATCGACACCTATATCCTTGCTAGTCTGCGCCTCAATATCCAACGTCTTCACCCGTCTGACACAACAATGTGAGCAGCCTGCATTTCCCTTCGGCATCAACACTTCATACTTCATCATGTCGATTCATCAGCATGATCCATGCGTTCAGCTCACTTCGATGCCGCAATTGGCTGAGGTATGAACCTACAAGATGGTTCGGCACAACTTACTCACCGGGTACAGGCACTAAGCATAGAGGATGACTGGACCGGGACAAAAGATGCTGCAGCAAGGAGGAGGGCGCAGACGAGGCTGAACATGAGAGCATACCGTGCGTCACTTATCATGACTCTCGAGTTTTTGAGCTAATTGGGAGACAGGAAAACGGAAGGCTCAGGAAAAGAAGGCCAAGGCATCAGAAACTGAGGCCGGGACTATCAAATCTGAAGGAGTGGTTGAATGCTGGGATATCAACCAAGAATCCATGTCAGTCGTCCCAGCATCTCATGCCAAGAGCGTATACAACGCCAGACGGCCCCTATTAGCGTACAGAACCAAGAAGAATCAGTCAAATGTCGCCTTCCCTCTGTCTTCAGATCATCTCATCACACTTCTCCAATACAACGCCCTCCGAGCCTTGGCCGTCAACAGGACTTTCATCTCCGGCATGCTATCCACACCTCTGGACTGCGGCGATGAAGACGTTATCCACGTGGTCCCATACCCAACCAACCCAGACTCCCTCCCCTCAGCCCTTCTCCCCACAGTTCTCCAACAAACAGTCATGCACTGTGATTGGATTGATATGTTTCCCTCCCCAGAGGCACGGGACTGTCTGATTAGAGCTTATGGTACCTTTGATGAAGATGATTTATGGGCTGATTGTATTGGCGGTTTGTATGAGGGCTTTCCAGACGATGAAATGGAAAGACGTGGTTTGATTGCTTGGTCACCACCATGGGATGTATCAGGATGGGAAATGTCAGAGGGATTTGTTAAGAAGTGGGGTTGGTTATTCAAAGACTTGTCTGGGCCGTTGGAGGCGACGAATCGATGGAGGGTTGAGAGGGGCGAGGAACCTCTTGACCATAAGGATTATCCATCAGGTCCTACTGTGTCTGGTTTTGTTATATCAGAAGTTTAGAGTTAACATGAATCTTGCAATCGAACTACCTTAGTATATGTGAAATAGGGAATGTCAAGACTTTTATCCTAAGCAAATGAGAAGTTTATATTGAACTAATGCAACATACAATCATTGAATAAATTGTTTTTCGCAACTGAAGTCAAGAATAGATGGCTTGTTGCTTCCTTGAGCCACCATATTCACCTCGTGTCTCTGCATATACGACAAGTATAGCCAAGTACCTATGAATGTGTGACGTGGTGAGCCTATTCCGACAATGCCCTTAATTTCCCAAATTAGTCTTTGGATTCAGAACTTGAGAATATATCCTTCTCAATCCAGCACGTCATCTCCCAGCGATTTGTCCAAAGGTAGTGGATTTCACGTGCACTAATCACGCCACTCCTGGCATCTATTCGCGCTTTTCTCTCCTTCAAAACAGGAGCCCAGTATTCCCGCAGTCGCCGCAACTCATAGACAGCAATCTTCTGTTTCTGCTGCAAAATCTTTTCCTGTCGTTCATCGACCAAGTGCACCGGAGTTATTATTTTCGGCGCCCTCCAGTCTCCAACAGAACGCTTCTGGCCAGAACGAATGTGGCTTCGTCGGCAAGCAGCAAGTTCCGACTGCAGATATGAACTCCGATGGCCGAAAGTACCCCAGTCTGCAATATTGGGTGCAGGACCATAGTAGCCAAGCGGCGCCTCTACAATTTTCGGTCCAGTGTATGGCCCGGCGTCGTGCTGGTGCATCGTCCGTAACAGGAAGCTATCCTCGACTTTAACGCATTTCCAGAGATTCTCTGTATCGTAACGGTGGCGCATCGAAGGAGGTTTGACAGGATAGCTCGTGTTCCTTGTTAGTTCCATGGGGAAAGTATTTCGCTTCCAGTCAACCACAAGAACCTCCTCCAAGGCTGGGAAATCCTCGATAAATGAGTATAAGCAGGCATCTCCACCAGAGTGTAAGCGGGGCCGCCAATCATATCCTATCGAGTCGTAGAAACAATCCGTAATGTAATCAACAGCCAGGCGCCGTACTTTCGCAGCTTCATCGGCATCGAGCTGTTTAGGGTTGCAAGATACTTGATCTACAAGCAAGACGTCTCGGTCATAATTGAACCACGTTCTTGGCCCCTGAGACTGGGTCTTGAAAGCGAGTTGGTATCCCTTCTTCGCAAGCCACTCGCGCGATTCTCGGGAAGTGTGAAGAAGGGCTGGGACTGGAGCATTGCTGTAGAAATATTGTTTCGGGGGGCATACGCCTCGTAGCCAGTCGGGATTACAGGACAAAAGATGAGGATGAGAATCCTTGCAACCGGGTACCCCAACTTTGAGTTGGACCACACGAGCTGGTGTGGCGAGGAGATAGATTTCCTGCCGTATGTCTAGAGGCAGGCTTTGAAAGTTGGCCATTGCTTGTATGTTTGGGAAATGGATGAAATGGGGGAAAGTATTCAACCTTGTGTAGTATTATTTCTGGGGAGTTTGATGTATAAGTACTAAGTATGTGTAACAGTAGAGTTGTAAGAAAACCAGGAAAGAGTTTCTTGCTTTGCGGCAAAGGCAAATGCTAGGCTATTTTCTATAATGTCCCCTCAGTGGTATTGGTGTCCTTTACCTTTGTGCCCTGGGGGCTGAAGCCTCTTTTAAAACCCTAACCTTACGCCAGTCCCTCAGTGGATCTTTTACCAGGAATGATTTGATGATATCTGTACAGAGTAACTCAAAAGGTTATTTCTCAGAGTATGTTTAGTTCTAAGTTACCGAGTTCTGTCTGCTGATTTGAGCTCTCAGCCACAAGTCTCAATTGCAAATAACACATCTGATAACAATCTAGATATTACACCATAATTACTGACCAATTGCTACAGCATAAAGTTTATAAGAGGAAAGCCATAGATGATGACTCTTTGGCCGGCCTTGGAGGCATATAAGGTGCTCCAATCCCTCGGCATGTTTAGATCAGGGGCTTGACGCAGACTATACCTACAATTATACTTCCAGATGCTCGATTTGACCATCAACCAAACTTAGATCGAGCAAACTTTACAAAGTTGATTCTCAATAAGGCAAAATGAGGACAGATATCTCAGTGGCAGTCAGGGAATTATCCAGCCTCCCATTGGGGATACGCATACTTCCAGTCTCACGTCGTTGGAAAGTCCCACAAATTGAGATCGTCTCACGGGTCGTTTCCATCTGTCTTAGCAATTCCTAGGCTCCTTCTGGGCAATGCCAAAATCTTTGCTACTGTGATAAGTTTAAAAGTGTCAGCATTGAATCTTGTAGCAGATGTCTATATCATGGTGTAATGATGTGTTCTTCTTACTTGACTTGGCCCATCTAGAACGTTCACGTTTTTTCTTAAAGAACCTTTTTTGAAGAATTCCACTAACGAAGCGTCGAACTTGTCGGATATGTTGGTGGTCGGCGTCGGAGAGGAAGTGCACGGGTTTCAACTTGGGCAGCTTCCCTTTTGGCCGCCCCAATTTTGCCCAGTATTTCGCCAAATCTAACTCCAGCTCTTCTCGCTTCCAATCAAGAGATCTCCATTTCTCGTAAGACTCACTGAGACACTTTGCGAGATCTGTGTCTTGTGGTATGGGCGTTACAAAATAAGGGGACCTCGGATTCTCTAGTGCGTGATCCGAACATGATATATTATAAAGACACGGGAGATAATCATCAATTCTTTGCATCTCCGTAGGCTTGCAGAGGTTTCTTGTATCATAGCTGTGTCGCCGGGGAATAGGGAAGGGGAGAAATCTTTCGCTGGACTTGCGAAAAGGCGCGTCAAGATCTACCTCCTTACTTTGCCACTCAACGAGAAAGACTTCTTCAAGCTCTCCGAAACCCTGAAGGGCCAACCTGACGGCTTGCGTATAGCGTTCGATGTTCGCCCTCTCGTAGGCTATTCTGCGAATCTTTTGGGTATCTTCGAGGGGGAACGGATTGGTGCCTTGGTTCATCAAGGCCAGTATCCCTCTATCAATAAATAGGGTATCCCGTTTGAAGTTGAACCAGAATTGCCTCTCAGTTGGTGTGACTTGGAAAGCCAGCTTGTAGCCCGTTCTTTGCAAAAAAGCTCGAGACTCATAACACGTGTGAAGTAGAGAGGGAATGGGGGTGCTGCATGAGGAACGCCCTATGCTTATGCCAGGTGTTGGGTATGAGTATCGAGTGTGAACAACACGGTCTGGTGTTGCCAACATATAAATTTCATGACGAATCTCTAGTGGGAGATCCATCATTCGGTGAAAGGACGTCAAAGCCATGGTGAGACGGGGGTTCGTGATGAGGGAGGTTTGCTGAGTCCCTCATCATGAAAGTGGGAGAAGATTCACTTTATCTTGGTTGATGCAATTAAGATTCGTGAATGGCTTTGTTGGCGCTTGGCAGTCGGGCCATGGCCGAATACACTACAAATGCAACATTTCTTGTCGTCATCATATTTCCGTTTGCTCGCGTGTTTTGTGTCATGCCACTGTTATGACTCTTATGAGGGCATCACCGATTTAGTCTTCAAGTTGGGTTACGAAAATTTTGACACTTCCAAAGAAGGGGCAAAAGTGTAAGGCCACGATCTCAATGGACAAAACCACGTAGGACAATACAATACAATACAGGCTGTATGCTTCTGGACTGTCTAATCATTTTTTGTCTTCATTTAGAGTTAGGAGTTTTCGTGTCCCGCCCTCCTCTCCCCTCCCTCTCCCACCCCACCTTCCAC
>JAAOAS010000054.1:0-284191 GCA_013396035.1 Fusarium pseudocircinatum | reverse complement strand
GGTCAGAGACACAACCGGCAAAAACATGCAACAGCGGGGATTCGCTGGTCGTCACCGACCCAACTACTAATCCGCCGGTTAGTGGCTTGACTATGGGAGAGCGGACGGGATCCCGTATTTTCCACTACCTTTGGTCGCATGTATTAGTCGTAGTCTCGAGACAACCTATGAGCACAACCTTCATCTGTAATCTACAGGCTCCAGAACGCCTTGTTGGAAACAAAGCACAGAGCAGCGATAACCCACGACAGAGGTCTGGTGACTGAAGTTATTGAAAAGGTTCCCTACTTCAATGGCCTTGTAAGCCTGAGACAACGATATCGAGACTGCCGCATTTTTGTGTATTGTTTGATCTACCTAGAAAGCTTCGCGTGTCGGTTTACATCCTTATACAATAAGTATCTGAACTTGCCAGGTCCACCAGCATAGCAAGCTTGGGGACAAAAGGCTCGCAACCACATGAAATCACCTGCCTCAACCTCGACCCAATCCTGGTTCAGTCTGTAAACGGCCTTTCCCTCAAGAACATAAAGACCGTGCTCCATCACATGTGTCTCAGCGAAGGGAATGATACCACCAGGCTGGAAAGTCACAATGTTCACATGCATGTCGTGTCGAACATCGGTAGGATCAACGAAGCGCGTTGTTGCCCAAGCTCCATTTGTATCGGGCATTTCTCTAGGCTCAATATCCTTCTCACTCGCGAAGAAAGCCTCGGGTGCATCAAGACCAGGGACAGCCTCATAGGCTTTGCGGACCCAGTGGAAACGAGCTGGCTCGCTAGAGTTGTTGCGGAGCGTCCAGCCGCTCTTGGGAGGGAGGAAGGCATAACCTCCTGATGAAAGAGTGTGAGCTTCGTCAGCTAGCGTAACGGTGATTTCGCCCTCGACAACGAACAAGACACCCTCAGCAGTGTCATCCATCTCGGCACGGTCACTACCACCACCTGGTTGAACCTCCATGATGTACTGAGAAAATGTCTCAGCAAAGCCCGAAAGTGGGCGGGCGATAACCCATAGTCGTGTTTGCTCCCAGAATGGGAGGAAGCTGGTGACGATGTCGCTGAAGCAGCCTTTGGGAATGACGGCGTAAGACTCGGTGAACATAGCCCGGTCGGTGAGGAGTTGGGTTTGTGGGGGCAAGCCGCCCTTTGGTGCGTAGTAAGCACCCACTGTGTTGTTGTTGCCGCCCATTTTGAGATTTTGATTGAATCTTTAAGAAAAATAGTGTCGAAGCTGTAAGAATCAAGATTACTTTAAGAGGGAGATTAAAATTCTCGGTCATCAAGTCCGATATCGAAAAGAGCTCACTTGCTACACCAAAAGTACCCCGCATGAACCCCTCCGAAACGGACTGGACCCTTTGTGGAATGTGGCCAATCGGGCCTTTGGCAATTCAGTCGCTTTCGTGTGAAGTTCGTGCTATTCCTAATCTAGCTACGAAATGGGCGACTTAGCAATGAACTTCGGAAAAGTAGCCCGAAGAATCGGGCTTGTCAAAAGCAATGGTTTTCGTATGAAGCACTGCACGAGCTTGAAGTACACTAACTAATGTTTCAGCTAGAGCGGCATGAAGATCCCTGAGACTGTGTGCAATCAGTACGAGAAAGAGACAGAGTTGCCTCTTTCTTTGCAGACGCATTGATGGACACAGGATCCTCGACGATAATCTCTTTTCCTTTCGGAGCAGGACGCGTGATGGAGAACTCATCCAGCTTGTAGTCAGACTTTCCAGTCAATGCCATCTCAGCCAGCGCTTTGCCCAGAGTTGGCACAAACTTCATAGCCCAGCCGGCAGTGAAGATAGCAATACTCTTCTCCGCGCCTCCTTGGAGATACTTCTCGGGCAAGAAGTCCAGCACGAACATATTATCTAATTGTATTAGCATGTAATAAAGTCGATAGTGCGATGGTCTTACCGAAAACATTGGTCTGGAGACAACTAACAGTCGAGGCCGGAACGGTAGCATCAACACCGACGACATGATCTCTGACGAAATCTTGAGTGTCTTGAATATCTCTTGGGTCAAGGACATTGGCCTGGCGCTGACTGGGGTCGTCAATTGTTCGAGTGGCAGCATCTACTGCAATTCTCACAACATTCGGTGGGCCCCATGGCAAGGCTGGGAAACCGTAGAAGAGTTGGGACCTGCCGTTTAATGATGGCCCGAACTGGAACCACATGCCTTACACTGTTAGTAGGATATATCACAGCATGGAGATGCACTTACTAGGGAAGATAGTGCCGTTCGGTCCGGGATTGGTGTTGAAGTAAGTAGCAACCATTTCCCAAATCTCCAGCCTCAGACCAATGCTGAAGCTTGGTTTCAAAACATGATTGACGTAAGCTCCGCTGGTGATAATGATTTTCTTTGTCAAATATTTGACCTCTTTGTCATGAACCATCGCGTGGACTTCCCAGATGGATTTATCGCTGTCTAGAGGACGAAGCTGCATGACCTGGGTGTGCTGCTTTGCCTGGGCGCCGTAGTCTTTGGCGAGACTGTATAAAGTGCGAAGGAGGAGTTGGACGTTGATGACACCGTTATCAGGAGCGAACAGTCCGATCCACTTGGGATCGAGGTTCTTGAAGGGATACTGCTCTTCGATTTGTGCAGCAGTGACTGTCTTGGTCAGAATAAAGAGGAATAATGGGAGTGAGTATACATACGCTCCTTGTAGAACATCCCAAACTTGTCCAAGTTCGCCTTTGGTCCCAGAAGTGATCCTATGCCCATCAGTACCGCATCTCAGAAACACAAAGTGTCTTACCTTCTGGAGTATCACCACCCATGTCCTTATCGCCAAAGTTTAAAAGACCTCCCATCCAACGAAGCGATACTCCTGCATCTTTCTCAAGAGCATCCCAATGCTTCATAGCCTCAATCGCGAGCTTGGCCATGAACTCTTCAGTGTACCTATCCTATCAGTGCGTTGCTCGGGACTTATTTTGTGATAGACTTACATAGTGCGAAACATGCGGGCCAGATCACCAGAACTACCGGCTTGGTTGAAGAAATTATTCTGTTCGAGAATCATTACTTTGCTTCCAGCTTTGGCGACTTCGTATCCTGCGGCCAGACCAACGGGTCCTCCGCCAATGACAACGACATCGAAGACGTCTGAGTTTGAGTTTGAATAGGCCATTATGTTCAAAATGATAATAAAAATGTTCAGGACTCGTTGTCGCGATTTCAGCTGGTCATGGCCGCTAGAGCCCAGGGTCAAAGTTAAAGGCGAGGATCTCGTCCTTCTTGTAAGGAGATACGGTGCTATAGACTAGGAACGGCCCGGCATCTCTGCCGTCTCTATCACATTCCATCCTGCAGATGATTGCGATAGTTTCTCATGCAGAATGCAGAATGTACTGTAAGTGGTATAAGTGAGGGGTAAATCTCACACGTCGTATTCAGCTTGTTACCATGTCTCAGACGTGCAGGATCCCAAGTATTTATACAATATTCAATAGGCTCGCAGAAGAAAAACTCCAGTACGAGATACAAAGGCAGTGACGCTGCTATGCATGTCACGTTGTCACTACGTTAGCAAGAGCTTCTGTAATGCGTTAGGACTATCGACTTGGCTTCTGTATTTGGACCACGTATTGATTCAGGCGCAGCTGAATGTAAGACAACATACACCACTGTCGTTACAGAACAGCGGTGTGATGTGCTGGTGGTTGTTCAGGCAACTGCAAAGATGCGTAGATGACCGAAACAATTTCTTTTTGCGCAGTCATTGCACATTAATTAATTTTGGCAGACGTAGAATCCAACGAGAGCCTTTCGTCCTCTGCTGGATAAAAAGTTCTTCCCACTGGGGACTAGCCTGTATTCGAGCCAGCCTCGGACAAGCCCAAGATTACATGTCCGAAGAATGTCTTGACGACAAAGCGTCGTGGAACGAATGGACCTTTGGGGTCGCTTCAAGTGCTTTCATTCGCGAGCCGTAACTGGTGAGAGCTAGACAGGCTTGTCTATGACATATCTATGCACTTTGGAGCTGAATATGAGGCTTGGATTTGCTGCCTCTTTGTCTTAAAGCTGTAGTGAATGTTGCCCCATTTCAGTGGTGGAGTGAATTAGAGGTTGACACTCACAATAATGGTCAGCATCTAGTTGTAAGATGCACGCGATAAGAATGGTGGACGAAAAACATCGTACTTCCCTTCATAAACTCATCATACTGTTGAGATACTTAAGAACCACGTCGGACTGCCATCTGCAATCGATTGAATTGATACACCTTCAGAGTCGATGTGCATACAGTGGGCCTTGCCCCGTTGACAAGATTGATCTGCCTCAGATCGTTCCGACTCGCTGAGTTGTGGTCTTTCAGAAAATAGATACCCTTTATCGGATGGAGAACGATGTTGCGTGATGCCTTCTCATCAAGATCTTGCAGTCCGTCTAGGATGTTGAGGCTTGCTACATGTCAAGGGAATTAACCTTTCATCATACAACCTAGCAAGATCTGGGAAATTTACCACAAAGCCGAACATCTAAAGTCAAAGAAGCCTTTTTGAGTAGCGCTTACTCTTGAGACGATGGCTTGATTGACCGGTCAATGTTGCTGACAGGCATTGATGTCGATGTCGCGGTTGTTGCGGAAGTCAAGTGCACGCCAAAGGCCACTAAATATCGAAGCATCATTCCGATGGATTTTGCAAGAACTAGACTTATCAATCGGAATCTGAACAACATTTTCTAGACAATGTTCCCTGGGGTTATTCCCATTGCAACGCCCGTAATTCCCTAATGACGAGGACATTGATCTGTGTTTGGGGAAGGCGCCAGGTCCAGTACGATCTAATCAGCCATGAGGCGTTGACATCCACTCCTCTGATAGGTCTCTCGGATCTGGGCGCTGCTTAAACCCGAATTCATCCACGAAGCTGGGATAGCCACATTCCAGTGCCTGCTACCACCAACCTTAAACTGGCCAGCACGGATGCAGGAGCAGCAACATATGGGGATGACGGTTCGATGATCCTCCGATCTACTGGGAAATAACAGGAGGATGAACCCCGTCCCCTGGCACTGGATCCAACGTTGGTCCATCGTGACGTTGCGCTCCCCTCGGCCCCTGCGTCGATATCCACAACATCATGAATATGACTCCTGAAGAGATGGCGGCAAAAGCCGCCGAATCAAGGTCCGGAGTCGTGATTGGAGTGTCGGTTTCGTTGATGGCTCTGTCAGTTATCATGGTTGGGCTACGACTTTGGTGTCGGCGACAGAGGCAGATGCTGGGGCTTGACGATATGACTGCAGTCGTGGCTCTGGTAAGTCAAGTCAACATCTCTCGAGGAAAATGATTTCTAACACCAGTTACTCTAGGCTTGTGTTTTAGGATGCGGATCGTCCATCGTCGCCAGTATGTCTCTTTCCTCTATATCGACAACACCACCTAATCTACGATCGCAGTGACGCATTATGGACTTGGTCGACATGTCTACACATTATCCCCTGAACAGATATCTCTGTACCTCCGAGTACGTGCGGCAGACATCTACCCGTCTTGATTGTCTCCTAACATTTAGTCTGCAGTGCTTCTGGATATCAATCGTATTCTACACCTACGCGCTCTTCGCCATCAAGCTGACGTTTCTAATCCACTATTACCGAATCATGTCTGTCTCTGACATGAGATGGCTATACTTGGGCGCACTCGGTTTCATCATCCTCTGGGGTACCTACCAGGGAATCGGGGTATTTTTCTTCTGCACCCCAATCCAATCTTTTTGGGATTCAGGTGTCAAAGGACGCTGCATGCTTGCTCAACCTACTATGTGGCTCATCAGTGGTATCGTGCACATCGTCACTGACTTTGCAATCATCGTTATGCCTCTGCCCATTGTTTGGAAGCTTCAACTTCCACGATCCCAGAAGATCTATCTCACTGGTATTTTCGGCCTAGGAACACTGTAAGTGTTACATCTGAGTTTCTATGTGATTTACTAATTGATGTTTCAGTACTCTCGCGATCGCTATTCTCCGCGTGCAGTGGCTTGATCCAATTGCAGATATGACATGGTGGAACGTTACAGCAGCTTCATGGTCCATGGCAGAGATCGTGTCTGGGATAACTTGTGCTTGCCTTCCGACTTTTAAGCCCTTGCTGGTTGGTATCAAGAATTGGCTCTCTCGATCAAATGATGGAGACAGCACCATCTGTCTCCAGGATCAAGGAAGCGATGGGCTTACTGGATCAACCTTGGCTGCATTTGAGGGTCATGGAGGTGTCGGTACTGGACCGAAAGTACCTACCAGTATTTCAATGTATGGAACCCAGACGAGCATATCGGCATACCAGGGCGGAAACAAATCGAAGAAGAAACCAACACAGACGGTATAGTGACGCTAGAATACTTCGATATTCATAACTGCATAAGCTTGTAATTTATAATGCCTTGGCTCTGCGGAACAAGAATAACAATGTCCTTTGCCCACGTTTCTCTTTGTGCTATCACGCACCGTAGATATCCATAATAGACGGTTTCTGCTACTATATGTCGCTCAAAGGATGGAAACACTTATAGAATCCCTTTGCGATTCTCCACCATCCGGCGGCAGCAGAACAATCCACACGGAGCGAAAAGGGCGCTAATGCCATGTCTCCTAGGGCGCAACTTTAGTGGATCTCTCCTCCGCCATTTTTGGCTTCACTTCCTTCTCACTGTCCATTTACCCAAGAACATCTCGGCTTTGTATTACATCGAAATCATGACAATCCGCTTGATTGAAGCCTCGGAAGAGCATCTTCCTGCCATAGCTCGTATCGCAACTTCGGCTTTCCACCCCAACACAGACGCTCTATCACGACGCTTATTTCCCCCTCATCTACAACCGACAGACCTCCCCGATGGGGAAGCAGCATATGACTGGCGCTTTGCACGCAAAGCATCAAGTCTAGGATCTTCAGAGTCTCATTTAGTGGTAGCTGTTGATGATGAAAAGCGACAAGATGACCAAGTCGTTGGCTTCTCGCTTTGGGATGCCCCTCCTGCTACTGGCGGTGACTCCGGACCTAGCAAGGAGATACAATGCGCAGCGCTCGATAAGGAGGCCTACAACGAGATGAAAAAGACTGTAAATCAAGATGCTGTCGATAATTTTGGAGAGCAAGGAATCGCTGGTGTTTGGCGTACGTTTCCCACTTTACTTTCTCCGCTGCAGTGACTGACTGCCTAGATCTCGACTATATCGGTGTTAGCCCAGGTAACCAGAGACGCGGTATCGGCAAGATGCTGTTACAGTGGGGTCTTGATCACGCAGCTGCGGAAGGAAAGGATTGCTATTTAGTAGCTACTGAAGCAGGTCGGCCATTGTATGTGGCTGCAGGCTTCAAGGACATTCGCGTTGTATCGATTCTTGGCATTCCTCATTATTCGATGATTTTGAGGGCTGGCAGTTCATGAGACAAGTAAACGTCGCAAAGTTAGAGATGAGATTTCATGAATATATTACCAAACTTATCACTGCTTAAGTATTGTTTGTGAGGGCTGTGACTGATCCGGTACCCCCATCAGGACTATGAACAGAGTCACGAGAGAACTTGATACGCATGATCTGAGATGTCAGCCGTCGCCCAAGGGCCGGGCCTTGAACCTGGACAGGATTTGTCATGGTAATAAACCTATTCCTTTCTTTTTCTCCGGATAAGATAACAAACCACGTCAGCTGGCATACAGTAATCACTATACCATTTCGAGAGTGGTCTATTGGCTTGGCGAAACCAATTGTCAACATTTATCAGCGAACTATCGATTTTCACAGACGTTAGCGCCCGTGTAATTTAAGATGCTCCATAGTGACAACGGAAGCACTAAATACTTCAGCACTGCAAACCCATTTTCCGTCAGTCCTGGACCCTTACTTGTATTTTCTCATTCCTTTCCTTTTGGATCATCACGTTCGTTACAGCGACTATCTTATCCACTCATTCTAAGATGGCATCGCAAAGACTTTTCGCTGCATTTGCGGCCCTCTCCATCCTCATTGGATCTGAGGCTAGCCCCTGCAAGCCAATTTCTTCCACCACTGAGATCCAGGCTACATCAACCTTCTCTTCTGAGACTGAGACTGCCACTGCTAGCGACGCCACTTTTGGCACTGAGCTGACCTCAACTGAGTCGAGCTACGTCACGGATATCACCATCACTGAGAGTGAGACAGCGACATCCAGCGCAGCTGAGTCTACCTCAACCGTGGTTGTTTCCACTACCGAGACTTCTGCTTTCACTTCTACCACGGAGCCTGCCTCTACTACCTCAGCTGCACCTATCGAGACCCCTACTATCCTCATTAACGGTGACTTTGAAACCGGTAGCATTGCTCCATGGGTCAACTTCGGCATCGGCGCCTTTGCCGACATCAACCCTTCACCAGTTCATGCAGGCTCTTATTCTCTTGAGATGGGCTCCCAGGCTAGCGAATGGTCAAATGTCTTCCAAGTTCTCCGCAAGTCGACGCTTGTCGCAAACCAGCCCTACAGTCTTACCCTTTACGCTAAGGTCAGCTCTGGCACTTCTTGCACTGCTTTCGAGGCGTTCATCGACAACAACGACCTCAATGACGCTTTTGGACCGAGGATTAGTGTTTCTGGTGCTCAAATCGCTAATGACTTTACTGGTCTTTCGGGCGAGTTTTCCTTGACACAGGCTGCTTTGGACAGTAACAATGCTATTCGGGTCATCATCAGGGCGAAGTGCAGTAACGGCTTCGTGGCCTGGGTGGATGACGTTCAGTTGGGTATTTCAGACTAATTTCACTCATCCCTGGGAGACAGTCAAAGTAATGGCAGCAGCCAAGACCCAAGGGCCATTTTTAGACATATTTCATCATAGCAGGCAACCTGATTCACAAGCAGGGCTTCGCTATATATAGCTACCTATCCCCCATGCTTTTATGGTTGCAAAATAATTAGAGTTTCCATTCTTAACATAACATTTAATCCCACCACACAAGTATCTAAATTACAGCGACTATATACATGGCCCGCTCTCAGTGTGATGGCCATGTAGCTCACAGGGCCTTAATAGAACACATAACTAGTTGTCAAGAAGTGCAAAAAAGAAAGCCTCGCAAACGCTCGCAATCGTAATATAGGAACAGCCCGATGCGGGGGTCGAACCCGCAACCTTGAGATCGCGTACTCGTAAGAGTCTCACGCTCTACCGATTGAGCTAACCGGGCGTGGCTCTAATTGATGCTCGGCGTGACCTGCGGAGCGACCAAGAACATGGAGGCCTTGATCCAGCCGGCAGTAAATTGAATGCGAGGTTACTACGGATGGAAGATTATGTATCTGAAAAGGAGCAGTCTTTGATTCGACGGCCTCTTCGGTTGATTGCGGATGCTCGCTAAAATGGGTGGGACAAGGTAGCCTTCTTGCTAGTAAGTCGCTAATTCCTCGACGGATTACACAAAGCGACCTTGTGGTGCGAATTGTGATAAAACCTCAGCGGAGAACTCAAAAGAGAAGAAGAAGGGCCCTCATCTTCTCATTAGATCTGATCAGAAGCATTGTTCAGCAGCAGGGTTGCATGTTTGCTAATGGAGCGACGCAGTTCCGGCCAGCGTGGCTGATATGGTTTCAATGCGTTGGAATAATTGGAAGAGTAGCTATTTGACTTCGGTTTATACTTCTAATGCGTCGAAAGCTCGAACGCAACTTCGGTCACGGTGAGTGAATTCTCAGCCGCCCACTAACCTAGTACTATCAACAGAGCACCAAATGACGTTTGGAGTAACCCAACTCAAAATGATGGGTACAGTGAGGAGAGCTTCAGATCTTCTACGGATGTCATTATTGAATTTTCGAGCACAAGACTGGGACGGGAAATACTGCAGAAAGCTGAATAAGATTCCCCCTCAGCACGGGCTTCCCACCAAAGTATTTGTTCAGCAGTCAAAGAGGTCTATTTAAATTAAATCCTTTTCACCGTGGAATATGCGACTACGCGATGCTGAAGACTTATTTGTTTTTCTGAATCGTAAGGTTCTCACCATAATGAAATTTCATGAATCTGGTTCTATACTAGATCTAGCCCATTGTTGTACGCTCAACTCGGTCTATAAGATTCAGGTGAGATTCTACTTGAATTTTTGTTGTATGAATTCTTCATGCAAACAAATACGGCCACCGAAAAGTCTTGGCAGAGCACATGCTGCATATATCAGGGTATCATACTGGATAATAGGCATCGTATACCTCCGCCGTTTGATGAAGTTCCAGGCTCAATCTAAGTTGTGTCTTGGACCAATGAATAAAGTCCGATAGCAAAGCGTCAGAGGTTGTAGAATCTGCCGGGAAAGTGGAATATGAAAAGTTTTCGAATCGCATCGCCTGAATCGAAGCCAAAAACAGGAATTTTACTATGTTAGATAAGCTCCGTGACATAAAGACCATTAGTTCTACTATAACCATTTCCCATGTTACAGCTGAACAAGACAAATATTGACAACATACACGCAGTAATAGTCGCTACGGGATCTCTGTGTAGGTGCTTACTTAGAATGTGATGAAAGAAGCAAGAAAATGGATCATGCTTGAGGAAGTAGAACGGGACTGAATCATCTGGTACTCGTTCTATAGTGTCCTGAGCAACGGCCAGACAGGTTCGGTGGTTTAGGTGGGATATGTGGGACCTGAAAACCAGGATGAAAATATCTTGCGCGTTGTATCTCTTGACCGATAAACGGGCCCAGGCATAATCGGAACTCCCGCTACTAGATGGCCAAAGAATTTCCAGCCATTCCTGGTGAGATTTCCCCGTCTTACCCGCCAATGCTTGGCGACCTGATGATCAATGCTTTACCGTTCATCACACGAGCAACTGTAGTCAGACGGGTATCTTCAAGTCTAATATTCTCTGATTCGGGATTATTCAATAAACACCATGCCTTTGTTAAATGCTTTTCGTTTTCATTCGCTTAGAGATGAAACAAGATGGCGTTCATGTCTGGCCGAGTTTGCCTGTTGTATGACGCCGGAGCTGGAATTTATTTTTCCGCCCACTTTGCTCCCCTAGGCCCAGCCATTCGGGTACCACGCCAACACACGTGACCGAGTTGGACCGTGTTTACCGTTTACCTCATGGGTCGCAAACACATCACCACCCTTTCGATAATCAATCACATCAGCTCATCTTGAGCACATTCGGTTTCAAGCAGACTCACAACCATCATCATCTTATTGAATTTTTTTCATCGTTCACGATGACGCCAAAGCACTCATCCACGCGTCATCGCGGTAGGCCGCCGGCAGGCGTCAAGGGTCAAACATCAACAGAATATCCATCTCATCGGGCTTATCACGCAGCGTCGCGCATTCACCAGCTCAGCGGAATGTGGCCAAATGAGCTATGCAAGGGTTTTGTTCCTGACATGTGGGGGATTCGACTAATCGAGGGCCTCTCTGCGCTGGTGTCGCTCGTGGTGTCCAACAGAGTCGATCTTGAGGACGTGCGACGCAGACTGAAGGGTCATGCGAACCATCATCCACGCACAAAGTATCCCCAGCTTCGCAAATCTGATATCCTCAAAGTCCGGAAATGGCTTCGTGGTATGGGGATTGATACCAAGCATACAAATCCAAATGAGTCGGCACCAGTGAATGACCAGAGCGACGATGAGATGGGCGACAGTGACGCGACTGAGGCAGAATCTGAACCTGTTGATGAAATTGTAGCTTTAGGTTTGCCCGATGATCAGATGGAAGTCGACACCGATGAAGAAGAGGATGAAAATGAAGAGGAGGAGGCTGAAGAGCAAGTCGAGGAACCGGGGCAAGTTCAGGAAGTTGAGGCGGAAGAACTGGAAGAGGAAGAGGAAGAGGAAGTTGAGGAGCTGGAGGATGAGAAGGATCTCGACTGGGCTGCACCAAAGAGACAAAGCTCAAAGAAACAGACTCCGCCTCGAGAAACACGCCGCTCACCAGCCAAAGAAGTCGTCGAGATCGACGAGTCAGATGAGGAAACAGTGGTAGATCCAGATGGTGATGGCTTCATGCCGAACGACAGCCCAGAACCTGTCCGTGTTAACAGCCAATCTGCACCTGATCACGGAACATCAACACCCAACTCTGTGTCAGCAGTCTCAAACCGCCCGCGGCGCAGTATCCAACAGCCATCTCGATTGGTTTCAGATACACCCAGGAGCTCTGTTCGGCAAAGCACTGGCTCAGCAGAGTACACATCTGCGACTCTCGCTGTCAGGAGTCCGCCGAGTTCTCAGCAACAAACACCAAGTTCTCAAGTCCCGGTGCCTAAACCTGCAACGTCTCAGGGCCCCATGCGCCCTCCTCAACAGCCTACACCAACAGCCTCTCCAGCAAACACAATGCAGAATTTTGTGAAGCCTCGCCCTCAATCACATACAGCAGTGCCTCTTCCTCCAATTCCAGGTACTAAAAGTGTAACGCAACTCCAACGATCCAATAGCCAGCCATCCGCTCCAACCTCCACTTCAAATTCTCAGAGCTCCGCGACTCCCCGCACACAAGCCAGCTCTCAGCCATTGGCGTCGCCCCGCACCAGTGCTACCTCTCTGACTCCTCAACATCAACCAGGCAACTGGTCATTGGCATCTAATCCCGTGGCTCCTCAAGGGACTTTTAACCAATTGACGAGCAGTCAGCAATCGACGCCTCATCACTTGGCTACATCTCGGGGCAATAAGCGCCCGGCTGAATCATCTCCAGCAGCATCATATACGAGTAATACTCCATCAAACGCCTCACGAACTGGAGCAAAGAGACAAAGGTCATCTAATGCTCGACCGCATCATCAGTCGCAAGTGTCTAGAGCAATCAATTGGGACGCAGTTTTGGTAAGAACCTCCCCTTCTGACGTTTTTTAATCTAACCATGTATAGCCCTCTGGAGATGAGTTCAAAGAAAGCTTGAAAAATGCTGCTGATGCTATAAAGCCAGTTCTGCATAAGTTTGAAGATCTATTGGCCGACATCAACGACGAGCAATGTAAGCTCTCTGCCGTTCAGAACAGCCTTTTCCAGAAAAAGAATGATTACACAAACGACCAAAAGAAAGCCCAAGACGCTCTCAAAGATGTTGAGAAATCCACAGCCAACGAGAACACAACGCTCAGAGGTCTTGAGGAAGTCTACCAGCAGAATCCCAGTGACGCTGAGCTTCGCACCTTCATCAATAAGCGGAAACAGACTATCCTCGAGCACAAGGAGGTATATGTTATTGTCAAAAGCCAGCTCGACAAGAGCATCGCTGGAATATACAAGACCGATCATGAGATTGCGCTTGTTACTAAGAGACTTGGGCAGCTTGATGCTGAGAGGGCGGATGTTATGAAAGAGAAGGAGGGTGTTGACAAGGCCGCGAAGCGGGTGACGATCATGTCGAAGTTCATGGAACCTTCGTGGCAGGCTACGCTGGACATGCTTCTACAGTCTGTGGGTCCTGAAGTTCTGGAGAAGGCTTTCTAAAGAGGGATTCCATTGTTACAAATCTATTTCGAAGGTGTAATACCTAGGGCAAAAGCTTTATCAAGCAGGGCGTTTTCTCGGATGGGATACCTTGTATGTTTATAGTGTAGTCTAATCAGAATGCTTTAAACTTCTATAGTCGCTAGGGACCACACTATTGTTAAACTTGGCATGTACAAGGTGAAAGAAACTGTTCAAAGAGCCGGGGGTTACATAAGCGGATGGCGATGGTGGTGTGATCATGAGTCTGGTGGCTGATCTGAGTGTTGTTGTGCATGTTGAGGAACTATATCCAGGATCCACACGGAGTACAGAGATGCCCTTCCAGAAATATACCAAAGCGTGGCTATATTTGAGAAAGGATTTCTAATATGCTAATGACTTGAATATGACGTATATCCTAGAGAACCTGGTTTCTGCTCTAGATATACCCTCATTCTTTGACGTAATCCTGCAACGCTTCCCCGCACATCGGGCACTCATGGTAAGCCCAAGGCTGACGAACAGACGATACCATATAGCCAATTACTTCAATCACAAATTCACGCAATCCTAATGCTTATCTTCATCTTGATTAAACATCAGGGCGGGCTAAAGTTCAAATTCTAGTATAATACTTTTTGAGCTTAGAGTCCCAATGTTCGCTGGACCACAACTAGGTATATCTCAACTGCGGCAATCTCAAGCCATCAATCTCCCTAGCAGCATCACGCGAGCACCAAAGTATCTTCACTAAAAAAGCTAGTGTAATAATAGTAATTCTATGAAGAGCCGCGGCTAATGTTAATGGCTTCGGGAGCCTTTGCGTTGTGAGTGCGACAGTGCACTGTTGGTCTATTCTCATGTTCTGGTAATAGATGAGGCCCGAGAATTAGTTCCCTGAACATCATTAATGATTGACAGCAAATAAATTTCATAGCTGGGTCCTAGTGTCGCTCATCTCCATATGCATCGCCGCCTCTCTCGCAGAGATCCCCCAGGTTTTTAATGGCCAGCGGCGTGTATTATGGTAGCGCCATGCTCAGCACGCCTCGTGACGCTCCCATCTTCAGCTTCGTCGCAGTGAGCTCAAGAAGCCATGTTGCTATCTCGTTGGTATCTGGTTGACAGGTGGTGAAAGGATTGAGGAATCACAGAGGAATTTGGACTTTGGAAGCATTATTTGAAAAGGCATGCCATTTGGAGTCACCGATGTAGTACCAGCTGGAAGGTTCCAATTACTGTTTCCATCGCCCCGGAGGCATAGGATATCAGTTTAACTGTGTTGTTTCGCCAAATGGCCAACCCTAAGCGCTGATGGAGAGAACCAACGACTAGTCCTTGTTTCAGTTTGGCGAAAGCTCAAGTCAGTTCACTGAGTTGTACATCTGTGCTGGCTTTGAGTACGCCACGCTCACAAGTCGCAAGGACTTAACAACTGATACATACTACAACATCTTCCATGAACCCACCTTGGACTGTTTATGCGCAAAAACGTGAGCGGCATAGCCCTTAAATTGGTTTGTCGCTTTACTGTTAGTGTAACATTCGCAGTACCGTACCATCTTCCGTGGATATCACTATTGATCAAGAAGAGAACAAAGCATTTCATGTTGGTGGCACTTCATCGGGTATAAGGTAGGGCCTCTAGGAGGCTTTCCGCAGATATCCGGTCTTTCTTTTTCGCTTCGTGTACTCAGCTTGGTCCTTCTTTGCCGTGAATTCCCTAAACTCGTTGGCGGTTGCATTCGTTGCCTTTACGGGTGCCAAATCCAGGCCATGGCCATGCTTCAGCATCGGCAATTTCGAGTGAGGCTATTAGTACCATCATTAGGAACGTTGAATCAGTGGCAAAGTCGAGTATGAGCTCTATCGCAACTGGAGATTTTACGATTACGCAGATATCGGTCATGAACATAGTAGCATGATAGGAAAGTGCATCAGGTCTGTGGCTAGCTTGGTCCATGTCATTACGCCCAGTGCGAGACGAAGTCGTCTGTGTATTTTAATTACAACGGTTTCCATCTTTTCTAGCAACAAGCCTTGGTTTTCTGTTGCGGGTAGATAGAGGCCTAGTTAATCGAGGGTTGTTGTCAACTATTGAGATGCTGTTGTGCTTAGATACATTGTTCTCTGGCAAGTGATATTTCAACATCTTGACATTTGGTTTGGCTGTCACTATAGTCCATGTTCATAGGGATGCGATTTACTAGTTACTGCAAGTTGTCGTAGGGCAGGTGATTGTGAAATTGCCTAGATACAGCTTACCGTCAAGTGATAAGTAATCTTCATCGAAGCTATGTTGTTGTGTTGAATCAGATATTTAAGTGGTTTATAATCGTAAATCAATACGGCGATGCCTCTCTTTCTATCAAGACAGCATCATCAAGAGAGAAAGTTATAGAATGGCAAGTATTACTCAATACAACAAAGGGTCCAGCATCAAGCTGACCTTGGTTCCATGTGCAACTAATTGCTCCCAAGGCCCACGTGTTCAGAGGACCTTCAAAGTCCCCCGAACCGGCCGAGGTTGACCCCCCTCCACATCCAAGCCGCGGGATACCACAACCGCTGGACGCTGTGGTCTTTTGAAAAATTGAGAAGCGATACTCCTTTCCGATCATGATCTTGGAAGGTTCAATGTATTGTTTGACGGTCCAGGTCCAGGGTTGGATAAGTCTGCGCTTGAGTCCTCCTGCAGGCGAATTTGAAGAATCGAAAACGCCGCACTGGAGTGATCCTGGGCGAGACGTGTCGCTGCGAACTGATAGCCATCCGCGATTTCCAATCTTCTGTGCCTCCCAGGGCGCGAAGGTAGGGTCTTCGAAACCGGGGTTGCGAATTAAGTTAGTTGGCTGCTGTTTAACTGGTTTTGTCGTGGTGGGTGTCTCATCAATTGATGTTTCAGCTGAGGTTGTAGCTAAGGTTGTCGAGAGTGAAAGTTCATATGTCGCGGTGCTTTCGGCAATAGTTGTTGTCTCGGAAGAGGCTATGATCGATGATTCTGTCTCTGTAACCGAAGCTGATGAAGGGACAGCTGTCGATGTGACAGACTCAGTACCTGCGGAAAGGACACTGGAAGATAGGTCCGTAAAGGTGGCAGACTCTGTCGTCAACGACGTTGTCGAAAATATGTCTCTACTGATCACCTCAGCATTACCAAAGCTGGAAGTGCTGGTGGGCGTAATAGAATTGGAAGTTTGAGAAGGAGGCTTGCAGGGCGAGGCTGAAGTCAGCTCGCACACCGCCAAGAGCTGAATGAATGGGTACGTGAGTCTCATAACCACGATTTCGATGTCCTGGCCGGGCCGCGATGTTTGCAGAGAAAGAAAACAGAACAGAAGGTCGCCATGGAAGAATGACCGGAAACCAGGCGCAATTAAGCATAAGACCTCGCGCTAAATTAGCTTGAATAACAAATCAGTCCATTGTGACAGTTCAGCTCCGCGGACCAGACTTTTTTTTATTTCTTATGCTTGGTAGCTGCTCATCGTCTATTGTAAAACTATTGAAAGTGGCGTTGCTGACTTGAACCTGGACCAACATGCACCCCTGACTTTGTGGAGCATACAAGCGAAATGTCAATGTTGAAATGCCCCACCTTGAGAATAATTGCTCAGCAGTCTGCAATTATTATCGTCCGACATAGAGTCTTTGATTCAGCGGAAATATAGCCAAAAACAATTGTATTACCCCGAATAACAGTTTAACCTAGTCCGATGCGTCACTTGCAACCAAAGAAGCATCATCAGCCAGAAAAGTCAGGCCATTGCACACTCCCGTGACCTGAACACTTGGTCCAGCATCTAACTGAGCCTCATTCCACGAACAAGTAACCGTCGTCAGAATCCAACCATTTGCCTGCATTGCACCCCAATTCGCCGAGTTTACGAAACCTGTCCCTGCGCCGCATGCAATCGTTTGCGAGATGCAAAAGTTGGAGGCTGTGACTTTGGTGTAGACAGAAAAGCGATATTCTTGATCGACTGTGATCAAGGACGAATCAAGATTCTGTGTGATACCCATGTTGCTGAGGTTTTCTCCGGAGGCGCTGAATTGCCCTGCTTGGGGGGATGGGGGGATGCCTGAACCGCTGGCTATACTCAGGGCTCCGACGTTGTTGTATATGGTCCAAGGCGCGATGGTTGAACCTTCGAAACCGGGGTTGCTGATCAGATTGGTAGGTCCCGATGCGGCAGTGGTGGTTGTCGTGGTTTCAACCTCAACGCTTGAGGTTGCGATTGAAGTGGCGATGGTAGATGAACCGGACAATGTCTCATAATCGGTAGTGGCTGTAGTTTCGTGGATAAAGGCCGTAGATGACTCTGTCTGGCTAGCCTCAGTGGTGCTTGCTGTCGCCGCCGAAGTAACAGTCAAAGAAGGGTTACATGGCGATGCTGACGCGATTTGACACAGCGCCAGAAGCTGCAAGACTGCAGATGTAAATTTCATGATAACGGTAATGACAGTATGGATCTTGCGAAAAGAGAGAACAAGGCGTCAAAGATGCTCGTGGTAATGAGGAAACATGTCAATTAAGCCAGATTGCTGAGACTCAAAATTGACCTAACAATGCGCCGTTTCCCTCTGACAGCTTCGATCCATTTTCGCCATACTCCGTAGTGTTTCTCCTTTTCTCGATCGTGAAAACAGTGTAGCTCGGTCTTGGTACTGCTGAACTAGTGAATGTGGCGTCGCTGGGACCAACAATCTCCCCTGCATCCTGGAGATTAGTGGGGTTGTGGAAATGAGATCCAGGGTTGTCAATTCAGCTGCCTGCCATCTTATCGATTAGCATTTGAGCTTTGCTTATTCAATTTTTATCAGAGATTCATGTATATACAAGATCCGTAAACTCAAAAGAAAGATCCACGATATCATGCTTTAACGTTTTTGTTTCAACTGGCGTAATTTGATCATGGCTGTCTGCAGCTATAGAAAACAGAAACGGACATCAAACCGATATAGGCAAAACTCTCCAAACTCCCATGGAAGAATATCTTCTCACTCCTTCAGTTTCGTAAACTTGATCAGACATTTAGATTCCTGTTGCTGGTCAGTCACACGTCATATCAGCAACGATAAAGAGAACACTAACCTGAACCTTGGGGAATCGATCATCGTAAAAGGTCTCGACGCGAGCTGTAATAGCGGGCGTAGTATCCTCAAACCCTGGGGCAATAGTGGTTCTGAACTGTCGGTACATGGTTGCTGTGAGTGTTGTCATCTCAGCCATGGCAAGACTGCTTCGTGTTAGTAATTGAGATTCACCGAACCCGAGTCAAGAGAAGCAACTTACTGCATGCCAACACACATCCGCCCTCCACTCGAGAATCCCCAGAACCATCGGTTCAGCTCCGCCGCATCAGATCTAAGCCATCGATCAGGGTTGAAGACCAAGGGGTCTTTGAATACCGACTCGTTGCGATGCATGATCCAAGGTGACATCCCGACAACAGTGTTACCAGGAATGGTATACCCATCAATAACCGAATCAATGTCGATCGAACGAGGTTCAGTGCTTGGCAAAGGAGCATAGAGTCGTAGAGTCTCCTTGATGACGGCGTTGATGTATGTGCATCGATCACTTGCTTCGGCTCTAGGATTACCCCATTGGTTCAATCCATCGCCTGAGATGGCCATGACTTCTTCACGCAGCTTCTCCTGATATTTCTCATTGCCTGGAAGTGAAAGTGCCCAAACAAGGAACATCAGCGTGTCGCTGGTGGTGTCAATGCCAGCGAGAAAGTGGTCAGCACATTCAGATGCCATCTGCAGATCGCGGAGTCCACCAGGCTTTTGAGATTCATGATGTTGCCAGAGGTTTTCCACAATCGAAACATGCTCATCTGCCATTGTCAATCATCATAATACAGAACGCACAAATCAGGCTTACCTTCTGAGTGAGTGGTCTTCTCCACATCAGCTCGGAAAGCCTCAAAAGCTCGCAGAGCATATCCTCGGATACCGGTGTATGTAGTAGGCTGCTGCATCGGAAGAACCGGCTTTACAAGTTGTCCCATCAATCCCGATTGGCGATACAGCCATTGAGTCAAACTCTTCAGATGCACGATAGACCAAGAAAGCTTTCGACGAGAGGGATGCAGAATATCCGCAATGAGTTCCCGGTGAATTTTTGAGCCTCGAATTGCCGCAGTCTGGCCATACTTTCCGTAAACAAAAGCAGTGATGTTGTCCAGCGAGTAATAGTGCAGAGTGCTGAAAATCTCACTGACATTCTCAGGTTCGGCTTCAATCAGATCCAGGTACTGACGGACCCTCCTCTCAACCATTTTCGCGGTCGGCGGCTTGAGAACAACGGACTTGGAATAAGCATGCGACAGCAGCTTCTTCCTATCACCATGCTCCTTGGTTGAATGGAAAGTGAATAGATTCTGCTCGCCATAGACATCAAACATGCGATAGAAAGTGGTTCGGCCATATCGGCTTCCGGGTCCGTAGATGGTTCGCAACGCTGAGAGGCTGTTGAAAGAGACCTCATGAGGACCGATGCGCACGACTGGCCCGTATTGTTGGTGCAGTTTAAAAATGGTACGAGTTCGCGTTCCTTTCCAGTCTTCGTAGGCAAGACGCCATTTTGTCGCGGCGAAGGATTTGGGGCCGGGGACGTGGCGGAGAGGGCTGAGGATGAGGGGATCGAGAAAGATGTGCTTGATGAAGAGCACGACAGCGACTACAGCTGCCGCAATCGGGAGAATGGCCATTTTCCTACACAAGCCACAGTAAAGTAAAAGGTTTGTCGATACGAAACCAAGCAATAATGTGCGTTAGATATCAAGGTTCTTTAAGCATCACGCAACTGGTCAATCAAACCCTTGTCGGTCCGCCAAATCGGTAGTGAATGTGCTGCCCCGCACACGATAGAACTTGTTCAGCCAGGGCGTAGACTTCAGAGCAAGGGCGCGCCTTTTTCTACCTACAAACGGATCATCTGATCAACCAGCAGATAAAGACCGCAGTGGATCTGATACGCAACTTGGCACTTTAATTCGATGCTTTTCAAGGGCAGAGAAAGGTCATGATTTCCGGTGCGCGGAGGCCTTGGACCGACGGGGCTCGGCAATTGACGCCGTGTTCGGGGGGCTAGGCTTGATGTAGGTCATGTAAATTGGAGAAGACACTCGTTGAACCAATTAGAGACTGGACATTCCAAAGATTGGCTTAGTTATCTGATAAGGGCTTCATGATCTGCCCCGCGAAGGGTATGTCCGATGTGATCATGATCGGACAAACAATGAGATACATCACCCAGGGTAAAAAGTGCCCCCATGCGTCACTATCATTCTTTCAAGCTCGACTATCTAAACACACTCTGAATCCGATTACCAACTACTTTGAACTGACGAATGCCATAACCGTAGTTCCAGACTGATGATAGACGGTGCGCGTCAAGCCAGGTATCACCTGCTCAAACCAACCACATCAGTACGATCAAAAAGCTTTGGCGTAATGGGCGACTGGATGGAAAGAGCAACAATCTCGTGCTGGAAATGCTATCGAGAATGACACACCAACATTGAATCCAAAACTGGCGCTCAAATCAAGGCCATCGCGCTATAAAGGCCATTGTATTTCAGAGGCTCATGTTGATGCTTTTTCGCTCCTCTCAGCATCTCGCGAACAGCCCCAGCGGTGTACATCAAGGATGTTACCAGAACAACCACGCCATAGCCAATAATCAGCTTCATTGATGCACCAGCAAGCTGTAGACCGAGCCCGCCATTGACAATTCCAAGGATCATTAGAGCTCTGCCGTACCAGATGTGAGCGTGGCTGATGCCTGTGAGGCGCTGATGCTTGACGAAGTTCCTGTGATGTAGCCCTCCCAAGATTGGCTGGATAACCATCAAACCGCAAACTACTGTACCAATGATTACATGCGGAGCGCTGAACCACTGACGAAGAATTAGTGCATACTTCCAGAATACAGGCTTGTTCACTTACATTACTGGTACGGTCGGCAGCCAACTTGCCAGTAACGAACCCAGCCCACATGGTGATAAAGACGATCATCTGCCAGGTAGCGTGGATGAACCACTTTCCGATTATAGGCATCAATAGCGTTCCCAGCGGGTAACCCAATAGAAAGACCACCGACATTGTGATACCGTGGATGGCGCTGGTATTACCTTCTCCTCCACTAGCCGACACTGCACCACTCGGTGTGTCAGTCGTCATGTAGATAAAAGAGTTGCTGTTGGAGTTTACAACGGCCTCGGAGAAGTCAACTGATAAGCTATTGTGTCCGTCATGTTCTTCGATATCGGCATCAATGTCAGCCGTGTGCAAGGAGTTTCCAGTCTTCCAAGCACTGATCCAGTGGTTTGACCCCTTGAAGTGCATATTTCCGAGATCGCCATAATGAATGTTGGCTACCATCGTCTTGTTCACGACGCCACTGTCCTCGATTAGCCTAACAGAGCGCATGCGGCTGTGCTCGGGCATCTCATGGCCATAGCCCATCCTCGTGCTCAATGTGACGTTACCAGTACCGTCTTGGTAGATGACGAACATGGTGGAGCCGCTCATCTTGTCGCCGGTGCCGAGACCGACCCATTGATATTCGATGGGCGCTTGCATGCGGATGAACAAGTTGCCGGAGCCAGAAGAGGCTGTTGAGGCTGGGACGGCCCAGGAGTAGCAGATCTTGTTGGAATTACCGTTGCAGTAAGATGTGGGGGATGCAAAGGAACTACCGGCGACTAAGTTGGGATTGTTAAGCTATTGCCCTCATTCTCTTGATACTTACAAAGTGCCAAGGCCGCTGCGATGGCAAGACCTGTAAGAGACTTCATCTTGCCGATTATGGATCACCAATAGAATTGTATGTACTTTGTGAGCAAAGATAGGTAGAGAGTGTGATTGATCAGCTCTCTCTGTCTCCTGGATCGAGTGTCTTCTTATGCACGGTCGTCGCTCCAGTCAGCTTCCGCCCAAGCACATGATGAACCGGTAGCTTCCAAGCCACTCAGCCCAGTGAGCGTCATCTTCTCCGAGAGCTAAGGTACTACAACAATAGGTTCGGCCCCAGCTCCTGTGCTGCTCCAATAAAGAGCATAGTTGGCCTCTCGAGATATCTGTAGGGCTTACTCAGTGCTGCCGGCCGGGTAAGATGCCATACCTTGATGCAGGACAATGTCAGCATCCGTGTTGAAACGGCTGAGGCTTATATTCAGCTTGTATCTGTGCGGAAGTTGCGTTGCTTTCAAATCTCCCGTCTTGACATTTCGGTGACATGATTGAGCAAGAAGACTGATGAGATACGAGGTTTTGTTAACTTGAGCCTCTTATAGCTCCGGACATCGGAGCCCCCTGCTTTCGTTCACAACCCACTGCACTAGAAGTGGGAGCGCAGGTCAACCAAGCGCTGATTGAGATGCTGCAGATAACTGAAGAACGAAATATCGCTATGCAAGCCCAACCTGTTGTTCTCTGCTCATCGTGTTCATGGGACGGCTAGTCTCGAACGAGATCTCTCAGAGCGGCGGGGTAGACCGTTACGGTGACTTAAGGTCCGGCGAAAATTGAGTTTCCGGCCATGAGCAGCAGCGAATAATGCCCCTCGCTTGCAATCTAGACAGACCGCAAGCACTGTATTACGAACTCGCGCATGATAAGCTTTATGCCGTGGGCATCTACAGCATTGGGGCGAAGGGTATTAGGATCTTCAGTCCGAGCTGAAACCACGGTTGGGGAACTTTGAAACATAGCCCAGCTTCGGCAGCCAATTGGGAAAGGTATCATCTTGTTGCACTTCGTCCTGAATAAATGCCCTTCAGAATCGACTGCTGCTCGTCAAGAGTGATGGTTGCATCACAACGGCATTCCCCTGGCACTTATGCAGATAATATATGGGAGGAAGAGTAGCTATTGCAAAGACGATCTTTCCCATCAGTTGACATGCAGAACACCTAAATGAATGGGCAGCAGGAAAGGCCATGACGCCTTAGGCTCGGGATATTCCGAGGGGTCGGTGGTGGAGCGAAACAGTGCAAAGTCTATGTTACCGGCGACAGCACAGTGGAAGAAAGCAAGTGACTCATTTCCTGATGAATGGAGAATATGTCCTATTTCATATAGATTGAGGAGAAACAATTGGTATCTACCAGATTCCAACCCGTAGTGGCCAGACAAATATTCTAAGGCCTCCACATAAATCCAGGATGCTTCCAATCCATAACACGAATCTCAGCATCAGTCTTCCCAGCCAGAGCCTGACCGACCTCAATCGAAGCTCTCCTTCTGTTATCCCAAGTCATGTAAACTTGCAGCACGATGGTGAGAAGGAAGATGGATGAGCACGCGCCGAGGTTGAGACCATTGCCAATCGGATAGTTTGGTCCATCGAAGGGCAGAAAGCACCATGTCGAGATCAGTCCTCCAATGTTACCAAGCATGACGTTCAAGCCAATACCCGAAGCGCGTGCTGTGTCGCTGACCAAGTTGGCTGATACTTGAGCATTAGATAGAGCGCCGTTGGCGAAGGTGCCTGCGCAGATGAGGAACGTGCCGGCGTAGCGGACATAAGCTGAGGTGAGTTAGTTAGGATAACAAGATAAAGTGGGCTTTCAACTCACGGTTCGTGGTGCTGAGGAACATGATGTATCCGGCGATAACCGGAAGCTGTGACAAGTTGATGAAGATGTTTCGCTTATCAATGCGAGTCGACAGAAAGCTAATGGTGACAGTACAGAAGGTACCCACGATATAAGGCGGCACAGTACGCAATTGCTGTTGAACGACTGAATGGTTGGGGTAGATGGTCCTCACAATCGTTGGTGCAAAGAAAGCCAGACCCTGTACGGTAATGTTGGTGAACAGGAAGATGGTGGAAGTTCCGATGGTAACAGGCGAGCTGATACCCCGACGCGCCAGTTTCCAGGAGAACTTCTCGAGGACTTCAGTGGCACCAACACGCTCAGACTTGATGCGCGCAATAGCCAAATCCTTCTCCTCTTCTGACAGCCACCGCGCAGTACTAGGTCGATCCGTCATGGTGAAGAATGCAATGAGCGCCAGACCAATAGTGCAGATACCCTCAATGGCAAAGATCATTCGCCACCTCGTCAATGAGCCAAAGTGGTCTAGCTTCAGAATACCAGAAGCCAAAAGACCACCGAACGCTCCGCCGAAGGAGCCCATGGCGACATATATAGCCAAGCGGAAGGCAAGTTCGCTGCGTCTGTACCAGCGGCTGAGGTAGTATGCGATACCGGGCAGCATGCCTGCCTCAAAGATGCCGAGGATGAAGCGCACAGCACAAGCTTGGCCCATTGTGTGAACGAAGGCGGTTCCGAGGGAGGCGACGCCGAATGCTACAGAGGTAGCGGGGATGAACCAGCCGGGACCGATCCATTTGCAGACCATATTGAGGGGGAGTTCGAAGGCGATGTAAGACTACCAAGAGAGATTGATGTTAGGATGTTCATTCAGTAGATCAGTAGATAAGGGGTAGTACTTACGACGTAGAAGACGGTAAGCAAAATGTTGTAGTCATAGCCAGCAAGACCAAGATCTTCCTCGAGGCCGGCCAATCGAGCATTTCCGATATTGGCACGATCGACGAAGCACATCAAGTACAGGATAGTGACTGATGGCAGAATATACCAGTCTAGCTTCCGACGAAGCTTCTTCTCAGCCTCTGCGTCGAAAGTTGCAATGGGATTTCCATGCCTAGCAACGTCAACAGAGCTCAAACAAAAGGGCAGTCAACTTACTCGTCAGTGGCAAGATGTCCTCTCGCAGCAGCATCATGAGCATCGGCATGCTCAAACTCTTTGCTCCAAGGCTCCTTTCCATTGCCTCTCTCCGCGTCAGAATCTCTTGCAGTCATGATGTACAATTTTACAAATGTCCTTAATGACTGTGACAAAAAGAACAGATGTCGATCAGGGAGAAGAGAGCCGTTTAATACTGCCCCTGGTAAGCGCGATGTCCCAACCTTGAGCGTGCCGAGCGTGCCAAGAGTGAGGGGGAGTCGATAGTGCATCGGATGACGGACCCAACAATGTCGGATACCGGGTCCAGCTATGATTCTGGACGAAAGGAGTAATCAGTGACAATCTAAGGATGGAATTGGCCAGTAGGAGTGGTTTTATTTAGCAGGGCAGTAAAAGATAAGCTTAATGATGGGGGGGAGAATCTGGGGAATCAGATTGTGGGGGAGACCCGCTGGCGGCTATGGGATCATCACCATCGTTGCATTCGAAGGGGTATATCCGGTGATTGACCTTGTCGCTCAAATAACCCTTAGTTTATCACCCTTTATCTAATAAATCTCTCTCGTTTTTCTCTGTATCACCATGAGATACGAAAATTGTGATTCCACCCCGATCTTATCTACTTGGAACCCATGGTCAAAGCTCAATCCCGCTTCCGGAGATAGACACTCGTTTCCGACAACCACGGAGACATTTAGATATGATCGAGCCCATCATAACCCGGCATAAGTACTTTCAGTGATGAAGTATGGATAGTAATAATTGATTATGCTAGGATGAGGTATCTGTCGGCCAATACGTTTTCCCGACCTGTTCCCTCACTCCACATAACAAAACGCGTCATTTTGCCTGGTGCAACACCATGTCTGGGCAACCTAGTCATTGGGCAGGCCATAGAGTACTGTCAGTGCTGAAGCAAATGGCTTGAAAGGCCTAGTCTCCCATCTTCCAAATCCACATCCGTAAGCTTCTATTATACGCGATCATGTCCCTTAATGTTGCCGATCAGTCAACACCGTGTCTGCCACGCGTTGAACGATTTTGTTATGCCGCCTTCCGACTGCAAATCATTGACAGTCACCCTGCAACACATATTTACTTTTCTATAAACATCTAGTTCTACAAGATCTACAGTGATCTCGGCGTAGATTCATTGCCGTTTGATGTATGCGTTTATCTCACCGCGTCACGTCGATTAGGAGGATAGAATTTGTGAGACTCGGCAGTACCCAGCACTTTTCTGTATATAATAAAATGATTCTAATGTACTTTTGCTCGTGACTAGACTTGATGTTGGCTTTGTCCACATATGTAGGTGGCAGTGAACCGGTGTTGGGGCCACAAACTATCTGTAATCGGAATCTGCAAACTCACACAATTATAACCGAATTTGGTCATTCTTTTCATGGTTTTCTCTGCGTCAAGTCTTCTCGTTATTCCCGCATACTTCTTAAAACAATTCTCTCTATAAACTTGGCAAGGCAATATTAACGATGCTAGTACTCCAACAGTAGGCCCAGGTAATCTCGAGATAGCCTCATTTCGCGACCTGAACTGTACGAAAATTCAATGATGCAGGGTAATCAAACTCCCTCTGCCAGAATTGGAGAAATCTAGAACCTGATAGCGTACGTACCAATACCCCAAGCGCGCACTAAAACCAGGCGCTATCCAAGTACCCATACTTGCTCCTCCAAGTTTTCGTGACCCACTGGAATCGGGGACACGCGACAGCTAGAATTTTTACGCGGGGCCCCAGGTTCCTCTGACGAACCGTGGGCGTAGCCTAAACCCAGTCGACGGCGCAAAGAACCCCCCTTTTGGGTAAATACATGACCAATGCCAACTTGGGAAGTCCACTTGGACTGTTTTGAAGGTGGTGCAGTTGGAGATGTCTCTGTTTGATCGAGGGACTGATGAAAGTGACGATGTTGGGGTACCTCGTGGCCAGATGTCGATTGAGGTCGACGCAATGGAGGAGAACCTGGTAGAGAACAAAGAACTAAGTATACACGTACTGCAATGAATTCGTCAATTGAAGGGAGCCTCAATTCAAAAAAGTCTCTGGTGATTAGTCTCCAATTGAAGATGTCATCACCCCAATTCTCACGAGCCTCCGGCACTCGCTCGCCGGTGGTGGTCAGACCAAAACCCACACTATTCCCAAACAAGGGGTCTTAGCCTACCGCTCTTCTCGCCCATAACGTAGTAAACTCCAGAAAATTAGATCCCCCAGTCAATTTGCCTGGGGTACAAAAATGTTTAAAAGACTCGGACTTTCTCCCCATACCCCAGATTTCATCACATCAACCTCCCCCCCACAGCTTTGTCCTCACTTCACCATGTCTACCTCGGACGGTCCTTATACCTTGGAGCCTACGGCTCCCAAGAAGACTATCTGGAAGTCTATTCGGGAGAATCCAAAGGTCATCTTTATTGCCTTTTTTGCTTCGTAAGTGCTCCTCACTTTACATGTGTAAGTGGTTGGTTTAATGACTGAGTTATAGACTTGGTGGTTTTGAGTATGGTTATCAACAGGGTGTTTTGGGTCAATCCCTTGTCATGACCCGCTTCACACAAAACTTTCCCTCTGTTGTTGAGTCGTCCTCTGCAACAGGATGGCTCACATCTATCCTCCAGCTAGGCGGTATTCTTGGTTCACTATCAGCCGGTGTTTCTAGCGAACTTATCTCGCGAAAGTACACCATGTTCATCGCTTGCTTATGGGTCGTAGTCGGCAGTTATCTTTACGTCGGTGCTACTGCAGGAAACCCCCAGCTTCTCTACGCTGGTCGATTCTTGACCGGTGTTGGTGTTGGTCTTTTCAGCGGTGTTGGACCTCTTTACAACGCTGAGCTTTCGTCGCCTGAGATGAGAGGTCTTCTTGTGTCGTTTTATCAACTTGCGACTATTTTGGGCATTATGCTTTCGTTCTGGTGCGGCTATGGAAGCAACTACATCGGTGGAACAGGTGACTCTCAGTCCGACCTCGCGTGGCGTCTTCCCTCCATCATCCAGGGCATTCCCGCTGCGATGCTCGCTGTCGGTATCTGGTTCATGCCCTTCTCTCCCCGCTGGCTCGTCAAGGTTGGCCGCGACGAGGAAGCCAAGTCTACTCTTGCCTGGATGCGAAAGCTCCCCATCGACGACGATGCTGTTCAGGTTGAGTACCTCGAGATCAAGGCTGAGGCAGTCTTTGAGCAGAAGGTCTTCGCTAGGGACTTTCCTCACCTTGCTGAGAGGAACAAGAGCCGTTTCATGCAGCAGATTGCTCAATATGTGACTTGCTTCCGATCAATGGATAACCTCAAGCGTGTCTGCACTGCTTGGCTCATCATGTTCTTCCAGCAGTGGTCCGGTATTGATGCTATCATCTACTACGCTTCCAACGTCTTCATTAGCCTGGGTCTTACTGGAGGAACTATTGCTCTTCTGGCTACTGGTGTGACTGGTGTTGTCTTCCTCATCAGCACCATTCCCTCTATGGTAAGTCGCCCAAGTATTCGATGCCCCGAACGTGTGCTAACATTGCCTTTCACAGTTGATCATTGATCGCGTTGGTCGCAAGCCTCTTCTGTTGATCGGCTCCGTTGTCATGGGTGCCAGCATGATTACTGTCGGAATCATCGTCGCCAAGTTCCGCCACGATTGGCCTAACCACGTCGCTGCTGGTTGGACTGCAGTTGGTAAGTCAATGCTTCATTTCACGACACCGTAACATTACTAACAACCTTAGCTCTCATCTGGGTCTACATCGCTGGCTTCGGAGCTACCTGGGGTCCCGTCTCCTGGACCCTCGTCTCCGAGATCTTCCCCCTCTCCATCCGCGCCAAGGGAGCTTCCATTGGTGCCTCGAGCAACTGGGTCAACAACTTCGCCATCGCCTTCTTTGTCCCTCCCATGCTCGAGTCTTGGGAGTGGGGAACCTACATCTTCTTCGCTGTCTTCCTCTTTGTCGGTATTCTCTGGGTCTGGTTCTTCTTGCCTGAGACCAAGAATGCTTCTCTTGAGGAGATGGACCGCGTCTTCAAGAGCCGTGCTGGTGAACAGGATGCTGAGCTGCTTCGTGAGGCTCAGGCGGAGGTCGGACTTATGGGTTCTGCCGCGGGACGAAAGGCTTCTTTTGAGAAGGAGGGTGAGAAGCATGTTGAGGCTCTGTGAATGGGAGATGGCTCGTGACAATAGGACAGTTTGGAGCGGGGATGAGATGTTTATGGCGATGACGAGGTTGTAATGTTAGATACCACGATATGCATAATGATCATTTTGGACATTTCTTAATCTCTCTGCCTATATCATCTTGCTTTGTGATTACTAAATGGTATAGTATGGTCTCATGCATATGTACAAACATGTGCATCCAATCAAGACTTGTCTCACGGAAGATAATCTATAGGGCTGGCGCTAACCATTTGTGTATTTATCGTATATCACGGAGAGAACCACTTGCAGAGTTTCTACCATATTGCCTCAGAATAAACGAACGCCGTCTAGCCAGCTGGGTGGGATGTTGGCAATTACATCATCCAAGATCGACGAATCCCGTAAGAGCTTGCAAGCGATCAAATCACACATGTGAGAGCATTCAATCACAAGTACAGATTACAGCTTTGTATCAAAATACTCTGCCTCTACAGAAGTCAGGCAGGACGACCGGCGACGTGCGTGGTGAAATCGCATGTTTACGAGAGCGGGCCCAATCGCCACTATTAGCATACGAAAGTATGATTTAAAGTCACAGACTCGCGCAGGGAACTTTACCTCGTCGCAGTCTGTGCTTTCTGGGGCAATTCAGTTCTCAAATTGAACTCAAGTTACCTAGAAAATGGAGCCCTTGCTTCCTCCCGTTGTTACGTTACCGAGTCATGGCCTTAGAATCGCGTCGCCTACGGCCCCCGAATACGGCTTAGTCCATCAACGTCGAAACTTTGGAGAACTTGATGATTGGCCAATTCCAATTCCAATTAGTGAGTGGTTACTTTGGAATGGATCCTTCGGGGATCACCGGTTTCTGGAAAATTACCTTGTTTTTTGTCACACTTTGACAAATGAATTGACCGTGAGCAGGAGGAGGCTACAATTCCGCTTTGGGACCGTTTTGCACTCATCATCACATTCTTCTTCGATGTTGCTCATGTCGTGCCTGGATAGGCGATCATCCTAGCTCTCCATACTCCACTCATCATCTCACAATGGCCTTCTTCCCATCAGAGGACTTCTCCCTAGACCCCCGCTTCATCGAACTGCAGGAAGAGCTCCGCACAGTCCTCTTCGCGGGTCTGTCTGGCCTGTCACCCAGCGCTTCAGTCACGCCCGAAGCAGACTCATCATCACCACCAACATCATCTCTCAACCTCTCCAGCGTAACAGTCAATGTCCCCAATGATAGATTGATATGCTATCTTCAGAACTGGGTAACAGAATGTGCGCCGTATCTGGACAAGTTTGATGAGGATAAGCATTTCCAGATTCACGTCCCGCTTATGGCGCAGAAGAGCCCAGCGCTGTTATATGCCATGCTTGCGTTTTCATCACGACAGATGGAGCGGAGAGGGTTAACGCAGGAAGGGGGATGCGATAGTCTTGAGTTATATCAGGAGAGTATTAGGTTGCTGAGTCCTGGATTACAAGCCAAGGACCCTAATATGCTGGTTACCGCTTGCATTCTTGCTGTGTTTGAACTCATGTCTGGCGGTTCCAAGAACTGGAAGCGCCATGTCGAGGGCTGCGCGTCGCTATTTGAGTTTTTTGGAGTTGATGGTTTCTCCGGTGGCCTACCGCAGGCTGTCTTCTGGTGCTATGCCAGGATGGAGTTATGCGGAGCGATCATATCAGATGGCACAGAAACAACTGTTCTTCCTCTGTCAAAATGGGCTCCATCACCACCTGAGTCATTGGTATCATCTGAACAAGTCGAGCGATATGTGCGGGACATGTTTCATCGAAGGAGCCGAGACTGTCCAGATATGCAGGCTAACTGGGCTATTTATCTCTGCACAAAAGTCTGCGATCTAAAGTTTCGAAGAACACAGAGTCTAGAACTTGGGAGAGCAGATGTCCAAGATGACAGGCCATTTCAAGAGCAATGGCAACAGCTATGGAACGAGCTTCAATACTGGCTTGACGAGCGCCCGGCAACAATGAAGCAGATCAGTATGGTTGAAGCAGGCGATAAACAGATCTTCCCAGCCATGCTTTTCCCTCACTGGGCAGCTATCTCGAGTAATCAGATCTATCACACTGCATGCATCCTCATGCTGGAAATGCGTCATGACTTAGACTCTCAGTGCCTGGCGCTGTGGCATGCACGACAAGTCTGTGGAATATCCTGCGCAAATCTTCATCCTGGAAGTCTTGTAAACTCCATACAGCCACTCTATATAGCAGGAAAACTCTTCTCACATGTTAACGAGAGGAAGCAGATCGCTAGGCTGTTGAAGAGCATTGATAGGACGACGGGATGGGGAGCTTTGTGGAGGTTGACGGATCTTGAGGCTGAATGGGGCTACGATGTTGGCGCGTTGCTAAAGACGCTGTAAGGACTTTCGACAGGGATTTTAGCGAATAATAGACCCAGAGAACTGGTAAAATATCATAATAATGAGCATGATTCCACTAGACCCCGTTCACATGCTTCTTGATCGACTATCCGCCATCGCATAACACACCCATTTTTAGGATAGCGTGCCGAGAGCGAGTGGAGCCCATCGCCAACACTCAGCAGCCATGCACTGCCCGTATAAAGGTTTTCATCTCTTGGGAGATCCCTGCTCCGTGTTTTTCATTATCTACAAACGTTCATATCCTCCGAATAAACGCCATGGCGTCACCAAGACCAGTCATCAGTGTCCTCGGATCACTGAACATCGACCTCGTATCATATGTCCCTCATCATCCCCTGCCCGGTGAGACCATAACTTCAAGCCGGTTCAATGTCTTTCCTGGTGGAAAGGGCGCCAACCAAGCTGTTGCGTGTGCAAAGCTTTCGAGGACTTCCGATCTGAAGAACCCAAGCGTTGATGTTACCATGATTGGTGCCGTTGGAGCTGATGCCTATGGTTCTGTACTGCTTGATAGTCTCAAGTCATATGATGTTGGTACCGACTCTATCATTGTGAACAATGACGGAGGCGCCGAGTCACAGAGCGGAATTGCAATGATTATTGTCGATGAACCAACTGGCCAAAACCGCATCATCTTATCACCGGGTGCCAACATTTCTCTTCAGCCAAGCCACTTCACCGAGATCCCTGGTCCAACACCATCATTACTCATTATGCAGCTTGAGATCCCCCTAGAGACAGTCATTCAGGCATTCAAAGCCGCCAAGACGACAGGAACTCCCGTTCTGCTCAACCCCGCTCCCGCTCAAGTGCTCCCATCAGAGATCTACCAAGGGTTAGCCCACTTGATCCTCAACGAGACCGAAGCGGCTTTATTGTCAGCCAAGGACGAGTCCGAGTTTGAAGACATCTCTGTTGTTGAAAAGGCCGCTGCTGATTTCCTTGCTCGAGGCGTGCGGAACGTGGTGATTACTCTGGGCGGGAAAGGTGCATACTACGCCAACGAGACAGGTGCTAAGGGTCTCATTCCTGCTCTGAAGGTTGAAGTTGTGGACACGACTGCTGCTGGTGACACATTCATAGGTGCTTATGCAGTTGAGCTTGCAGGCGCAGAGCAACGTTCAGAGCAGTTCGACATTGAGAAGGCTGTCAGGTCAGGAATCTGGGCGTCATCAAAGACAGTCGTGCGAAGGGGAGCGCAGGTGTCTATACCATGGAAGGATGAATTGGAGTCAGCGAAGTAACGGAAAATAATTAATTTATTAAGATTCTCATGGTCCTATCTTGCCCGGTTCGCTATCATAGATAAAGGGTCAAGAGTGCGCATTTGTCGGTGCGCTGGTATGTCTAGAAGAAGACCAAAACTGTTGCAGATCCGCAATCTCGCTCTGTAGAGGTATCTTGGTCGCATCCCCAATCCTCTGAAAACATGAGAGTAACGCTTCCTGCTGGGATGGATATGTCATATCTCTCGCTATACGTACAACAGTTGCAACAACGACAGGATCCCATTGATCAGAAAAGTTATTCCATAGAGCAAGTTTGGCGAGTTTTTGAGCATGCCAGCTTCTTGAAGCTAAGCGGTGCGGTATCGATGATAATTTGACTAAGCGTGGTTTATATGAAAGCAGTATAAGGGATGAAAAATGAATCGCTAAGTTTGCTTGGACCGCGATGGCGCTCGAATAGACGTCTGCTGTGAATGGGGTATTGGTGGAGGCTGCGTGGTCTACTTCCGGGCTCTCTAGTAAGGGGATCATATCGGGAGGACGGTCTCGAAACCATTGGACACAGCGTGCCCATAGTTTGGACCATGTTGCCCATATGAGTGAGTAAGAATCGTGAGTTGGTGATTGTGCGGGTGCGATGCCGTTGAAGAGAGGGATGATTTCATCGTGGATCAAGTGGCAGCATGCCGCGAGATGCGTTAGACAGTCGTCGTAAATGTTCGGTGGTGTCAGAGCAGAGGTTAAGAATGTGTCGTTCATTAGTGGCAGGGACTGTAGTGATGGGGACTTGGTGGTAATAATGGAAGCAGCAAGCTCTGTTGGTCAGGGTTAGCTCGTCTCTTACAGAGCATGAGATCAGATCTAGTACCTGTCTTAAAGTGAAAGCGATCAAGAGTTTTGAGAGGTTCCTCCTGACTCTCAAAGAACTGACATCGCTCTCTCACATCTGCGCAATCGGAATGCAGATTTGCCCACTCAGATGGGCCAGTATAAAAGAAGTTGCCGAGAGCAAGTAGTGACCGTCCAATATTAGCGATGAAAGCATCCTCGAGGGATAATCGATGCTGGAACTGTTGGACGAGGTGAGTATCGCCTTCATGGCTGGTGGAGCTCGAACTCCTCCTACTGCGGCGCATCGCAACCCATATGATGATATCCATTATGGTAGACTTCTCTGCCGCTAATGTCATGATCTTTGGTCCAAAGGTTGATCTAGGGGCATTGGAGTCTAGCCAGGGGACGATTTGATAGCGAAACCGAAGCATTGCTGTTTGTCTCTCTGAGGAGTTCTGCTCGGATAGAACTGTTTCGTTCCATCTTGACGGCGTGGGGATCTGGTTCCCGTCGTGTTGGTGATGATTGTTGGTTGGAGGGACTGGTTGGGGGACATCCGTAGTCGTGTTGTGAATAGATTCAAGTCTCTCTGTTCGAGCAGTGCTGACTATGGGGCTCTCAAAAACTGGTTCGGCGGGAGCAGGACTTGACTCAACAAACGACAACAAACTATCTTGGATGGGCTGAAAGCAGTGTTAGTACTAGATCGACTGACTCGTGGAGGGTAGTCAGACTGACCAGAGATGAATCAGCATCATCGCCATTGTCCCCTTGCACGCTACCGTCTTTCCGCAGTGATGAGCGTACCCCTGGCACAAAGGTCCACTCTTTGAACTCGCACGTCACATTCCTCCCGATACAACTGCCGCATTGAGGTCTTTGTTCATCACCTTGGATCCAAATGTTAGACAAAAGTCACCGGGGGAGACGCGACTGACTAACATTTTCTTCGACGCCTTCGACAGGGGATACAGCCTGTGCGGGACCGTCTTTTGTTATCGGGTATTCGTCTTACGACTGGCATTGCGATAAGGTACACACTCACGCGTTTTTGACGAGAAAAAGATGGAGCGATGGGAAAAGAGGAGTCTCGAGGGCGGTGGAGTTGGGCAGAAGCCAAACTTAATTTCTTGGGGTTGACGATTTGATCAACACGAACAATATCGGCCTTCAGATATCATTGCTGATCCCCATATTCAAGGGACAATCTGGGAAATATTAATGGAGGCCATGCGAAGGGCTCATCATCTATTTCTTGGCTGACGAAATGGCATGCAACTGCCAGCGGCACATTCCAAGCATGATACTAGACCAGAACAGGAAAGGTTCTCGAAATCCGTACCGCAAATGAAGCTATTGATATTGTCCATCCTCCATTGTGTAACTCACTTTAAGCCTTGAATATTAATCAAGATGGTTCAAGTTACCAGAAAGCAGCAATAAAGGTCTCAATTGGAGCTTATCAGCATTCAAGTTACAGTCAGGCCATCGATCACCGCCAAAGAGGATCCGAAGTCCACAGCAGCACGTCACTGGGTCTAATCAATTGAGTCACAATGAAACCGCTGGCGAGAAGCTCAATAATACCATGACATAAACGGTTAGATGAAACAATTAGCATAAGACTGATAATCGAACGTTGTGAGGCCAATCTTCTTGGGCTATAGTGTTGCGATCTTGACCGTTTGGCTTCAGTGACAGGGAGGGCGTGGTCAGATAGCGACGCCATTGGGAAAGCAATCTCAGCCCCAGAAGCCTGGACCACAGACTATAGATGCGGCTGAGAATACTCAAGTCATTATTGGTCTTTTCTACCTGGAGTTAATGCGAGGCGCTCCTAGGTTGCATGAGAATGTCACACCTCCGCAATGAAACGGCTCAAATATCATATGGAGGATGCGCAGACATTACATATATACCTGAGAAGCCGATCAGATCAAAATCATAAAAAACACAAATAGCTTTCTCCAAGTTTCTACCGCGATGAGGCTGCAGCTCTTACTCTTCGTCCTCTTTGCATCTGTTGCACAAGCCCAATGGAAGGGTTGTTCCAGTCCCTGGCCCAACATAACCCCCGGCAAGCAATATACCCTCAAGGATAAATGCCGAACGCTTTCAGGCTATCCAAAGAAGTTTCAAGATACAGAAGTCACCGTGACGTATACGCAGCAATGGAGCCGTCTACCCAGCAAGACCAAAACAGCCGCAGACCCGATCCTTAAAGAATCTCTCGAGAAAACCATGGAAGTCTACCGCAGATTCGCAAAGCTTCCATCGAGCATTGTCGTCATCCTGACAACGGAAAGTGACCAAGACTTTACAGCCGAGACTTACTATCCCAATCTTAGGAAGCCACCGTGTCAAATTAAGTTGCTCAAGAGATGGACCACCGAAGCAACGACTAATAAACCTCGGGTGCTACAGGCTCTTGCGCACGAGATATATCATTGTATACAGAGTCTCGGAAGAATTGGGAATCACCCTGACCCGCAGTGGGTTCGTGAGGGCTCTGCGAATTATCTCAGTAACCTTGTCTTTCCTGACTCCAACGCCGAATGGCCTGATAAGAAGCATAGCGGCGTCGCGTATAAGCCAAACCTGCCAATCTATGCACATGTTGGTTTAGAAGCCTACACGACTAGTATCTTCTTCCAAGCGCAAGATAAAATGGATGAGGCTGATTTGAACAGATTTGTTCTCGCAACGCCTGGAGGATCAAGCGGGGTCAATGACCGAACTCGACTTTCACATCTATCAGGATTTACGGACGAATTTTTCATTTTCGCGAAGAATTTTGCACTACAGCAGACCAAAGACACCAATGGAGATCTCATTCCGATCGCCAAAATTAATCCCGTTTCTGCCTCAATCAAGTTTGACAAAGCGGGCACTACCGGCACCGCAACGCTCACAAGCACGCCGTTCACTATTTCGGTCTTCAAAATAGCTATTGACCCCGGGAGGACGGCAAAAATTTACTCATCGGCGGACGATAACCAGAAGCTTGCTTACCGAAAGTCAGACGCCAAATCGTGGGCCGACTTGGCCACCGATTCCTCTTCTGGACGCACTATTGATCTTGCATGCAATGAGAAAAACACTAAACAGACATACATCGTCTTATTCATCTCAACGAAGGATGTGAGGAGTGATAAAGTTAAAATCACGGTTGCGACGGGTAAGCCGAAAAAGTGCGGCGCGAGAAGCGGCTTCGTTCTGTATCCTCTCTTGAATCCTGCGACTAGCGGAGGATACTGTCCCAAGGGAACACATTCTTCCAGGCTAGCGATTTGCTGTTGCCCAGACGGGACACAGCTGGATGAACATGTAGCGCAGCAAGTCAGTATCTGCTGTCCAACAGGTCAGGCTCGTGTTGTAAATGCTGTTACGCTGATAGGCTAATGGTCCAAGACACCGATTGCAGCAAGGAAATCGTCCCAAATCATCTCAGATGCGCTAAACCGGAGTGGAGACTCTGGAACAAACAGAACAGGGAGGTCGGATGCTGTCAAGTTGGATTTTACCCTACAGCAAACAGATATTGCACCACGGATCCTGCGGCATGGGATAGACGATTTGTACAGGTATTCACATGCTTTCACTAAATTCTAGATGATTTGACTAACGGCGAGATCGACAGATTTCACAGAGCAGTTAGTTTAGCTAGGCAAAGATCACATCACACATTCATCAAGAATGGGAATTTCAATAGCATTCACTTCTACTTCATCGTATTTGCGGTATTTCGTGGATAAATTCAAAGTAATAGGGTAGTCCCAAAACTCAATTTTGAACTTGTCGCATTGCTTAGCCTGTCGCGGCATAAGTGATCTTCCTCCCAAACCATATTCGGATCTAGTCAAACTGCAAAATCTTCAGTGTCTAGGCCCCTCGAGATGCGAATTTTCGAATAAAGACACAAACCGACGGATGCATAGTCCTCACCGAGGATCGCTTAGCAAGCGTTGTGGTTTGCTGCCGTTGAACATGGTATTCTGGTATGCGTGTCCCAATTTCGCTGCGTTTGGACTGGTCAAAGACTATATTGTGATGGGATGCACTATTGGACGGCTCGTATCACTGCTGAACTCAAAATGCGGATATCTCTACTGGTGCTTGCAACATGATATGACTCTACTTGTATGACTACGCGTTCGATAAGGCTGGACCATATACAATTGTTGGATCGGGAATATGTATCGGACTGTCTCGTCCGGATGAGTCTAACCCGCATCGCGAACGTTTTACCGAGCCAAACAATAAAGCGCCCATCTTACGAGGCGCATGTAAAAGCCTCATCATGCAAGGGTGAGGCTTGAGGAACTGTTATGCTTAATCGATAGCTGTCAAAGCTGCATGCAGCTCGATAGCTAGTTCCAGGCCAGCAATCACATCTTTCCTCACGCCATGGCTCCAGCTCTGAGGCGCGCAAGCATGGGCTTTGGGGAATAGTGTAGCAAAATGGCGCAGCTGAGAGTGAAAAAGTGCATTGTTGGATTGCCCAAAGTGGGAAAGGTCGTACGAGCACGTTCTTGACTCTCTGCCACGTTCATGTGTAGGTTACGGGGCTAAATGTGTTGGTTGAGTCGCGCAACTCTGTTTGGTGATCGTCTTATCGGTAATAAACAGAGTCGAGGCAGCGATGCTCCAAACATTGACTGTTTTGGTGATAAGTGACTGTGATAGTGACAGGACTACCATGGGCTAGGCTGTGGATTAATACGAGCCGTTCTGTGAAATGGCTTGCGCTATGGACAAATACGTAGCTAGGTCCGAGGCGAGCCAATGGGTGGTGAGAAAAAAGGGTCGCGATGCCGCCTAGCCGGAGTTTTACATACCAGAGCGACAGGGCACGACATACCGACCCTGGTTTTTGTAATGGGCAGTGACAGTCGAGAGCTCTACAGAATGTAATTGGAACACGGGGAACCCTGCTCGAGTGGACCATGATTTGCGTCTGGATGTTTGCAGATCAACAGTGACTAAAAAGCTTGTCTGGGTGATCATCCGGCGTTGGAAAGTAAATTCATCTGGCCATGACGGTCCAGGTGAATCGCGAACTCCGCCAAAAGGGTAGTGGAGATGATTCCAGTGCTTTGGGAATTAGAGATAGTGACTTGTTACTGCATGCGATTGAGGTTATAGAATGATGGCGATGTCAAGATATGTCGGCTTGGTGGAGATAAGCCCAGATTCAAGCCTCTCGGCGAAACAGCGCACGGCTGAGAGACGTCGCTTAGCCTCTGCTCCGTCAACAGAAAAATGAAAAAGTAGTGAACGGTTTTGTAATACAGAAAGACATCTAGACCAAACGCCACAAGGAGGAGCCGCACAATCGCCAAGGTGTCTCTACAGTGGGAGCCCGGGTAGCCGGGATTCTCGACAGTGGACTGCCACGCGTGGTTCTGCAAGGGGCAAAGACTCGTTCTCTGTTAAGAATGGAAAGGATCAGCCTGGAATGTACAGGGACCTGCGTCTTTCCCGGCCTGTGGCGCCGCGGGTAGGCCCGTTTTGCATGCCGTTATTGGAATGGTGTCCTCTGTCTCGGTTCAGCTCCCCGATCTAGACCTTGCCTCTCGAGACAGGGGACTTGAGTCACCTCAATTGACCATTTCCTTGGTTATTCCGATCTAGGAGAATTATTTCGACCATGGATTCAGATGGTAATTGATTGCAACGGGAATAGCCGTTCTCTGCCCTGTTTTTCTATCTCCATACCATGTCACTGTCAGCAGTGTCAGTATCAATCTATTACCGCTTACAGTCCCTCTACCAAAGAGTCCCGGTCTCCTGGTACTCTTATCACTCACAATTCCATATGCGGAAAGCTGGAAATAGAAATTGAGTTCACACAACAGTACATACCTTTTTTAGCCCTGGTACCTGGAAGGGTCTTCTTGTGGCTAGAATGAGGCTGGAATAGCACATTGAGTTTATACTGAATATCTCGACTAAACAAACTTTGGACCCAGACGGATTAGGAAACAGGCGAACTTGAAGATATCGGCCATCGGCCAAGATGGAAGAGCAACAGTTATTATAAAAAACCCTCATAGATCTGACCAGAAATGGATTTTATTCTCATCAGCAATCTCACAGTCTACTACATTCATCTGAGTAGTATCTTGTTTACATTGTTTGTTTCGCAATGCATTTCATCAAGGCTATTGTTTGGGGTATATCCCTTGCTGCTGTCAACGCGGCTGCCTTGCCTGCCGACGGATCTGGTGTCACTACCTGCGAGTACTCCGGCGGCGACCGAGCATGCGAAGCTCATGTGAGTACAATCGGGTATCTGATCTGGTATCAGTATGGGCTAACGATTTCAACAGTGCATCGAGAAGGGTAAGACCTTTGTATCATGTGCACCGTGAGTATCCAGCTGAGTCAGCGTTGGGATGTAGCTAACATTCGATAGTGAGTGCACATGCTCCGGCCGCTTGGGCAATCCTCTGAGACGCCTTCTCAAGAGGAAGACTACATCTTCTGCCAAGCCTACCACCGTCAAGGTCCAGGCCACTACTTCCAAGAAGGCTACTACCACTTCTAAGCCTGCTACTACATCCAAGAAGCCTACCACTACATCCAAGCCTGCTACGACCTCCAAGAAGCCTACTACCACCTCGAAGCCCGCTACCACTAGCAAGCCTGCTACCACTTCCAAGAAGCCTACTACTACTTCGAAGCCGGCCACTACCTCCAAGCCTGTCACCACTTCTAAGAAGCCAACAACCACTAGCAAGCCTGCTACAACCTCCAAGCCCGTGACTACTTCCAAGAAGCCTACCACTACTTCGAAGCCTGCGACTACGTCTAAGCCTGTCACCACTTCCAAGAAGCCCACCACTACTAGCAAGCCTGCGACTACGTCCAAGCCTGTTACCACTTCCAAGAAGCCAACAACCACTAGCAAGCCTGCTACAACCTCTAAGCCCGCTACCACTTCCAAGCCCGCTACCACTTCCAAGCCTGCTACCACTTCCAAGCCTGCTACCACTAGCAAGCCTGCTACTACCTCGAAGCCTCCCACCACAACCTCCAAGCCTACTACGACCTCAAAGCCTACTACAACTTCCAAGGCTGCGACTACCACTTCCAAGGCTTCATCAAGCTCATCTTCCTCCAGCACCAGCTCCAAGGCCTCTACTTCTACTAGTGCCCCTGCTTCCACTAGCAAGGCTTCCACCTCCACTAGTGCTCCCGCTTCTACAAGCAAGGCTTCAACCAGCACAAGCTCAGCCGCAGCTTCCACCAGCTCTTCTGCTGCTGTCTCATCCTCCGCTGGTGTTTCGTCTTCTTCCGCTGTTGTCTCATCTTCTTCTGCTGCTGCCTCATCCAGTGCTGCATCCAGCCAGGCCACTGGTGCCCCTGCTGGCGGTGTCACAACCTCCACTTCCGACGATGATGAGTCCACCACCAGCACTTCTGCCAGCCAGTCTTCCAGCGTTGCCGCTTCTTCAAGCACTGCTGTGACTTCAGATGAGTCTGATGATGAGACTACCACTGCCGTCTCCTCTACTTCTGCTGGTCAGTCTTCTTCTGCTGCCGCTGCTGGCACCACTACTACCGAGGCCGACGAGGAGACCACTACCTCTGCGGCTGCTGGTACTACCTCTGAGGACGATGAGACTACCTCAACATCTGCCGCTGCTGGAGCTACTACCTCTGAGGCTGATGAGGAGACCAGTACCTCAGCTGCTGCCGCCGGTACTACCACTTCGGAGGTTGATGAGGAAACATCGACCTCCGCTGCTGGAGCTGGTACCACCACGACTGAGGCTGATGAGGAAACTAGCATCTCTGCTGCTGCTTCCACTACCGAAGTCGATGAGGAGACTTCCACTTCTGCTGCCGCTGCTAGCACCACTGATGAGGCTGATGAGACTACCACTTCCGCTGCTGGTGCTTCTACCACTGACGCCAATGAGGAAACTAGCACATCGGTTGCTGCTGGCACCACCACTTCTGAGGCTGACGAAGAGACCACTTCTGCGGACGCTGGTACTTCCACCTCAGTTGCTGATGATGAGACATCCAGCGTTACTACCTTTGTCACCCTGACCCGCACCACCAGCACTGCTGATGAGGAGTCTACCTCTGAGAATCTCACCGGTGCCCCTGCTGGAATCTCTACCACTTCTTCTGCCGCTGACGAGGAGTCTACCAGCGAGGCTGCTGCTACCACTTCGTCCGTCGCTGATGAGGAGTCATCCACTCAGGCCGCTTCTTCTACATCGGTCGCTGATGATGAGACTACCTCCAGCCAAGCTGCTTCGTCTACCTCTGCTGCCGATGACGAGTCCACCAGCCAGGCTGCTTCCAGCACTTCTGTTGCTGATGACGAGACCTCTACCTCCGCTGCTGCCTCTACCACTTCCGTCGCTGATGACGAGACCTCTACCTCCGCTGCTGCCTCTACCACTTCCGTCGCTGACGAGACCACTAGCCAGGCCGCTAGTAGCACATCTGCTGACGAGGAGTCATCTACTCAGGTTGTCTCCACCAGCTCTGCTGTTGAGAGCACTAGCCAAGCTGCTTCCTCCACATCAGTCGCGGATGATGAAACTACTTCCAGCCAGGCTGCCTCCTCTTCTACTGCTGCTGATGACGAGACTACTAGCCAAGCCGCTGCTACGACCTCTTCTTCCGTTGATGCGTCCACCAGCCAGGCCGCTTCATCCACTTCTGTTGCCGATGACGAGACTAGCTCTGCTGCCGCTTCCACCTCGTCTTCTGCTGCCGATGAGTCTACCAGCCAAGCTGCCTCCAGCACATCTATTGCTGAGTCCACTAGCTCTGCTGGTGCCTCGACTTCATCAACCGCCAATGATGAGTCCACCAGCCAGGCTGCTTCCAGTACCTCTGCCGCCGATGAGACTACTACTTCTGCTGCCGCAACAACCTCATCAGCTGCCGATGAGACATCTAGCCAAGCCGCTTCTTCCACTTCTGAGCAGTTGACTGGCAACCCTGCTGGAATTCCCACCTCTTCATCTGCTGAGGAGTCCAGCTCTGCTGCTGCCACCACCTCTGAAGCCGAGTCTAGCTCCGCTGCTGTCACTACCTCATCCTCTGTCGACCAGTCTTCCAGCCAGGCAGCCAGCACCAGCTCTGCTGCTGATGAGACGACTAGCTCTGCCGCCGCCTCCACCTCATCCGATGCTGAGACATCTTCCTCCGCTGCTGGCGTTTCATCCACTTCAGCAGCTGAGACCTCTTCTTCCGTCGTCGAGTCCAGCAGCTCTGCCGCCGCCTCCACTTCGGCTGATCAGACCTCTTCCTCTGCCGCTGAGACCTCATCTTCTGCTGCTGCCACCTCTAGCTCTGCTGCTGCTGAGACTTCTTCATCTGCTGCTGAGTCTACTTCCGCTGCTGCTTCAACTTCCGCTGCTGAGACATCCTCTTCTGTGGCTGAGTCTACCTCTGTTGCTGCTTCAACCTCTGCTCCTGAGACTTCCTCCTCCGCTGCTGAGTCTACTTCCGCTGCTGAGACCTCGTCTTCATCTGCTGCTGAAACCTCTAGCTCCGCCGCCGCTGAGACCTCGTCTTCTGCTGCTGTCACCTCCAGCTCTGTTGCTGCTGAGACTTCTTCATCCGCTGCTGAGTCTTCCTCCGCAGCTGTTGAAACTTCTAGCTCTGCTGCTGCTTCAACTTCCGCTGCTGAGACAACCTCCTCTGCTGCCGCTTCATCCTCATCAGCAGCTGAGACTTCCTCTTCTGCAGCTGCCTCCAGCACCTCTGCTGCTGAGACCTCCAGTTCCGCCGCCGAGACCTCCAGCTCTGCTGCTGAGACTTCCTCCTCATCAGTTGCTCAGACTTCTAGCTCTGCCGCTGAGACATCTTCCTCTGCTGCCTCTAGCACCTCTGCTGATGTTACATCCTCCTCAGCTGCTGAAACCTCTTCCTCTGCTGCTGAAACCTCTTCCTCTGCTGCTGCAACCTCCAGTTCCGCCGCCGAGACCTCCAGCTCTGCTGCTGAGACTTCCTCCTCATCAGCTGCTCAGACTTCTAGCTCTGCCGCTGAGACATCTTCCTCTGCCGCCCAGACCTCTTCTTCAGCTACTGAAACTTCGTCCTCCGCCGCCGCTGAGACCTCGTCTTCTGCTGCTGTCACCTCCAGCTCTGCTGCCGAGACCTCTTCCTCGGCCGCTGAGACCTCATCATCCTCTGCTGCTGTCTCTTCTTCGTCAGCTGCTGAGACCTCCAGCTCTGCCGCCGCAACCTCTAGTTCCGCTGCTGAGACCTCTTCCTCAGCTGCTGCAGAAACCTCTTCTTCCTCTGCCGCCGCCTCTTCATCATCAGCTTCTGAGACCTCCAGCTCTGCAGCTGAGACCTCCTCTTCTGCTGCTGCCTCCAGCACCTCTACAGCTGAAGCTACATCTACTTCAGCTTCTGAGACATCCTCCTCAGCAGCTCAGACCTCCTCCTCTGCCGCTGAAACTACTTCCTCAGCAGCTGAGACGTCTTCCTCCGCTGCCTCCAGCACCTCCACTGATGAGACGTCCAGCCAGCCCACGACCTTTTCTACGGTCACGCGAACTGAGTCGGAGTCCTCTACATCTGAGGCTGCTACAACCACTACTGCCTAGATCTAGACGGTGGGGTCTTAGACGCGATGTCTTGACGCGATTGCGCATTGCGATGGTGACAGGTCTTTAGAGAGACCAACCTAATACACATGATAATCTACTTACTATTAGAGACTGTGATATAGTTTAGATTAGCTTGAATCTCATTACTGTCTTATCCTTTACTTGCTTGACTCATCTGGTGACTTGGTGAACATGTCCACTGTCTTGTTTTCGCGCCTCGGCTATGCTTCACTTACCTGAGTTGGCATGGCTCCATGACCCAGCAAAGGTCACTAAGCTTGATTAATCTCGTACTTCCGCCAATCAAGAGCTAGGCCGACGACGCGTCTTAAATTCCTCACCTTCATTCCAGCCTCACTAGCATCGGTCAGAGCGACTTGAGAGCAAATGAATGGTCAGACGCGTCATATTTAGAATTTGCCTTTTTAGTCAGCATAAATTTGGAATCAGAGCCTCTTTCAATTTGAGAACAATAGAGAGCGTGCATCATCCATTGCGACCCACCCTGACTGTCGCGTCAAGTGTCATACCCTGGACCTGCGTCAATTCCACACGATACGTTTCACTTCACCCGGTATCATTATCTAAGTATCCGGCTTGGAATTCTAAAGTCCTCGGATCATATGTAAAGACGCGGATGGTAAGCCAAAGTCAAGCAAAAAGGATTTGTTGATCATTTCGTAGTAACTCTGCTCAAATTGATGTCAAGCACCACTTTCAGGCCAGCCTTTTTCAAACACGACATGTTCAAAACAATTGGATTTTGCTCAAAGTACTCCAAGTAAGGCGACTAAAGTGCTATCAAGTATTTTACACTTTATGCTCAATGTAACTATACAGAGGTCATTTTGGTACTCACTATAGGGTGCTTGCCTCTGACCTCAATTTTATCACAAACCGTAAGCTGTTACGTCCTACGGTGTCTGATCCCACATTCGGCTAAGATACGGCTAACGCGCATTGGTCTCGAACATGCCGTCTGGATCACGTAGATTTCCCATTTCCCAGCCTGAATCATCCATTGGGCCACATGCATTTATCTGCAGGGTTTAAGTAATCAAGCATTAATTCTTCCACTCAGGGGTGGGGTCAACTGGTTGATCTTCGAGGTCGGTTTCTTATCCACTCATTGACCTCCACTAAGATACCTGTCGCCTTGCTCACCAAGTTATTTCTCCTGTCTGTCCAGCGCCAGGACAAAACATCCAACTGAGGCTCCCGCACCAACAACAGCATCAGTGCGTCTGTTGTTCTAAGTCGGTCTGGTGGTCTAGTGGTATGATTCTCGCTTAGGGAAAACCCTATAGCTTAGCTTGCGAGAGGTCCCGGGTTCAATCCCCGGCCAGACCCTTCTCTTTTGCCTCTTTTTGCTCTCAAAATTTTGTTTGTCATTGTGGAAGAGCAGGCAGTCTCCATTCTGTTGGAATGTTACTCTTGTCAAATATGGCTAATTCTACGTAGCCTAAACACAATTAATCCCACGGCCATTGTTGCCTTAACCATCGCCAAAGACACCGCTAAAGTAAAAGCCTCCACGACCATCAAGGATGACAACCACTCTTGAAATGGAATATCGGAACAACCTTGAAGTGTCGGCTTCTATCGTCCCGGCGTGGAATGTATTCCAAGTTGAGTTTTATTTTACAGTTGTCAGAAGTTATCAGGTTGGGTAACGCTTCGACTTGGCCACGTGACCACGCGATTCACATCTCGACATTTCAGCATGTCAGGACCCACTGTGGTGATGCTCAGACGCGTCTCCTTTATACAATCGCTGCATTCATGCTCACCACCCCTATGATGCGGCAAAATCCTTACTGAATATGCCGCCACGAAGATGCACATCGCTCGCCAGACCGATCTCAGAATTCGACATGGCGTCAATCCCAACGATACAGGACGGACAGTCTTCCGGCCCTTGAGACCACGTCAAGAGAAGCTTCTGCGATGTAACCAAGGATGCTGGAATGGTCCTACGCAAGATCCCTTCGAAAAGGCAATATCAAGGTGAGTTCAGGCGGCTGTGAGGCAGGAAATGACTAACGTTTGCAAAGTGATCAACAGCCGACCACCAAGACATGCCCCATTTGCCCCATAGCGCAACCAACGCACGCTCTGTACTTTGACACACGCTGAATGAACACCTCGAGACTGGCAACAGAAGCACCCCGATTCTGAACCGATACGAATGGCCCGAAACCTTGTCCGAAAGGCCGTCCAATCGCCGCCAAAGATATTCGAACTGATTGTGTCGTGCAATTCGATCATGGCTCGAACAAAAGCATTTCACAGCAGCACCCAAGAAACAGCCTGATAATCTGGGACCATCCTAAGAGGCATTTGGGCAGTTACGATGGCGGCTTTACCGAGTGCCGAGTGCCGAGTACAATACCACCCAGGTCAGCTCCTTCCTCAAAGACGGAACATCGGCATGACGACATCCGACGGCCACGTCAGACTCAGAATTTCTTCTTCAAACACACACACATACAAGCTCAGTTTGCGTTATTCAGTTGATTCCAATATCAACACTCCTTCACGCTCATCACATTTCAAGGTCAACATGCCCCGGAGCGGTCGGGCCCAAGCCCACAATCTCGAACAATGGTGGAAAAAGGATACCATGGAGGCCGCTGTAAGAGACAGCAAGCATATCAGAAAAGAGAACTGGTCTGACGATGACGAAAATTCCAGCGACACAACATCAATGGCAAGGTAAGTTTGCGTCCATCAATTCTGAATCTTTTACTTTACTGACAACAAGCATAGAAACTGGCGGAGAAGGAGGGGGATCCCTCCACTGTTGACGTAAGTCAATCCCTTATTGGATCGAGTTCCGCATACTGACTGGGAATAGGATCTCTTTGAGAAGACATGCGTAAGTGATCATTTTCGGCCAAGTCCAGGATCTATGGCTAATAGCATTGCCCTTCGTAGCGGGAGAGGGAGGCCGAAATGGCTAAGTCTGGTGAGACTGCCGACTCCGAGTCTCCCAATTATATATTCGCGTGTTCGTCGTTGGCTATTGCTGCTTGAGGTTCGATATTCGAGTTTATTCTAACATATAAGCTTAGTCCGCATTATCCAGTTGATTCACACGTACACACACTGCTATCACGCCCATTACATTTCAAAGTCAATGTAAGAAACATCCCAACACCATCATTGTTCCAACTGACGCATGCATCAGTTCCAAGTCATCAAACAAGAACATGGCTTCGATTACTCGTGCATCCCTCAAGCGTACACGCTCTACAGCAAGCTTGAACGATGCGGTCAAAGTCCTCTCGAACGACACTTTTCCCGTAAGTCCCCTCTACCCATGATGTCTACCGGAACCCTTGGTCCATAATCGCGGAAGACTAATTGACAATTGCAGTTTCGTCAGAACGCCTTTGACCCCCATCATGCGAAACCCGATCATGTCACTAACACGCAGTTTCCCACACGCACAGAATCGCGAATTACTCAACTGTAAGCTCTGGCTCCACGCGAATTTGTCTCTCAACTAACATATCTGTGCTTGCGTATAGTTTTCCTGTCAAACCAATGTAAGTTCCCCTTTGTGTTGCTCAGCGATCACCAGCCCAACGAACTCTCCACTGACCTGTCCTGTAGCAAACAATCTCCCAGTAAGGTCTCTTGTCAACAAATCATCTCCGGTTCTGGCTGTCTGCAGGGTTACTAATCTCCCTGATAGATGGCTCCCAAGAAAGCGGTAAGTCGACACTTCACTGCCCTGATTCCTAGCACAAACGAACACATTCACCGGCCCACAAACGCGATTGCTAACTCCTTTCTTAGACCCTGAAGGCCAGCAAGGCCGGAAAATCTGTAAGTCACTCTTTCTTTATACTTGAGACCCGAAGCTAATATCTTTGCAGAAATCCGCGCGCAACGTCTCTTCGGAGACCAAGGTATGCCCCCAGCCTCTTGCCCAGACCGCCACAGATCTTACACAGATCTTACACATCCTTTTCTCATTCATTCGCTACCGTCTTTAAGATTCAAATACTGATCATGCACTTGCAGTCCAGAAACGCCGTATGTTTGATCCCTATCGACCGATGTTACGCCGAGACCTCCGTGGCTTGGTCAAGACGTTTCATTCCATTGAACGCCATGCTTTATTCATTTCGACATGCCTTATCCACCTATTTTTGCGCCATGTCGGGATATATACAATGTATTGTTGGAGTGCGACGCCCAACGCTCAACTATCCGGATGGAAAATGCTACAAGGTCGATGGAAATTCCCTTCGAGGGTCTCGCAGTCTGGTCCGGGTTGTCGTTGGATTAGGGCTTGTATCAAGGGATTCTAAAATAAGGAGAGCAAAGTAACTCATGAATTGTTCAAAAGACTTCACTTGGATCAGCCAGCCTCTAGATAAATGCCTCCTGAAGATTCTGTCATCCAGAAAGCCTTGTTGCACCAGAGTGAGAGGCTTCGAAATGAAATGACATGGCGATGAGATTAGCTAGGGGAGGAAAGAACACTTAGGACTCTGATCCTAAATGACAAAAAGATTTAGCTAAATTACCATAAGTTTAGGTTAGCTTTACTAAGTTTAGAATATGTTTTGCTACCTTTATTCTAATATTCTGCGCTACAGATACGGGGTAACACACAGGCACCAAATTGCACCTAGCCCCCCCTACGGTATGCTCATCACCGCATATTATTTTAGCTTTTGCACCGGAAAAGCTTAGCAATAAAATTCGACAACAGGTTTTGGCAAATTCAATTTACAGAACGAGTCAAACCCAACCAGAAGAGAGGGCTGACTCGTTCTGACACATCGCTGGGCACAGGTGACATTCTGATTGAACTCTAAATCAGATAATCTTGGACTCTCTGATGTTATAGGCCACTCTGTGTCATCGATATACATGGGGTATATCTAACTTTTGAAGGATGAACACGATACATGGTCAGAATACAAAATGGTGTGCGACAACAAAGTTTTGCTAGCGAGTTTCATAGCAAATGGTATTGCAACATCAAGAGAGTGGCGAGTCATGTTGAAAAGTATAATAGGGCAAGGATATAAATATGCGTCCTCCTGCAGCTTCCGGTATCCCAAACTCATCTCCTTATTTATCCTGATCATTTATTCTCAACACCAACAGTCGAGGCACACTAGGGACTCATCGTTACCTCATTCTCAAATTATCTCTCTATTCTAAACCACATCTTTGTGTAACTATGACTATTTTCGAAAGATTTAAAGAGCTTCCTCGAGAGCTTCGAGATCGAATTTGGAGTCTTGCCATCCGGGATGACCACCCAGGAGCACATATCTTCGGACAATATGTGACTGGAAGCCGTCGTGTCCAATCTTGGGACTGTATGATGGTTGATTTGGCCGAGCCTTCGTGGAGACGGTACTTCGAAAGCTTGATTGAATATCGCAGCGATGAAAATATATCGACATATCTTATAGACGGCGGCTTATGGACCGCCTGTCATGAGTCACGATGCATTATGGAGAATTACTTCAAACAGTCAAGACGACAATTAGCCCCGCGTCATCCTTACGACCACCGAAGAAGTTTCAGTCAAGAAGAACTTTTCAAAAAGGCTGCGTCAGGCTACTTCGAAGGTGCTCTGGAAAGAGTGACAGTTTTCCCCCTCAGAGATCTTTTTATCTTGCAGCATGAAGACTTGGATAAGATCGATTGGAATGGTCTTGACTTCGACCTTGCTCTGGCATCAATAAGAGAAGGGTTTCATGGTGTGAACCATATCGCAATAGAGTACGATCGGGCGTGGGCGGATGAATCTCGCAAAAAAGATGTTATCAGGACGTTTTTACAAGCTTGTGTTGGTGTAACCTATACTCTTTGGTTCGTCGACCGCTCTCTGAAACGGAAAAATGAGGCTCCGGTATTTGAAGAGGAGTCAGACAGTGCCTGGAAGATCAATGCTTTTTATGCTAGTGACAGGAAATTTTTGGAGATCAAAGACTACGACACCCTCTTCAAGGACTGGGAATACATTGGGCCAGTGGAAACCCATTGGTACGATCATATCGGTGATTCGCTGGAGTTCGTCCACGACTTCTCGATGAACAGAAAGTTACTGATGGCTCTGAAGCCGAGGAACACTGTTTCGTTCAGCTTCTCGGATGGGCCCCTTTCTGAGCTACCAGGGGTGAATGGGGGAAGGCCCCAATCATCTGGTGGAAACAAAAAGAAGACAATATCACTAATAAATAACTACAAGCTATATTTAAAACTATGACCCCGAGACATGTTTGTTAATCTTGCTAGTGGCTAATACTGTCGTGTTTGACGAACGAATGAGTTTGCCCAACGAGACCTGATGCGAGTTCCGTCGCCCTTCCCTGAGACCGATGAAAGGATATGACCTTGACTTCTCCCAATCTGCTGGCCAAGTAGCGCTGTAGATGACTTTCCGGCAACCGGATGTCGATCGGCCCCAGATCGGGGGTCACCCGGCCTCTGAAAGCTTGTCTAGGCTTCGCAATGGGTGATCAGCATTGTACTCACACTGCACCAGCTTCTCCAGTCCATCAATTAAGGTAACGCGGATGATCGGAAAGAAACTTGGGCGTGACGTCGTGTCAAAATCCGCATTACTCGTTGGAAGATCATCTGGGCGTATGGGTAGCGTTTCGGTCTTGGGCATTCCTGGTCATTCAGGCTGTGTGTTCGCAGCGATTCATAGCTGGTTTCACTGACGGTGATTGGACCTATTCGAAAAGACTTTGGGCTTTATGACCAGTAGTGTAGGGGCTTTCATGTTTTCAGGTCATCGCCGGCGCTCGTGGTTGATCTGCTGGGCCGCGGATGCTATGGGCTCTGTCGTCTCAAAAGAGCCTTCTACCTCATCAAAGGTATTTCTGATGAGCGGCGACAAGCCTTCGATCAATCTTTTTCTCGTCTACGCGACCTACAGCCAGTAGCTGGTGGATACAGCACACGATTCGGGTGACACGTCAACATCCCAAATATAGGTACCCGTTCACGCGACGCCTGTGGTAACGGTTGAAGTCATCTGGAGCGAGGACGGATTTGGGGGAGAGTTTCGTCGAAAAGTGGCAATCATTCGAATTACCGGAGTTGGATGTGGTTGTCATGGTATTGCGGTCTCATGTCAATCGTTGTTCCTAATAAAGATCCTGACATCATGATTAGAAAGTCTCAGAATTCAAAGTAAGTGAGTATAAGCGACGTGTCGTACCTTCGATGTGTTGTGTTACAAAAGCAGTACGAGAGCCGGCATCATTTGTCAGTGATCAACGGCCGTTCCGTAGTACGTCTGACAGTTGAATACAAGAAGCTACTTGCGTTACTCACGGTGTCATGATGTCTTCTCTGTGACAAGTTTGCGACTCTTGCTCAAAGCGTAATTTTCGACCAATGGAATTTCGGACATAGACCAGGTTGTAGGCTGTAGAATAGAGTTGGCTCGTTTCTTTTCTCGGGGACAATATGATCAACGGCCGGTTAAGATATCGGAGTCTGCTAACAATCTCGTCGTCAGCCAAGCTCAACACTCGTATGCACTATGAAATCCAGATCGCGAGATGTGAGTCTCTATGATATGGCTCTCCTGGTGCGTTTCACTGCAACTGACGGTTGACGCTCGAGACTGAAGTGATTGGTAGAAGCCACGGTCGCATCGTATCGATTTCCGTGGTAAGGAAAATCATGAGGGGAGAATGCAGCGGCGTGGGTAATGTGCCAGATGGTACTTTGGAGAAGAAGAAAATGAGCGTCAGATCGCTCCTTGATTGAAGAATGATGCGAAAAGTACGTTCGTCGTGGGGGCTCGTGTGCTGGCTTGACTCGGCATACAAAATGCTGCGAACACTAGCATTAGCCAGAGGTCATTGAGATGAAGATGGGTTACTTGCTTCATATCTCACCAAAGATTAATGGTTGCTCAACGTGATTCGTAGTTCGCTGACTTTAAGTTATACTTCAGGAATGATGAACGGTGACAGCGGCGGCGGCGGTACCAATTGCGCGCTTCTTTAATTCAAGAGCACCCTGAATCGCGTCAATTGAATAGGCTGATCCATTGCTCTCTATTCTTGAAAATCTGAAAAGTATGGTCGGCACTGGGATGAAGGGGGATTGGCTAAGAGCCTTGCGACTCTCTTCCGAGATCGGCTGTCAACAGGCCTGCATCGATTTGGCTGTCACGTCTGGCTTAGCGAAGATAGCGGGGTGCCGACTCGTCAGCTTGACGATGTTTTGTTGTTTGACCCTCTTTCTAGATGGGTTCTCGTCTTGATTGATCGCCATAATTTCGACGGTCATGCTGTGGTCTGAGACTGCCTATTCCCGGAGGCTCTGTAGCAGACGCTATTTCTGACAATCGGTCAGGAGTATGTCGTTAAAGCTTGTCGGTCTTCTCGGTCGGGGTTCTCTAAAGCTTAGGGGTCGATCAGGAAGTACAAATATCAATCACAGTACTCATAACACTGACAAAAGTCAGTTGAAATTGTAAGCATCGTAACTCCTCCATCCTCACAGCGTGGACAAGGACCCGGTCATAATATGCTACCTACATGAAGAGATTTGAGCAGTTGGAGCAGGTGTCGGCAAAATCGCGGGTAAATGAGGATGACGTGGGTTCGCTGGAGCAAATGCATCTTAGGTTTCCGCCTGAGAGCATTCCCTGTTTGACACCTGAATCACAACATTTACTTTCATTCCTCTAATTCATCTCACATCCAGATGAAATCGCTGGCGCTTTGCTCCTATCTCGGATCGCGCGTCTTCTTTGGTTTCCCATCGTCGTGATTCTTCTCTCTTTGCGAACCCGACACGCCGTTCAACTCGGCAACAGTCCGCACGGATTCTCGACTCGGCGTCAACATCTATTGACAAGCCACCTTGAGCTTGATAGGTTACCGGCTCCATTTTCTATGATCATGTCTAATGTCATCCTATGTGGTAGTCGCAGATCGAGAACGTTCCTGATCCAAAGCATTGTCCATCTCGTCCTCCTTCCTCATGGCATCCTACCTACATTGCAGACGTTTCCGCAGTCAAGAAGCACAACCACTTGAAGCCCTACATCACCCAAAAACCCTACCACGCCGTACCTCGGCTTAAGACCTCAACTACATCATCCCTGAGATCTATCTCCATCTTGGCGCTTCCAGATAACCCACGAGATCCCGGAGTGGCTGTAAATTGTCGAGGGCCTCCATCCCGGTTTGAGGTGAAACCTGATTTAGATCAGCGATTACTCCTGCGGCCGTCGCTTTGTTCATCGTGACTTACGAGGACAAGAAGAATATTACCGCGGCCATGAAGGCTACGGGCATGTGCTCCCTTGCAGGCTTGCTGGGCACTTTGGGTAACGCACTTCCATCTCGCGATTCTCCTTCTGTCGCCATCGTGAGTGTTGCTCGAGAGGACTACATTTCTCAACTCTCTGGCGACGGTGTCAATGACGAACGTTTCGGGCATGCTGCCTCACAAACTGTCCCCGATACTCTTTCCCCCTGTTCACGTTCGCCCCAATGTACGCCTTCAGAATGTCACCCAGGTCCCCATCTCTAAGGCCGCCGAGCCTGAGACATTTGCTGCCAAGGTTCCTGTGGCCAAGAACAATGTGTTCACGGATGTCACCAAGCGCGAATTGCAGTCACTCGAGCGTGGCGCCGGTTCCGAGGCCCGACGTGCCGGGAACTTTGCTGCAACGGTGCTTCATGTGATTGCCATCGACGAAGCAGATGAAGTCACCGCTCCGCTACAGAGTCTGCTTGTCCGTGTCGTAGCTGCTGTGATCTCAGCCTGAAAGGTTGCCAAGGGTGCTGCTTGTCTCAATGCTTCCCTTTGGGACGTGCTCGTCACATCACTCGCTAACTCAATCACGGCGATCGATCACCGCGGTGATTAGGCCCCTGTATTTTCTCTTCCAACTACGCCTCAGCCGATTGGTCAAGCGTTAGTGCCCTTGATGGTGCCTGGTGGTCCGTCGACATACGGTTGGCGCTGCAATGACCCTCCTATTGTGCCTGCAGGCGGGGGAGAAGACGCGCCATTACCTCGCACTGATACAAGGCTCTCATATGTCCGAAAGCTCTTTCCGGGCGGCTTAGCTCAAACTCTTGTGATTAGTGAACGGCCCACTGGCAACTGGCTCTTCGGCGTGTCACTAACGACTACCAAACCAAGCACGCTCGACGAGTGGCTTCGCCGGCAGTACGGTCATTGGCTCGTGGACTAGGCAATCGTCACTGCTGCCGCAATCGGGCATGTCTACGTCAGTCCACGTCGCAGCCAGGAAATTTAGGGCCTATTGACAACAGACTGTGCACCGCGGAAACGACTTTGCAGAAGACAACTTTGCTTGGCGTCCGTCAATGGATGTCGCGCGGGTACCTGCTCACAGACCTCCGGAGGCAGGCGGGAAACACCGACCCGGCAGCTTCGACGATGCGGCATACGCCAGCACTGCGACACATTCGTGAGGGCGCGCAAATTCCGGATCCTGACTTCGATGGCGGCCCCGCTGGTGCGCCACTCGTCGACCTGCCAGGCGAAGGGGGAAACGTACTCCAGCGTTGGCCTTGTTGTCTTATCCACTGTTCGTAACCAAGTGTGGACTTATCGGACGGTTCAGCATCAGGAATTAAGTCCTTGGGTGCTTCTTGGCGCTATGCTGGCACGCATTGTAAACCTTGCGGCTGCGAACGACGAGAATGTACTGAGTTTCGCTCGTGTCTGGACCAACATGCTCAGCCTGTCACTACATTCTGACTTCACGGCTGACAACCTCTAGGACAGCGATGAGGCGCTACGTGGTTTCCACAATTCCTTCGGTTTTGACGATGCCGGCACTTTCTTTATTTCTGACTTCGACACGCGCGGTAGCGCGCCGCTTGTGGTAGGCGCCCACCTGGTCAATTTAACATTGCCTGGAGAGTCCAACTTCCATTCGACCAACAGGGGTCTGCACTTCCTCAAGTACGTCGCGAACTTGCACATTGCGCACGCTTCACTACCACGGGACGCAGGTTATGGCGTATTGCCCCGACTTCACTGTTATCGAGCATTACAGGATCCTTGCAAAATGCCTTCTGGGTTACAATCTCTCACCTGACTCAGTAACGCCGGTCGAGCATTGCAGGGTGCGCCAATTTGTTAGGTTCTGGAGCCCGTTCGATAGTTCAAGGCCACGCGCCACACGACAGCATATCGTTCGTACACTGGTCCCAGTACTTGGGGCGCCACGAATGCTAGTGTCCTTGACGCCAATAAAGCTGAGTAAAGTGTCAAGGTGACATTGTGTTGCTACATTATAGATCTTAGAGACTCGAAGTAAGCTTAGACCCCTCAACAGAGAAATCAGTATCTCAGTCACTCATCACTCCCTAGCGTCTCCAGACTTTCCGTATAGATCCAATCATCTTCTACCACCTCTCCCCTACCTCTGTACCCTACGGGCCCGCACGGCGCGTTGGTATCTATCCCATTACGCTCCCACTGTCTCGAAGGGCGTTTGCGATAGCTCTCCTCGCAGTGGCTGAATTTTTCGGTGCGGTACCTCGTTTATCCAATGGCTTTCGCTGCTCTTTCTTTTCCAGCCCCCAGTAATCCATTGCTTGGTTCTTCGCATCTTGATTCCGGCCGCAAATCCTTTCCGACATAACAGCAACAAACCTCTGCCAGCTTCGCCTCCAGGATTCTATAATGCTGGCCGAACGGGGACGTGATTCTTTGTGACTCACCCAATGAGCGGTTCGTAAGATCCAGCCAGAAGCCGATTGCCCAAGCTCTGTATTGTTCACTGGAATTTTCAGAAGCAGACATATTGGCGTTTTCCACTACGATTTCGTTGAGAAAAGCTCACGTCAAGCGCTTCGATTTGAAGAAGATGGGTGCCCAGCTGTCTGCGTTAATCTAGGCGCCGGCTGAGGGGACCGAGGGTATAAGGACAGTGAGGAGTTGTTGCTCATGAGAAGACAGTGGAAGCGTGGCTGGCGCGAGCCTCTCAAAAGGGTTCACTGGGGGAAGAGTCGAAGATGGAAAGCCTGTCTGCTTACCGTATCAAACATCTTATCCAACTTGTATGGTCAATCCTATCGCTTCTTACCAAAATACTCCCGGAGGCAGGCTCTTCCCCGACTTTGGAGCGATCAAAGGTGGAGCGCCTGGCCATTTCAGAAAGAGGCACTCGTCGGTTTTCAGTCACTTGCGGCTGATCAAGCAAGGTCGCACGATATTCAGTGGGTAACTCACTATGCAAGATATATTCTACTGACCAAAACGCCCGAGACAGACCACTACTCAATCCCTGTTCCTCATATCCTCGATCCCGCAATATCGATTTTGATCACTGTATATGGTTATCACCCTCTCATATGATACTGCTCAGTATCATAAGCTCTGACCTCGACGATATGACAAAGTCCAGCTATATGTACTTCTAAGAAACTTGATTATCAGCGGAAGTCTCACCAGCTATCACGATGATTCAGACCACCGACGCGTGGCGAAAGATGACCACGGCGAATTCAGCATCCACTTAGAACTGGGTCGGCAAATCACTCCGTTGCAGTACTGCTCTTTCATGCTATGCGCACATTGATCGACCAGGACATCCGAAACCAAGTTACATTCTTTCTATTTGGAAGAATCACACCCACGTGTTCCAGGGAAACCCAGCGCCGAATAGCTTAATCGACCAAAGGCTTTGCGAGAGGATTGAGACTACAAGGAAGGGGAATGTTTCTACATCTTTCTTGGTTGTCGACCCGCCAGCCGCGGCATCTCTGACGAATAATTGGCCCTCAATAGTACGCTAATGTTCACCACAATCGGTCTTCTTTCCCAGCCCTGTGAGAGAGATGTCTTCAGAGCACCACGAGTATCACTACCTCTAGGGGTTCAGCGACCTTCACACTTCCCTCGATCCACTGCCAAACACCTGATCGTAACTCCATAGGCCGTGAAGAGAAAGGTCCTCCAATGGATGTCCTAGAGGTGTATTTGAGACGCTACGATGGTGATTGCGGCTATTGCCTCAGGTCTAACAGGGAAAATGTGAACATGTTGATGGTTGAAGGGACAAGGGATTGGTCCTCTGCATCTTCATCTCGAGGAACGAATCTAGATAAATTTGCGAATCCAAACCAGCCACATATCACGACGCGGGCTCAGTGATTCGGTGAGTACCGCGTCCTCGAGATGCAGCTTTTCTTGCATTCTGATATTTCGATAGTCAAGTGTGTGTCTTCTCGTCGCCCTGCGGTTTAGTTCTAATTGCAATCGTTCTTTTGGTCGCTGGATCCTATGAGTCACATGCATCATTCTGTCCCACAAACACCCTGTGTTTTGAGTGTTGCTCCTTTCTCAACCCTCGTGCAGACCGAAGGGCACGGCTATGCATCATCGTGCAGGGTTCGAATGGGACACTGACCAACATCCGCGGTTTCGAGCCATACGAGACCTACGCTCCCTTCACTGAAGTTTGCAGAGCCTTGGCCAAATGCTGAATGGCAGTCACGCAATTTGCGTGACAGTATTGACGGGTGTTCAAAGGGACTCACAGGTTCCTTCAGAAACAAAATGGTAATCCTTCGTCACCATGTTAATTCAGCAGGCCCAGAACCTTCAATCCGACAACCGAGACTTGCGAAACGATATCTAGCAACTTCGCGTCGACAATGGGAGACTTTGTCTTGGAGCCAGACCCAGCAAATCGAGTTTGTGTGTCTTAGTAACGCCAACAGTGACTTGCAGTCGAAACTCAGCAACCGTCTCCACGCTGCTGCCATGCGCCGAAGGGTCGAAAGCGCCCAGGCCCCCAGGCCCCAGAGCAAATCGCCGCTCTTGGAGAAGAGGCCAAGAATTTACCACAACTGGGCAGAATTGCATCAATCTCAAGACTGTGTTCAAATACTGCTGATACTTCCGTGAGGATTCATTGCCCTCGAAAGTGCCTAGTATCCTGCTTTTGGCTGGCCGTCCGAAGTACACAGTCTCCGTCGCTACACGAGATCTACATGTCCAACGAACATCTTTCACACCGCCAACCTAAATTTGTAACCATCATGCCGTTATTACAAGTACATGCCCAATAAGAACCTTCATGGCCGAAGGGCGCATCGCCGAATCTCGGGAGGCAAGCTGTTTCCCATAGGGGCAGTCGGCGGATAAAACGCCATGGCAAGATGAGATCTTTTTGGATTGATGGCCCCGCACACGAATTGTCTTGTTTCATGAATCACTTCACATTACTGCCACCTTTTCCCGTCCACAACCAGACAGAAAGCGCGAGAACGGAATAACAGCGAAGAAGCTTCCGACTCAAATCGAGGTCAGCACAAGCGGTAAGCATTGATCTTGCCTATGATGGACTCGACGCGACGATGATCCTTCAAAAGCAACGCTGGTCTAGTTGATCAAGACCAACCTCGAAGCAGGTCCATTTCTCAGCAAACCAACCAAGAGACGAAGAGATAGCGCTTCCGCATGCCCTCAAACATGCGAATGAATGGTGTTGCTGGAGCATGAATCTGTTGAGTCTCATGACCATCCGGCACGACAACTCCACTCGAATCCCTACTAATCCCACATTTCCTGAATACACTCTGTTTCTCACGTTACCGCCATTCCCTTCGTCCATGACAGATGCTCGCTCCGAGGTACTTATGGCGGACTGAACATTTCGAGCCGACTGATCGGCATCCCACAGCAACAATGTCAAGGCAAGGAAGAAGATGCGAGTCACTCTCGTCGTTGAGACTTTCTCCTTGTTGAAATGGAATAAAAGATGAATGAGAGCTTGGCGATACTGTATCCATTTATCGACAGCATGATCTTGACATCGTAAGCCCAGTCATGTTTTGTGGCCTAGTTGACGGAAACGATAGGTTTAATTAGCACTCTTGAGAGATCAACGACTTGAATCCTTCGATAACCTCATAATATCAACTGAATGACCAATGGGCGAGACTGCCACCTCTGAACATTTACTCCAAGTCAACTCAAAGCAACATTCGCATGAAGCAAGATATTGCTTCGCATCCACGAGTAAGCCTCACAAGGCTCTGAGCTCCCAAGCCATCTGAAAATCAGGCGGCAATAGTAAAGAGAGGGGGTCCGCGAAGGAACGAACTTTAGATTCGGTAGGGAGTGACTGGTTTCGATCTCCCATCCGATGGGGACCTCATTGGGGATGCAGCCGTATCAACGTTATATTCTTTAGGTTCCAACGTTGGCGAACGTCGAGACTCTCCATTGTTAAGCTCATGGACATGGATTCAACTGGAACCTCACTCTTGCGTGCGTAACGTGCGTAACGCCATCCGCATGTGTCACTGGCTCTGGTAGGGGGAACGGGCTATCATTCTAGTCACTACGAGTTTCACATCACCACCCGTGCTCTCCTCCCGGGCCGCTGCATTCCTCAACATGTACTACTGAAAAGCGGCTCATGGCGCCAAGATCTGTAACACTAGATAAGACGCTATGGCCACGAGATTACAAAAGCGAAAACACAGCAAGGGGTTTTGAATGCGATTGTGTCTGGGTTAGTTCTGGTGACTAATAACAACTCCATTCACCAGAATGCCATTTTCGATATCAGGGCCCTGTCTGACGAGCCAGTATTCAGAAGGCCTCACTGTTGGATCAAATGGGGTCTGGATCAGGCTTGTCTCTCGAGTCAGAGTCCAATAGCCCGAGAAGACGATATCGTTGCGCAAAGCATCAAAAACCCGTCCACTCCTCCACTCACAAGCAACAGCGCCTTTCGGGAATAGAATGCCCCAAATATCTATACCAAAAGAATTTTCTCAGGGAAACCACTTGAGGCCTTCGAGTTGGAAATAGAGGACAGCGCGGAGTAACTCCATGTCCCAAACCTCAGGCCGAATCACCCCAGCAAGGCCCGCTAGCCTGCCCATCTTGGATTACGAGACCAAGCGCAGGGACGAAGGTTTCAAGGTTACATAAAATTGAGAGACCTGATACTGTAAGCTTATGGCTTCGAAATGAGCTGTCGAGAAGAGATCCATTCCCAGCTAACAGATCTTTCGGGATCTCTCAGCATTGACATCGGGCGTCAGAACTGAGCCGTAATCCGACACTGACAGCCATAGGTCTCTCCCCCTTCCACGATCAGAGGGATGGAAATGGAGAGTATGCTTCAGGTCCTTGTTATCCCGGCATCCAAATCACCTTGGGCTCGATTCGATCGGTTGTTTCGCAACCCTCTCGACCAAGGTTTCCTACTCATGACAATAAAAGTCAATTTCATTGACAGACCCCCTGCAAGATGCGCGCAAGTGAGTTCGCAAAGGTATCACAAGAAGCGCACGTCTTCTGGTGGTCTCTCGGCCCCTTTGAAGAGATCCATCGCTCTTGTGTCATCAATTCAGCCACAAGTAGGTTGTACGTTTGTCAATGAAATATTTGTCTCATGCTACTAATCTCTTGTCATAGGCTTCCGACCTCGCCTCCGTTCCGTCGCGGACTCTTGCTTGGCCATCGATCTAACACGCCCTCGAAGAGAATTAAATCGATTGCCTCATCACCTCCGGTACGCTCACCGAGGTCGAAATCTTGATCTTCTCTCCGACATCGAAGTCATTCTCACTTTTCTGCTTCAAGTGACAACTGTCCTGTCGGGAACTCACAAGGTCAATCAATACCGGCAACATCTTCTCACAAAGTTGGTAGTCAAGGATACCCACCTTAAGTGACGGTTTTCCGACATCGCGAGAGCTTGGCTTGCACTGTTCGTGACTACCCCCTCGCGCCGAATCCCAGGTACGTGATGTCAAGCTGATCGATCAAATTGCAAGGCTAAACCAGGATTCATTAAACATTCATTTGATAACAAACCAAGCCGAGCTCAACAATGTGCTAGTCAAGCTCGATGCCAATATCTGTGCTGGGGTATTCGCGGTGATGATCTGCCGTGACGGCCACAGTCCGCGGAAGGTCGCCGTGATCAACAGCTTTCTGCCCTAACATGATTGGCGTCCCTGGGACAAAATTGATGCGAAGCAAGTACAAAGAATTACAGACCTGAGACCACTCATGAGTAATGAACCGGGATTTCCCCGCGGTGCCTCTCATCTTGGTTCCGCAAGCGAGAGGTAAACCCACTAACCGACGAAATGATCTTTCGAGTGAACAGCCCATTGTAGAAATAGTAAGTGTAGAACCGGCGTATATGAGTCGCCAGATTGTGGGTTAGATATATATCACAATCCACTACCACCTGGGCTCTCTCAGAGGCGTTCTCAGCATTTCACATTGCCCGATTCTTGGCCCTACCATGAAAGTGTCATTGCCGCTAATTCTTGCCCTCTTTCAGAACTCTACCATCACCGACGCAGCAGTCATGAACCCTCCTTCACCGCCTCTGTCAATCACCAAGAGGGCTCCCAACGTCTCATACGGTGCCGACCCACGAATGCCAGCTGGCGCCTGGGATTCACATCTTCACATCATGGATCCAGTGCGATACCCTCCAGTCGAAAACATCCCCTACAAGCCCGCTGTTCACAACCTCTGGGAGAATGCGATCTTCGAGAACAGCATCGGGTGTGACCATGTCTTCTTCGTTCAGACCGCAACACACGGATATGATTTGACCCTCATGATCGACTCAATGCGTGCGGTTGGGAATGAACGCGCACTGGGACTTGCGCTGTTTGACCCAAATACCACGTCGCATGAGCATATTCGCAGATGGGATAGCGAGGGCGTTCGCGCTGTACGCGTCAATCTTGTGACGTATGGCGATGATACGCCTATCGATGAGCTCAAGAGCCAGATCAACAAATACGTCGAGCTTATCAAGCCTTTCGACTGGGTTCTTCAGTTGTACACCAAGATGGAGCGCATCGCAGAGCTGGAAGATTTCTTGCCCAGTCTTGTCCAGACCAGTCTCGTCATACAGTGTAGCAAACTACAAAGGCATGAAAATAACAATCTGAACATAACCTGCAGAGAATAATTGTTACAATACCCGGAAGTTTGAACTGCTTGAGTACCGCTTTCAAGACTGCTGTCATTCATCATGCTCACGGAATCTGACCGTGGAACATCCCCGACAGAAAAATGGCTCTGCTAATAACAAGACACAATTATCTATCAGCGAAGCATAGTTTCCAACTGTAGTTAAAATGCCATCGGCAGCTTGCCAATATGTGAACTTGGAATAACGCAGTATCTCTGCCAAGATATCAGCCATGTTTTCACCAAGAGGTATCACCTCCATACTTACCAAGGCTCCCAGCGACGTTGTAGTTTTATCCTCATTGCGGACACCAATATGCCGTGCGAATCGAGGATCCCTCAAAGACGCTTTTCCGGAAGAGCTTCTTGCCTCTGTGCTGAAAGCAACGATCGACAGAGTACCCAACCTCGACCCGTCAATCATAGAGGATGTCGCTGTCGGTGTCGTGCTGTCCGAGCTTGGAGGCTCTAAAGCTGCTCGTATGGCTATGAACCACGTTGGGTACCAGACCACCACGTCCCTCTATACTGTCAATCGGGCATGCTCTTCATCACTCCAAGCAATCTCATCCATCGCTTTTCAGATTCGAACAGGGATGATCTCCGTGGGAATTGGAGCGGGAATGGAAAGCATGACACGGAACTACGGGAGCAGAGCTATCCCAACTGACCTCTGGCCCGCTCTAAGAGAATCTTCTGTGAAAGATGCCCTGGACTGCATTCTTCCAATGGGCATTACCTCCGAAAATGTCGCCGAGCGATATGGTATCTCGCGGCAGGATCAAGATGCTTTTGCAGTCAATAGTCATCTCAAGGCGGCAGAGGCCCGAGCATCTGGAAGGTTCTTGGAGGAGCTTGTCCCCATTACGCAAAAGCAACCTGACGGACTAGGAGACGTTGTCGTCGATACGGACGATGGCATTCGACCTCAGGCAAGTTTGGAAGGCCTAGCAAAGTTGAAACCAGCCTTCAGAGAGAACGGAACCTCCACCGCTGGTAACTCATCTCAAGTCTCAGACGGCGCTGCTGCAACACTTCTCATGAGACGCAGCACTGCAAATGAACTTGGTCTGGGCGGCAACATCATGGGCAAATTTGTTTCCGCTGTCACAGTAGGCTGTGCACCAGACGAGATGGGTATCGGCCCGGCGATTACGATCCCAAAGCTACTGGACAGCACTGGCCTCACCAAGGATGACATCCACAGATGGGAAATCAACGAGGCTTTCGCGAGCCAGGCAATTTATTGCCTGAGAAAACTAGATCTCGAAAGAGCGTACGAGGATAATAAGGTCAACCCGAATGGAGGTGCCATTGCTTTAGGGCATCCGCTGGGTGCTACAGGTGCAAGACTGGCCAGCACGCTACTACATGGCTTGGGGCGGGCAGATGGCGGTGAGCTGGGGGTTGTTAGTATGTGTGTTGGAACTGGGATGGGTATGGCCGGATTGTTTGTACGGGAATGAATAGCATTAGAGATTGAAGAATTGAAGTGAATGGAAGCTTTCTATATGCACTCTGGTAAAGAACTGTCAGAATAATGATAAAAACTAGCAAGTATGACCTCCGTGCTCAATTATTCGCTTCATCTCCTTCGGGGTGAGGATTGAGTCATTGAGAATGCTGAACCCTGTATCAACCGTGTTTCTCCGCAAGTCCCTACCCTCAATTCGGAATCTATTGGCCAAAAGTCTCCATACTCCCGAAACCTTGCTAAATTTATGTAACTTCAACTTGAAGTCAAGTTTGTCGCTCAGGCTACCTAGTTTCGGTCCTAAAGTTCCTTAGGTAGTATTACTGCTCGCCGCGGGTAAGTCCCGCGCTCTGTGGCCGACACCACTGAAGGACCCTGTAATGAGCCCCGACTCAAGAACTAGCCACAGATTTTAGCGGGGATACACGCTATAACCCCAGACCAACAACACGGGGAAAGCTCTGAGATCCGCATTGCGAGACCTTGATGCCCCACGATCTGGGGCAGTTACACGCCTAAAAAGTATATAATCTAGGCCAATGAGCACTACTGACATGAAAATCAAGCAAAGAGCACTTCTATTGTAAAAGGAGTATAAACTTTGCTCGGCATCTTTTCATCATGCCCGCAATTGAGTTCGCCAACAGCTCCGTGCACCACCTTGTGTCAGGTTCTTATACCAACAAGACACTATTCCTCCTTGCCTTCGATACCATTGCTAAGACATTGACTTTGAATTCTACTGTTCCAGGATTCGGACTTCATCAATTTGTCACCAGCAATGCTGCCAAGGACCGCGTCTATGCCACCGCCATGAGGGAGCCTCCTCAGCTGTTCTCGTGGTCGGTAGATGAGAATTATCAGTTTACCCATCTTGATACGGTGAATATCAGTAAGTCAAATGTATAAAACATATTGAAGTTCTGTTTGCTGATTGTTTCCAGCGTCTTCATCTTGCTACTTCTCGGACGATGGCAACCTGGCTTTTTCTTCTGGTGGCTCAACTGCTGCTATCCATGCTCTCACCGAGAATGGTGCTATCGGCGAGCAGGTTCAAGAGCTTTACATGGTACCAGAGGAAGAAATTAAGAACGTGAACAAGACAAGATCTGCTGTGGTAAGTTCGCCTAATACTTTCTTATTTGCTAGTGCTCATAGATATCCAAGCTCTATGGTGCTCATGCCTTTGACATCAATGTCAACAGAAAGGGTTTCGTTCCTCATTTGTAAGTACCTATTCTCATGCTAAGTGTACTATGGCTAACTCTCGATAGGGGTATGAACTCCATCTTTATGTACGACATTGCGGAAAACGGGACTGCTACGCCTCTGTCGATCAACCTTAGTCCGACTGAGGGTGATGGACCACGAAACTCCTATTCTAGTAAGGATGGAAAGCTCCTTTACGTGGTAAGTCATCTTGGGGATTGGAATCAGACGCGAAGACGAAGACTCACACTATGTGTTAGATGACCGAACACAGTAAGCCAAAATGGTTACAGCACCATGGAGCGCCTCACTAACCTTACAGACCAATGGATGGATGTCTATAGAGTGCTTGAAACACGTCTCGAACATGTTCAGAGGGCAAGTGCCATTCCTGATGGTGAGTCAATCTATCGAATCTAGAGTTCGTAGTTATCTCTAACGACTGAAGATGTGCGAGGCGTCTATACCTTCCGCAGCAACACGGTCCAAATGTCTCGCGACGGCAAATATCTGTTCACCAGTACTCGCAGCTGGAACAACACTGAAGCAAATGGCTACGTCGCAGCATTCGCCCTTAACGATGACGGACTTCTGAAGAGCGAGAAAGCCGTCGCTTTCTACGAGGCACCTGTCACTCTTGGCTCTGCGGGTGGTCTCCGAGTTGCTCCTTGGCAAGACGAAACTAATAGTGATCCCAACGGTATCGCGGACTACATGTATCTCAGCGATACTTCCGAGGGCTGGATGTTTATTCTTGGTTGGACCCCTTCCAATCACACTCTTGATGTTGTTGCTTCGCTGCATTATCCTGATAACAGCACGCCTTACGAAGCGACTTGGCTTGATTAAATGAATGGGGCTCTAGGATGGGTTCAAGATTATGTATATAGTCTTATGCACTAATCTCTCTAGTAATCTCATATAGCTATCACAGCTTTAGCTTCATTCAATATCGCGGAACATGAATGCAATACTTAACTTATCATGAGAGACGGATGGCGAGCAAGCTTGGAATGTGTTCTGTTCTTACTGTGAAATGCATATCTTCCTTCTTTGGCTTTATACACAGGGACATGGTCCCCGTGAGGATAAATATAAAGGCACGTTTCCGTAAATCTTGGTTAATAGAATAGTCAAAATTAATGGAGTTTAAAATATTCACGGGTATTCTTGCCCAGACATCTAATCAAGCAGGGCTTTTAACTGTAAGCAAGGAGAGGAGAAACTTGTCCCGCATATGAGCAGCTTATAGGCCGTTGACTACGTTCATCTCACAAGGTTAGTTCTAAATCTCTAAATTTCTCGTTCATATTGACTCTGATAATATGGTCTTCAGTTACTTTGCTAGAGGTTCTGGAACAGTATTATTTCTCTCGCCGACTGGTATATGCGTTAGTCGAAGCTGACGGTGGATTGATGTTGATGTAGGGGGACAACTTGAGGTACTTACCGTCTAGTGCTACAAGAAAACGGCTGACACAGTTATAACATGCAACCTGGAATGTTTCATCAGTCTCTTTGAAGAAAAGGTGACTTTGAAGGAATAAATTTACCGTCGCGACAACCTCAACTACCTCTTGATCGCTTGCAAGCGACTTGAGCCACTCAAATGTCTCATCCTTCACCTGAACATTCCGCGTCATCTCATCAGCCACGACGCAAACAGCCCATTGCTTCTCATTAAAGCCCTCGGGCCTCTCACTCCGCACCAGACCCTCCTCCCTCATGATCTCGTTCATCGACGCTGATGAGACACCACTGTTGACAGCCAATGGCGCATGGTGCATTCACTCATACCAAGCCCTGTTCACGACGGCGATGCGGCAGATGGCAAGTTCTCGCAGATCATCTGCCAATGACGTCTTTGTGCGGACGGCGCCGACAAAAGTGTTCCAGCCAGCGGCGACGTGAGGGGAATGCAGTAGTGCCAAATCGAGGGGTTGAATGGGGCGGGGATGGCGGCGGGCCGCAATTGCAGCGACGATTGCCTCTTCTTCTGGGGAAGAAGTTGGAGGAGGGTTAGGGATGTAAGGGACTCTCATTGTGGATGCTGATACAGAAGAATTGTGATATTACCGAAAGCTAAGAGGCAGACTCATGAGAGTATCACTGCAAATGTTATAAGACATCGTTCATCTCTATTACCATTAATTCATCCTTCCAGGGCTCTTCAATTCTGTGCCCGCATTCCCCGCAAACTCCGCGGCGAGTTACCGCGGAGACTGCCCGGACCAATTACGTTCGTCATCCACGTCAGTAGTCGTCAAGTTCAGAGTCGACGATAATCCCCCAGCTTTCGGATTTTCACCGTAAGCCAATTCTTCACTTCTCTCTACGCGATCCGAGCTTATCAGACGATCGAGTGTTATCTCTTTTCTCTTGGAAACATGGAGACCAATGACGAGCAAGGACAGGGACAGAGCTCCGCTCGCTCCAAGAAACAGCGGATGTCTCGCAAGTATCGAGGTCTGACATGTGCCAATTGCCGGGCCAAAAAGGTCAGAACGTCCTCTGTTCCTCATTTTCCACTAGGCATTGACTCTCTATACTCTTACTGACTTCACTGATGATTTAGGTACGATGTGAAGGGAGTCAGCCGACCTGTAAAACATGCGAGGTCTACCATGTCGAATGTCGCTACGATAAACCCCCTCCGCTATCGCAAGTTGTTGCCATGGCACGCAAGCTTCAAGAAGCGGAGGAGACGATTGAGCCCCTCCAAGGAGGTGAGAGCTCCATCAATCATCAGAACACGCGAGCCTCCATCTCCGAGAGTGTAGCCCCTGCTTCAAGCTCCTTCGTTACTCGAGACTTGTCAACACGAGTGCCACTATCATCAGGACACAGCATCGAGCCCGCAGTCCTGGAAACAACACCTACAACAAATCAAAGCCGCCTTCAAGATCCTCCCCGTCCAGCCGCAGCTATCGACGGTACTCCGCAAGACGGTTTGGCTATAGATCTTAGCGTGGATGAACATGGCAAGATATGTTATTACGGTCCAACATCTGCTGTCCATGAGCCTCTGGGTCTCGCATCACCATCTACAAACTCGATGAGTCGCGGGGACGGATCTAAGAGGACTGACGTCCGCGCTTACCTGGTATCGCGTGCTCGAGAATCGACCATCTGGGAGGAGTTCGCTCTTGGAAATGCATCGCTTCAACTTGGGCTACCACGGCAGGTCATGGCAAAGCTTCTTCATCTGCACTGGACCTGGGTTGCTCCTATGTTTATGTGGGTGTATAGGCCTGCATTCATGCGTACGTTCTTTTCCTACAGACAGCAGATCATAGCTTGACTAATATCTCTTGCCTCCAGGTGACATGACGACCGGCGGCCGTTACTACTCTGAACTTCTCCTCCTCGTGTTATGCGCTCATGCCTCGAAATACTACGACAGTAATCACGCGCAACTACTCTTCTCCCGTGTTCGATTCCTCCTCGGGGACGAGATACAGAAGCCTAGTTCTATACCTACAATCCAAGCTCTTTTGCAATTGAGTGCTCGAGAACTCGCTCAAGGCTCCATCTCCCAAGCCTGGCTGTATAGTGGGATGGCCTTCAGAATGTCAGCCGATCTTGGATTGCAGCATAATGGGCCCGACATAGCCGACCTCAAGGGACTAGACCCAGTAGACTTGGAGATCCGGAAGAGGCTATTCTGGAGCTGCTATTTCTGGGACAAGTGAGCGACCTATTGGAAGAACCATGCATAGTCTTTGCTTACACGAGCCTGCAGAGCCATCAGCCTTTACACAGGGAGACTTCCAGCAGTGACCGAGCTACCGCAAAGCCCCATTGACTTCAGTATGCGCCCCGAACTGATCAAGCCATTCTATCCTGATATTACGTGCAGTGGATGACTCTGCAGAGTCTGATGTATGGTCGCCATACTACGAAGACACCTCACCACTTACTCGACTAGCACCGAGCCAATACCCCGTGATGAAAAGCCACGCTGTGTCATGCTTCGCAAACTCGTGCAAACTCTCTGTCATCATTAATGACATAATAGTACAACTCTACTCAAAACGAAGCAGAGCTATAACCGAGTCGTCGCTGAACGATATCAAGGCACGTCTAGAGACATGGCGTGCTGAGTCACCGGTGCATCTGTGTTATGACCCAGAGTATCTGCCCAACATATGTCCGCCCCCCCATATCATCTCCCAGAAGTAAGCTCCTTACCCCCATATTGCTGACTGTTGTGTTAATGACAGTGAACAGTCTCCTTTACTTCACGACAGTCATTCTCGCCCATCGCCCATTCTGGTCAGCACCGGCCTACTACCAAGTCTGCATGAGCGCAGCGCTTAGCATGGAGAAACTTCTCTTGATGCTTGAATCAACGTTTGGCTTCGAAAACATCACGTATCTCATGGGCTATTGCATCTACACAGGGGCTTCCGCTGTGCTTGAAGATGCGAAGAACAATGATGGTGCAACGCATCCCACTATGCAGACCTTTCTCAGAGCCCTCAATCGTGGCATGGCAAAATGTCCGCTCCTTGAACGCAGCCTACACATCATCATAAAAGGCCTCAAGAGGACTCCAGTTCAACGGCCAGCGCCTGATCAGTCGTTATCCGACAACACGGTCACTGCTACCATGAACAGCTACATCCCAGCCTTCCCCTATCTTGAGCCCGTAAGCCCGAACGACTTTGACATGGATGCGTACTTGAATAGTATGAGCATGGATGCCATGGCCTCGTTGGACTGTTACCCAGAGCTACAGATTGATCTTGATGAAATGATGAGACATGCACCGGCTTAGGCATTATTAGGCAGTTTTTTTTTCTGTTTGTTTTAAATACCTTTCACAAGATCATACGTTATGTCCAACATGATGAGAAATGTCTGGTGTTTTGGAGGGAGGATATGCGTCGCTGAAGGTATCAGCGCGCCCAGGCAGGTACACAGACACTGTTATGGTCTCAAGGCCTATTAAAGATTGAACAAACAACGTCTTTGGGTTCTCAAGTAGTACAGCCTACAGTGATATCTTTGAACGCTATCTCATTGACGCCAAGTTTAGTTTTGTATACCAGTGTTGGCCTCAGCTAGTGTATCAGCCTTGAGAGCTGGCCTATCGGCCTTTCCGGCAGTAGTCTTTTGCAAAGTGTTAGCAACGGCCCACGTTGTGGTATGAAGAATGAGGCTACTTACGCCTCCATCGACAGGCATGATCAGACCTGTGATCCAGCCAGCTTCCTTGCTAGCCAAGAACAAAATAGCTACACGGCGGCTTTAGCGCAACTCCCGGAGATACAAGGGCTTTGGGCTGACTTACCATAGCCAACATCCCAGCCAGTTCCCTCCTTCTTCATCAAGTTCTGGTTAATTCTTGCTTGTCTCATCTCATCTGTCATTCCGCGTCCTCTTGTCATTGGAGTATACACCATTCCTGGTGCGACACAGTTGACACGGATATTCTCACGACCGTGGTGAGCTGCCATGGCCCGCGTCATTTGGATGATGGCACCCTTGGTGGTAGGGTACAATAGACTGGGGTTGCCGCCGAGTACTGCAGAACCCTGTTAGCTTGGATATTTGGGGGCAAACAGAGGATACTTACATCCACTAACTGATGACATGTTAATGATAGATCCACGGCCCTGCTTCCTCATTTCAGGAATAGCATACCGACTCATCATGACCATACTTGTGACGTTGATGCGGAAGTCTCTATCCCAAGCATCGAGGTTAATTGTTGTGGCATCACCCATTGCACCGCCAACGCCAACTGTTTTCGCCTGTCAGTGCATGTATCTCGCTATAATTACGCCTGCGATTCAACCTACCGATATTTACAAGGATGTGAAGAGCGCCCCATAGTTCAACAGTCTTGTCAATGGCATTCTTGCAAGATTCTTCGCTCGTGACATCAGCCTGGATCACCTCTGAAATTCCGCCCTCCTCATCAATCATGCGCTTGGTCTCTTTCGCCCAGTCCACATTGAAGTCCACAAGAGCGACCTTGGCGCCATGTCGTGCGAGGAGGATGGCAGCCGCGCGACCATTGCCAATTTCGCCTTTGCAAGCGGTTAGTGTGATGGGGACAAGAATCGGAGTGAATCTTGAACTCACCATCCATGCGGGAGCCTGCGCCCGTGACGATTGCCACGTCTCCAGTGAAGTCAAAGGCTCGAGGTGGTGCCATTGTGGAATAAGAGAGTCGATGAAGTTGCTTTGACAAAATGTTGACTTTGACAGCTGATGATTTACGTCCTAAATCTATAGCAAAACAAGTTCATATACCTCACGAGATTAAGCATCGAACAATAAATATTATTCACTTTACAGTCAAATATTGAAAGATCGTCGCTCACCGCGGCCAATGGCCACTCTCTACCCATCCAGCCTCCGGGCATTCGGCGCGGGCAATCGCCGAACTCACCCGTTCTCTGACCCATTTAACTACACCCAGTCACGGGGGCCACGCTATGCGGGGAAATGATGGGGATACCCAAACTCGGACTTCCCCCGGAATCTTGCCTGTCAATTGAGATCAGTCTCAATCGATATTGGTCAGGGCTATCGGCTCTGCGGCTCTTGGTGGCCTGAACTAAGGAATTTTGATCCTCAGACTCGGACATGATGACATCGACATGTGTCTTTCTCATGACTCGCGATCTAGTGGCCACTGTGTTTAGCGCGTCAATTCGCTGTGATCAATGCAACAGGCCAAGCTGTATCGACTATGATCGGTATACCTCGCCAAAGGATGGACTAGACGGGAGATCATAAACCTCTTGCCGTTAACTGAGTGGGCGCATTGTAGGGAGCGACGTCTGAGCTCATCGCGGGACAGTTCTTGTGCTCTGCATTCTTTGAACAGCTTCAACGTAGAAGAGGTGGCACAAGTCTAACTCGCCAATCGGAACTTGAAGACTGATGTAGTATTCGACGAGAATCCAATTAATAGTCTATATTTCATATGTTTATCTTGAGATATCTATTGCGACAACCAATAATCGAACCATGCCACAATACCTGCCAGGCTCTGTTCCTTTACCCAGCCTATGCCGTGTCAGTAGGTCTCAAGGCAAGCTTCACTATTGGAACTTACGCTGATAAGGATCTTTGGGGTCACCTCTCAAAGCAAATCCGTGCTCAACACCAGAAAATACTTGATAGTGAAAGACCTTCTTGTTGGTCTGTAGAATATCCAGGGCTCGACGTCGAGAAGGCACATCAAACGTGTGATCAACTTCCGAGCATGAGAGAAATAGAGGCTCTATAAAGAATTTAGCAACGGTGACAGAGAGCTATGGGAGTAAGAAGAGTGTACTCTTGAGATCTGCGAAATGATGTTCCTTGAGGAACGCTGGGTGAGCAAAAGCCCCTGCTGTCACCGTATCACCTTTCAGCTCATTGCACACATAAGGCGCTCCGAAGCAGTAGCCGATACAAGCAAACTTTGTTGTATTTGTTCCGTAGCTTTTCCTGACAGCGGCTACCCATTTAGGCACAGCAACATCCGCAAAGGCGGTGTGCTTGCGCTTCCAGGCTTCGTAGTCAAAGTCAGGATTTTGGGTATGCCGGTCTTTGCGATGCTTCCAAACCGGGTCCTGTATCATCTTTAGTCTCCGTTCTAAGCACTCTATGTCCGCCTAACCTACCCCACGGAAGTAGTCGAGCCCCAAGACTAGATAGCCTGCATCTGCGAAAGCATCCATGACCAACAGCCCGTTGGGGAACATGCCCCATACATCTGGAAAGTACAATAGTATGTTTCCATTTGCCTTTTCGGGTGCTGGTTTTGAGATATATGTTTCGACGCCTGCGATGGTCTCCCAAGTGCCTCTTGACTCGCCCTGGTGGATCGTGCCTTTGAGACAGCATCTGCCACTGGGTTTAGCAAGGTATGGCTCACTGGTGGATTGTTGTGAAGATGATTGACCCATAATGCGACAGTCTACGGCGTAAAAGGCTGCAATGAGTGTTGAAAGAGAAACCGACGTGATTGCTTTTTGTGAAGGTCGTCTTCAGTCTCATACGAGTTCTTGGTTGGTAGCTAAACAATTCCATGTTTAATTAATGCCAGTGGCGTTCTCGACACCCTTCGTCGGTCTGCATCCGCGGAGACTGGCCGTGGGCATGCTCCAGTAGTTCACCGATAATCTTCAATTGGCCAATGCCATGCGGAGTCGAGCCAGGCCCCATGGGGTAAAGGCGGAGAAGTTGCAGGCTACCCCAGGTTGTCCAAATTTCTTCTTGACTTAGCGACCATGCGCTCGATAAATACTACCCCAGCTTCCCCTTGTCCAGTCTCAGTCTTCAATCCAGTCATCCCTCCATCCTCTCTTGACTTGACTTGAGTAATTAGACTTTCAGCAACAATGTCGGACACGCCTAAGCCTATCGTTGAGTCGCCTCCTAGCGTTGAGGCCATCGAGGACTCAGAGCTCAAGGGCGGTCGTAACGAGATGGATGTTCGCGATCGAGAGAATGCTGTTGGTTACAGCGAGTACCTTGAAGCTCGCGACATTGAGTTCTCAGATGCTGAGGTACGCAGAACGCTCCTGGTATACACTGCTGCGTTCGCTGACAAATTAATAGGCAAAGAAACTGCGATGGAAACTCGATCTCGTTATTCTCCCTATGTTCCTCGTTACCCAAGCGCTTCAGTTTATGGACAAGACCTCTCTTAACTATGCCAACCTCTTCGGATATCAGGAGGCTCTTGGCCTCAAGGGCAACCAATTCAACTACCTTTCTGCAAGTCGGTATTCCTCACCTCCTATCACACGGTCGATTATTAATACAGAGATGCAGTGGTCTATGCTGGCTATTTCTTTGGTCAATACCCTTGCGGATGGCTCATTGGTCGCTTCCCTGCGCAGAAGGTTATGGCTATCAGTGTCTTCTTGTGGGGTCTCATGGTCATCATCATGACCCAGAGCCGCGACTACTCGAGTGCTCTGGCTGTGCGGTTTATCATGGGTGTATTTGAGGCTGCTGTTACACCTGGACTGACACTCATGACTGGGTTCTGGTATACCCGACGAGAGATTCCTCTTCGCCAGTGTATTTGGTACTCGTCTCTGGGTTGGGGTGGCATTGTAAGTCATAAATAGAGTCTGGCGTCCAAGTCGTCTTGCTAATAACTGGGCTTATATAGGTCGGTTCATACATCTCCATGGGAGTCTCCAAGCTTCCTGTTGACCTCAAGCCTGAGCGTTGAGAGCTGATCTTCTACATCGTAAGTCACCATTACGCTCAACACCCTTAGGACACGGCTAATACGTCTACAGCTCGGTGGCGCCACTTGTCTTTGGGCTTTCGTCATCTGGTTCCTCCTCCCCGATTCGCCTTCCAATGCACGATTTCTCAACCACCGCGAACGGCTAATTGCAGTCAAGAGAGTCGCATCCAATGAGACGGGTATCAAGAACAAGGCGTTCGACAAGGAGCAGGTCGTCCTTGGCTTCACTGATCTTAAGACTCTTCTTCTCTTTACCTCGGTCTTTGCTGCGTAAGTCAAATCGTTGTCACGACAGATTATTGACCTTTTGCTAAGACATGATTTACAGTGCCATCCCCAATGGTGTCGTCAACTCTTTCTCAACCATCATCATCCGCGACATGGGATTTAGCACCACCAGAACCACTCAACTGAAGTCCGTTGGAGATGCTGTGCAAATCATCGGCTTGATCATTGGTGGAAGCATCATTCTCAACGTTCCTAACTGTTAGTCGAACCATCTTTATGAAGCACCCAACCAGTTAACTAACAACAACCAGCTCGACTGCTTACTGCTACAGTTGCCAACATGCTTTGCACAATCTCTGCTGCATGTATGGCCTACCTCCCCCGTGATAACACTTGGGGCCGACTTGTATGCTTCTGGCTGGTCAACACCCAGTCTGTTGGCTTTACCGTGTCTCTGACCACCATTTCCTCCAACATGGCTGGTTACACTCATAGATCCCTTGCTAGCGCCCTGGTCTTGTGAGTCTTTCATCAACCAACCTTTGACACCTGACTAACATACTACGTTAGTACTGCTTACTGCTGGGGCAACTTTGCCGGCCCCTTCGTCGTCAAGAAGTCTGAGGCTCCTCACTTCACTGGTGCTACTATTGGGCTTCTAGTCGGCTACGCCATCAAATTTTGCTGCCACCTTGGTCTTCTTGGTAAGTGGCCTAGCATCTAGCATAGAGGCTTTGGCTAACTCTGTGTTTTTAGTGTATATGTACCTCGTCAACAGACACCGTAACAAGACCTACGGTGCGCCCAATAAGGAGCGTAGTAACGAGGCAGGTATGCGGGATCAGACCGAGTTCGAGAACAAGGACTTCCGATACGTTCTGTAATCTTGAATGTCCTTGTAGGAGCAATAGCAAGCCCCGGGCTGTGACAGATAGTTGTAAGACAGCGGAAATAGATAAATCAATGGTACCTGCCTCATGTCTCACTCTGAGATTGTGATCTTGCTGTCATGTCTCTAAGATCAACTCACACTCCGTGACATAGATCTGGGCGAACCCGCCAGATATCGACACTGGCTGATAACTCATATTTTTGTTTGTATTTTCTAGATGCACGCAGGCACAAACTCACCCCCCTGTTCCAGTAGCTATTTGATCTTCAACACCCTTAATTATCACCATGATTGCCTGGCCGAGTCGCAAGACTGTGATGTCGTCTTTGATCAATATGATACCACAACAAAGCGAACTAAGCAAGAGTATCCGCTAATACTGCGAATCGCCAATAAAAGAAACTATTACCTCTCAACTACTACTCCGATATGTGAACTCATATTGACTTGTCAACAATGTGTTGAAGTCTAAACGTAGGTAAAGTTGCAAGCTATCTGTGGTATTGTATGTATGTCTACGTATTTATCACACGATTTCGACAGATGATAGATGACGAGTGCAACCTTGTACGCTAAATACCCCTACTTCCTGAACTGTTGAGAAATCTGACCAACATCTGTCATGTTGGCGATACCAGCAAAAGCACTCAAAGCCTTCTTCGCCCGAACGTCTCCAATCTGGTTGCCAACATGATCCAAGAACTTGGTATGGAGAAATTTCTCATCCAGGGGATTCTCGTAGCTACCAATCGTGTGCTCAACGTGAACCTCGAGCTTCTTTCCATTCTCAAACTCAACAGCAACAAACGCTTCGTGCTCGCTGACCTTGTCATCACTTGTAACATTGACCTTCTGGCGGAGTTCAATGACAGTCTTGTTCTGTACCGCTTCATCTGTGAACTGTGAAGGGGTTGCTTCGCCGAAAAGGAGTGCTACAGCGGCTGCGTGATAGACGCTGAATTTGCCCTGAAGACCTGTCTCGGGCTTGGGATCATCGGTCAAGAACAGAACGCGGGGATGAGTACGGGCGGTGACATTGGCGATCTTGGTGACATCGAGGCCATCCTTCACTGCCTTGTTGTGGATTTGAATCCAGCCATCGATAGCAGCGTGGATAATCCTGTCGCAGGGGTATGGCTTGAACGTGTTCCTGGAGATCTCCCAAACATCGCCAAGCGTGGAAATCTCAGCAGTCAGATTTTCACGAGTGCTGACAACGTGAGACCAACCCCTCTTAGCTTCTAAACCTTCAAGAGATCCGCCAAAGCCACTCTTAGCGAGCAGGGCTGAGTGGAGACCTGCTTGTGCTGCGGCTCCAACATGGAAAGGTTTTGTGTCTGTACCAAAAGACTCATGCATACCAATGACCTGAACGGAGGCTATGCTGATAGCTCGCTGCATTTGCTTAGTGTCAAGTCCAAGGAGCTTTCCGATGGCAACAGCTGAGCCAACCGAGCCAACGGTACTGGTAATGTCTGATGACAGTCAGTATGGCCACCCCCGAGAAGAATGATTTGGTACACTTCCGCCATCCAACATTGTAATGCTCCGGGAAAACGGCAACACCAATCTTGCACTCCGCTTCAACGCCAGCAACGAAGGCTGCCAAGAAGTCCTCGCCTGACACAGGAGCCATCCACTCTGCAACAGCAAACAGAGCAGACAACACAGGTCCAGAGGGGTGAATAGGGTTATCTCGGTGGGTGTCATCATAGTCATCTGCGTGGGAGGCAATACCATTGATAAGAGCTGCGGTCTTAACATCAACGTGGTTTCCGGTCCCAAAGATGGTTGAGTTTCCATTGGCACCGATGAAGGGAACGTTGGCCTCGTACGCAATACCTGCTGGGGGTAAAGCGTAGCCGCCGATGGCACAGCCGGCCCAGTTGTAGACGCTTTTAACCGCTATATCGACGATTGGTTCGGTGAGGTTGCCGAACTGAAGGGCTAGAGCCCAAGTTGCTAGAGCCTTGGTAGCCATGGTTGGTCTGTGAGTGTTGCTTGTCACGAGTGTCTGATGTGATGGTCCAACACTTGAAAGGCATATTCTGACGACATTTATACTTCATCAGAACCCTGTTCATCTACATCATGAAGGATCTGCATTTTTCTTGCTTCACTCTTGCCCCACGGACAGAACGGCACTTTTGTTCAGTGATACTGCGCGGTGTAACCCTCTCAATTCCATATTGTGGAGGCCATCATGACTCTGGACCACTGCTAACTGAGCAAGATCATTAGAATTTATGGCAGATCAACGCTTGGAGACCTTGGTTCCCAAGATTCCGGCAGATACAGGTACATTTACCTCAAGTTAGTACGAAGCTTTGCCTGCGCCGATGTATTTCTACTTGTGAGAACGAGGTCTGACTAGCGTAGTCGAATTGATGCTTAACCCCAGGAACGACCCCGGATGTACTGATCCCCACATTTTGGAATCAGGTTCTAGCCTAAAACCCTTGCTTTTGTGATGATCTCAATGTAGTTGAACTGGTCCAGTCGAGGGGCCGCGGGGAGCGCCCGAGGAAAGTGACCGGTCGGCAACCATCGATCTCACGCTCGCTGAAGGACACATGAACCCCTGCAGCGGAGCCCTCTGTCATTGAATGGATCACATATATTTAATGCGTGGAATATCACTGTTTATTGGTAATGGGTCGTCCACTTGCCGTTATGGGCATAACCCCTACATAGCGAGACTATCAATATGATCTGAGGCCTCGTCTCTAGCCTTTTGTGGAGCTCATCGGCTTTGTGTCACATAAGAGGTAGCGCTGATAAAGGTAGGGCGTAGGGAGTTTATCGCATTCTGTTTATTAGATAACGTATTCATCTATAGCAGCTATCAATTCACGGTTTCATAGTCTGTCGACATACAATTGACCTGTCTATCAGGATGTTTTTCACACTCCTGTCATTGCCTCCAGTGACTCAGCAACAGTAAAAGCAGCTTCAGTCTTAGCCTTGACCTCATCCACAGTGACACCAGGAGCAATTTCGACCAGCGTTAACCCCGTAGCAAAGTCCACGTCGAACACTCCCTGAGAAGAGTTAGTATAATCCAAGAGCAGTATCTTGATAGTCGCGTACCAAGTCCGTAATGATGCGTGATACGCACGCCCGGCCAGTGAGAGGAAAAGAGCACTGGTTCAAGATCTTAGGATTACCCTTCTTATCTGTATGTTCCATCGTGACAATGACCTTCGTCTTGCTCGGGTTGCTAACGAGGTCCATGGCACCGCCGAAGCCTTTGACCTTTCCTGGGAGCATCCAATTCGCCAAGTCCCCTGTTGCGCTGACTTGCATAGCACCAAGGATGGTCACATCGATACGGCCACTACGGATCATACCGAAACTTTCATCGCTGCTGAAAACAGATGCACCAGGCTTCAAAGTGACTGTTTCTTTACCAGCGTTAATAAGATCCGGGTCAGATTCGTTGCGCTCTTTGGATGGATAACGTCCGAGACCTAGGATGCCATTCTCCGATTGGAGCTGGACATCAACATCGGGTCCAACGAATGAGGCTGCCAGCATAGGCATACCGATTCCAAGATTGGCGTACATTCCATTCTTGAACTCCTTCGCTGCTCGTCGGACGATGCGTTCTCGATTTGCAGCAACCTCACCCTGACCCAAGGTCTTCACGTCTTGCTCATCCTAGGTGTATTTCTCGATGCCTTTCGCTGCAGTGCTCTGGATGACTCGTTTCACATATATGCCCGGTAAATGAATCGACTCTGGGGGAATTTCCCCGGGTTCAACAATATGCTCGGCTTCAACGATTGTCATCTTAGCATTACGGCCCATTGGGCCGTTAAAGTTTTGAGCTGCAAGGCGAAACTGACAATTTCCTAGCGTATCTGCCTTGAACGCCTTTACAAAGGCATAGTCGCCTGAAATACTGCGTTCAAGCAAATATGGCTTGCCATCGAATACCTTGACGTCTTTGGGGTCTGGAAATTGGGCATCACCAGAAGACCCAATGGCTTTGTTCCGAGATGGGAGGTCGCCATTTTGAACAACAGTCCCGACGCCAGCAGGCGTATAGAAAGCCGGGATACCTTTACCACCAGCGGCACAGCGTTCTGCTAGGGTCCCTTGAGGGGTAAGTTCCAGTTCAATGTCGCCTACAAGATACATCTTCTCGAACGTCTTGTTCTCTCCGATATAAGATGCAACCATTTTGCGCACTTGTCTGCTTTTCAAGAGCTTCCCAAGCCCAAAGTTATCAGTACCGGCATTGTTGGAAACAGCTGTTAGCCCAGTGACATCAGGCTTATTGAGGACTTCATTGATGAGAGTGTCTGGGACGCCACAAAGACCAAAGCCGCCGCATAGAATTGTTGTGTTTGGTTTTATGTCCTTTAAAGCCTCTGCAGCGGATGAGACAACTTTGTTGATGCCATAGCGGCCCACGGAGATAGAAAAGTGTCTTGCAAGAAACACCTTCGGCCGCACGAGTCAGTCATTAAGCATTATGACAGCTAAGATATTGATAGATGGAAAGCAAAAGTACCAGGAAGGCAACTTACATGAGTCCCACGTTGGACCACGATTCGTGGGCCTAGACACAGGATTGCCGATGCCATAGTGCCAATACAGCCTTTCCAGAGGATACAAAAGGCCGGACTAATTATGATTCAGTAGGTGTTTGTGAACGACTTCAATCAACTCTTGACGGCCATACCCGCCATAGCGCTTCTATTTCTAGTCACATTCTAGCTGGTCAGTATCGACCTCCACCGTATAGTAAATTGCTGGAGGCTTTCGGGAGCTGGCCGCGGAAAGTGGCCGTCATCACGCTAAATGTTAGCATGAGAGTTTTGACGCGTTTCTAGCTAACCAAGACCGAAAGGGAAATTATATGTCAAGGTTGGAAGATATTTTTGAGCGTCGACTACTCAGATATCCTAACTCTGACATGTTGGACACTATGTCACCGAAAAGACCTAAGCAACATTATCCGGAAGTACTCTCAGCTTGGATAATTTTGCTTGGGAACATGTAATTGATTGATAAGTCCAAGTCAGATATTTCCCAATTTGAATAGCCTTCTGTCAATAGACCATGGTTGTTAGGCATGGCTCAACTAATCTTCTTCTATCTCGTTAACTTCAACACCATCCAATCCCTTCAGTTTCTCAACACAATCCTTGCTCACGGGACTTGTGATAGTTAGTGGCAACACCGAAGCTAGCATGGCTCATGGTTACTTACGGGGGAATTCCCATGGGGGGGATTGATCTGGTCTCAATCCAAAACTCAACGCCAGTGTCATCTTGGATAAGCCTAGAGATCTCTCGTTAGAGTGATGAAAAGTGTCCTATAGTGGGCTGCTTACTTTTTGAGCTGGGGCTCAGAGGCCTGCCAAGCCTCGTAGCCGCGGTAGGTGTAGCGAATTTTCTGCATATCTTGTTAGTAGACGTGAGAGGAGAAGCGCAACTTTTAAGTACAGTCTTGTCGCCCATGATGAATAGAGAGGGGAATGTTTTCGTGTGGTAGGATTATTAGAGTGTTGATGTTTTGATGTGATTGAAAAAAAGCTGGATTAGACAGAACTTGGGACTCCTCCTGACCTTTTATACTTGAAAACAATCAGTAGCAACGTACTGGACATTTTCAAGCAATGGAACTTCTGCCACGCCATTTTGGTATCACTTTCAGCTTTTGTCGATCATGAACAGATGCGTCTCGGCATTTCATCCACAAAGACTAACTTCGGCTGCGGGATCGTCCGATTGCAGACGCTACCAATGGTTTCCGTCACTATAACTTGCAGATCAAACTCAATCTGCAACTTGATCTTACTTGATATTCAGCTCGAATCCACAATATCAAATCTTAGATCATGTTCAAACCGTTTTATTGGATATTTACTGCCCATTTACTTTCGGGGATCGACACGGCACGGGTGGCAGATCGGAATGGTGCGTATCAAGCCGTCATACATGGAAGTTTAAACGTCTTACCTTTCACATGTCTTGATCACGATAAAATGGACTTGAATATGAATGTTAAAACGTATTATCATTGGCGACCCGCTAAAAGGGAAGCACTAAGGGTATCGTGGGACAGAGAAACAAGTCTTCTCCCCGCCTCGTAATTATATCTGCTCTACACTTTCATGACATGGCCAACTCCGGCTTATGCAAGGTCTGATCCTCGAGTTTGGACAACAGTCTTCTTGACCAACACATTCCATCCTTTTTGGGCGCGTGGTTGACCATTGGCATCGGCCAGATCTGACTGGCTGCTATTCCAGCCGTGCAGCTCTGCAACAGAGTCTGAAGCTTCTGATCGACTTCCATGCTTGCCTGTTTCAGCATGGCCATCTGACTTGTCGTCGTGGTCGATGATGGTGGTGACTCCAATACGCTTGCCGGCGTTGTCGTGGAGATCAAAGACCTCCTCGCCGTTCTGGCCATGGCTACGAAGGTAGCCTCCTGTTGGATGGTTGCTACCTGTTCGCTGCCAAGGCCTGGCTGAGTTTCCCTGTCCGTCTGCAGATGATCCGTGGCCAAGGAAGTTACGGAGGAGAGGTCGGAGTGTTGCTACAGCTGAAGCAGTGATTCCAAGACCAGTCTCAACAGTGGACCAGATAGCGACATCTGAGGTAGAGTATAGGAAGTCGTCGATGTCGGTGAGGGAGTACAGGTAAGGGAAACGGATGATGGTTGCACTAGAGGCACTGTAATCAAGGTCAGTAAACGAATTGAGCGGGTAGAGGAGTGTTGACACGTACATAGCACCTGCGGCCAGAATACCAACGACAGAAATCTTTGTTCTTCTGCTCATTTGAAGATTGTAAACCAGGGCAATGGGTAGCAAACTGTAGGTCCAATCGGACAAACAGCTGATAGCGGAGTAAGCATAGAAGGCCTTGGCAACCACCGAGGCGTCCAAGCAGCTACCGCCAGGAGGATTGCTGGTATATCGAAGCCAGAAGAGTGATGTAGGTCGACACTGCAGAACAAAGAGCAGGAAGAAGAACAAGCTGTAGATTTCTGTGATGCCGGTGATGGTCCAGATGATAATCTTGTGCGTACGTGTGATGCAAATTCGCAACAAGAAGATAGCAATACTAGCCTTGATGGCCATGTTGGTCAAGACGTAGGTCGGTTCGCATGTCCACCACATCTGCATCGCTCTGGGGATGTTCTCCGGCTCGATATCCTTGAAGTGACGTCCAGTTCCATATCGGACACCAGTGATCTCATAGGAGCAAAAGACGATAAACATAAACTTTCTCGGTTAGCAGGGTCTTACCAATAGGGGCAATGCGTCTTGTCCTACCTGGGCAATGAGGGCAAGCCAATCATCCGCGCCAAACGCCTTGACAATCCATCCTCGGCAGTAGACGCGAAGACATGTCGCAATCGATGAGAGGATCACAAAAGTATAACCGATGGCAGCAATCTGCGTCGCCCGACTCTCGATCGCCATGGTGTTCGTTCAGCTCGTGTGGCAGAGAAGAAGAAGGAAGAACAGGGTGCAGCGAGTGGACTCTCTTCTGCTGACCGAGCGAGCGGGCAACACCCCATCGACTATATATGCAGACATGGTAAAACACCACTCGCTCGCCACGAGTCGACGGACAAGAATCCAGACCGGGATAGGTTCGTCTGTGGAGTGCAGGAGATGGAGACAAAAGGGGATTCCTGTAACAGACTATCCAAGCGGCGTGACCAGGAAACCGCGGCAATGATTTGCGCCCTATCTAGATACATCTTAGCTCGATCTTCGTGACGGGGAGGCTAGCCCTGCTCGTGCTGGCGCAGCCAGAAAGTCGGGACCTTTGAGTCAGGGGCCTTCGGACTTGGGCCAATCTGCCACGAGGAAAAACGCTCTGACAGGGCGCGACAAGTTTCTAGTTCTTCTGCTGCTCGGAGCGCGGTTCCATTGAGATCTCGTCCCAGGGCCTAGGAGATTGGCTAGACTGTTAGCGATGCAGTTTTCCGGTAATAGCGTCGGAGAACCGGATGATCTGCTTTGCGTTGGCCGAATGAGGTCAAGTGGCGATTTGTGCTTAGACCTTTGTTACACAAGGAAAACTCTGCGCGTAGTGGGCTTCGGGGAACCCACAAAAAGGGTATAATCTCGAGAATAAGGGGAAATGATTTATTTACCTGGTGGCTCCCAACAACTGCTCTGGCTTCCCCAGGTCTGGAGATTACATAGTGGGCTTGAACGGAGCCGTTTGAGTGGCTGTTTCGCCTCGAGCAGAAGCAATGCTAGACGTTTTTAGGCATGTAGATCGTGGTGGTAATCAATGTCTGTGAGTTGCATCGTAGATCCTAACAAAAGAGATCGAGCATCCCGGGAACTTCATAGGCGCGTCTGGCGATCATTCACTTGGCCGAACCACTTGCATTTTAAGGCTGTCGAGCACAATTCAACGTCCTTGGCATGCTTTGGGAATGCTTCCAATAGTTTAACGCCAATCGCATAACAAGTGGATCATAGCGACTCAGGTACTCTTAAGCTTAAGCCTAAGGCTCTGTCATGAGGCAAGCTCAGCAGCTAGCAAATGTGATTTATCATAGGGCCGATGTTTTAGCTGTTATTACAGTCTCAACGCAATATAAAAGCTGCCCATCAGTATCTTCAGTGAATTGCCTGATCAGCGAAGTTGGCACTCTAGCTCATTTTTGCGAGTCATGAATGGACCAATGAAAAACGCTTCGGAGTCTCGCCTACGACGGCTTCGGATCAAACGCTCCAAACATCACCTCTATATCCGACGTTTTATTGAAGTCAGCGTTGACTATGGCTTGCCTGCCACGTGGTTTGTTGAAACAATACGAATATTGAACAGAACAAGACCAATGCGAGTCATTCATCTTAACTATCTGCTTGAAACATTGTCAAAACTAAAGTGGGTTATCAGGCGCGAAGGATTCGTGGCTGCTTGGCACTCTTGTAGAGTGAGGTTCTAGAAATTGGGCGTATCAGCCAAGAAAGTTTTGATGCCTCAACTGGTTTTGACCAAGGCAGGTCTAACTTTTACTAGGTGCATTCGCTAACCCCACGAGGGATGCTCCTCGTCAAAGTGGCCACGACCTAAACCAACCCCACCAAGCCATTTCGTCATCATCTTACCCTAGAACAGAGGGCTTGGAAGTAATATCCTTCATTCCAAGAACACATTATGTTACGTTATTGAAGATATTTTTGACTATCTCCTGAAATTACTTTTATTCTCTTAACCCATCGCTTCACAAGCAACATCATTACAGCCCGGTAACGCGGAAACTTGACCTGTCGCTTGCTTATTTGGAAACGTTCCCACCTGAGTTATCCAATGCACATTACTATGGCAACAAGTCTCGCCTGGAGCTAGTACATTCAGATTCAATCGTGAACATTTTGAAGCCTGGAAAACGCAGATGTGATTCTATTGTCTTATACACTAGCATACGCCTATTTCTAAAGCTTGTTCTGCGAAACCTTTCTTAACGTCTTCAGCGGCGACGTCTCTGCCAGAACGGTAGCATAAGAACCAAATCGCACATGCACAGCCTCCTTTGGCTTTGGATCCCAGCAGTAAAACCGCCCAGTAGACCTCATCTTCTCCAAGTCGATCACAACAATAGACTCAACAGGCATAACTGTCTCGGTCCAGAACAGCATGTACAAGTTGTCTCCCAGCTTGAGCATCTGGCACTTCTCAGCATCTGCGATGCCCCTCTCCGTGCCGCTAAGACAATGCCAGGTCATGGTACCCTTGTTGAGATAAACATGCTCATAAGCATCTCGGGGAGTGTATCGGTACAGAATGTGCTTTCCAATGAGTTCATCAGTGGTTTGAAATGGCTCAACAGGTTTGCCTCCGAATGCGATTGCGTTGATAAAAGAGGTAAATGTTCTGCGTTCGCCATTCTCGTCCTTGAAGCCTGATACAGCAGCAATGGCTTGTCCAGTGGATGTATTGACGATCAAGCTGACGACTTCATTATAGTCAGGCTTGAGGAAGTCGACGAAGAAGATATCTGGTCGTACTTCGAAAGCCTCGTACTTGGCTGGCGCAGTAAGACCTGCCCCTTCTCCCTCGAGGATCTTCCACGTGACGCTATCCGCACCAAAGTCATGAGAGATCTTCCAACCATTGTCGTAAGTATGTTCAAAGTATTTGCCCTGCAGCTTGTTGGATACCGGCATAAGGTGCTCTCTGAAGCCATCGGCCATTTCCTGGAGGGTTGGCCATTTAGCTACCGGGATGTAGTCTGAGGTCTCTGAAGTAGCTGATGGAACCATTTTGGCTGGTAATAGAGGCTTGAAGAGTCAAGAATATGTATTGCCGACTGAAGAAATCTTTATCGTGTTGTTAAGAGAATGGTGTCAAAGGGAGAAACTTGTCTTGAGCAGTCTATTCATTGGGGAGAGACGATGCCATCTTTATAGTAAATCGTCGAGAACCATACTGAGTGATAATTTAGTATATTCTCCTAAATCCACCATGAATATCGGCTACCACCACTGCTGAGTTTCCGCAAATTCCGTCAAGCTTTTGATACAACAGTCCTATCAAAAACGGAGCTTCCCCGCATCGTCGTCGAGATCCAGGGCGCCATCGATCAAGACCTTTCCGCTTACAGAAAAAAAGTGCGACCTCCCCCACCTGTATCTTTCTTCGGTGTGCGGAGAAGCATCCTGGAAAGTCTGTTCCAAGGGCCTAGATGACACTCTCCCCTGTTATCAAGCCAGCAACCGAGATAGCTGTGAAGGAGAATGATCAGCTGTGGTTGCCCTCGGACTTTGATCAGACCGAAGGTCCTGCACTCGCGATCTGCATTCATTGTCCGACTCTCCGAGCTCCACGTTGCTTTCTCGGACTTTCGCGACGCTACATGAGTATGAGCGCGAGACGAACTGGAGCACCGCCAGTCTCCCAAGAGGGCGAGAGAGGGACGCTGTCAATTTTCTCGTACTATCCTAGAATAGTCTCTAACCCATCTTCTTCCATAACATCAATCCAATGCACTCGTAAAATTGGACTCTTATCATCAGGCCCCTCCATGGCCATTGAGTCCATCCGTGCCCAGACCCTCTGAAGCACAGTAGCTGCCCTGTTAATCGTCTGGAGTTTGAGAGATAAGAATGACTTGTGTAATCTCTCAAGCACGAATCTCCTCCAGCCTGTGACTAAGGCTCTGATAATGGTGTTTGCATCTGAACTAATTCCAAGTGCACTCCCCGCTACCAGGAATATGATGGTCTGAATGGCAATAGTTCGGGAATCCACGGGAATGGTCTTCATGATTTCTAGGATTTCTAGTGAAAGCTCTAGGATATGCTGTGAGAGTATTGCATCCTGGTCTTTATCATCCTCAAAGTGTTGTGTGAGTTCAGGGAATGCTCGGTCAAGCTCAAGACGAGCAACCAGTTGATAGCACTTGGCTATTTTACAGAGATGATCTGATGGGGTCCTGTAGTCGCCAGTACTCTGTATCGCTTCAGGAGTTGGTATTTGGCAGTGGTCTATGTCCAGACTCAGGGTAAAAGCTTGAGTTAGTAAATCGTTGATGCGGGTTGATTCATCTGTTTCACTACCCAACGGATAGTTACATGAGCTCAGACGTCGTTTCTGCCGTACTAATGCCATGCATTTGGCGAGATGGATCAGAATATTTGTGCCGACTCCGGTCCACGGACAAGAATAACAAAATGTCGAAGGTGGCAGAGCGGAGAACATGTCCAGATATGAAAGTGCGCCAACCTCTTGATCAATCAAGCAAGAGGCCATAACTTCCCAATAGATCATGGATGAAGCTATTAAGCGCTGGATGCGGTGAGATGGTAACTGAAGGTCCGTGAGGTTGAAATTATTCATCCAAATACTGAATACTTGGCGGGCACCATGAAAATGGCACAGGCCGAGAGAAGAAGGATCATGCCAGCTCTGCAAGTTGAGATGTAAGCATCGGAACATCGCTGCTGGGTAATGAAACCTACAGAGGTCATGCCAATGAGTGTGATACCCAACATCAAGTCATCTTTTATGGTTGGCATTGTTGAGGCGCGGAGAGGAGCCAATGTATGTTGGGCAACATGTATTTTCGCGAGCCCCTTCGATATATGTGAAATAGCTTCCGTCTGAAAAGTCAAGGGTGTTAAAGATGTGTCATGTTCTTGCTGGCTTAGATGGGCTGCCGATGCACTCAAGGCACTATTGAACACGATCGGGGAGTTCCGTATAAATTCCAGCAGATCTGAACGATAAGGGTTGTTGGGTGAGTCAAAAGACGATAGGACCTGACATGCTGATGCGAAGTAGTGTTTCAAAAGCTTGGAGGATTCCTCCTGGGGAGAGTACAGTGTAAGGGCACTATTGGTATCAAAAGGAGAAGATAGTGAATCGCCAATTCCAGGTGAGTGTCCTGAGCTTGGGCCAGCATACGAATGGATGCCATAGTCAATCTCGTATTTGGTCGACCATTTTACTGGACGTTTATAGCCAGGGCATAACAGATTGGAATTGACACAACGAGTACAAGCAGGCTCTGCTTCATCGCATTTCAGCTTCTGCGGTAGCTTTTAGCAAGCCATTTATGAAGTCATCCACGGTAAGGACGTTAGACTCACGCGTTTCTTACACGTAATGCAGCCGGCTTCGCGTTACAGTAACATTAGCTGAGTTAAGGTCAAGGTGGTCAAGTCAGGGCCCGACTCACTCCTCAATTTCTGTCGCTTTCGGGTCGTTGCCGAAGAAGCAGTGGACTGTTCCATGGAGAACTGCCAAAGCTAAAGCTGCAATAAGATCATCGCATTATGAAACAGAGTCGCGCAGGGGATTTCCCTCCTTAGTAACGTTACTAACAGACCCTGGTAGCTTGTCAGCCAGATAAGAAGGTTGTCAAAGATATGAGATAGGCAAAGAGTCGGAAATCGGAAGTGGGTTCCGCAGATAAAAGTCATGTGGTTATCAATTGGTCAGCTGGGATTGGCTAGAGGTCATGAACACCAGCCACCTAGTAAATCTTCCCTCGTCAAGGATTACCATGCTGCTGTTTAGTGAGATAGCATCAAGGTAGCAGTAGGGACAGTCCCGATAAAGAGTCTAACGGCTTATCACAACAATGAACCAAAATCAGTGCCAGAATTACAAAGTGAGGGATCGTGCTTTGAGATAGTATGCAGTTTTTGTATATTATTACACAGCCAATGATTAGCTGATCTGGTCCGTGTCTATCAATGCAAAATATTCCATTCAACAACGCAAACTAATGTAGTGTTCCCTCTAAAACTTCGGCGTCTGTCAGTGGACCAACATACCGCTTGCTAGCCCTCAGAGGCCAATAGATGCAGCCAAAAACCAGAGCACCACCCAATACAACAGAAGCATAATTCATGTTCACAGCAGTGATTGGCTGATAAGGAGGGAAAAGAAGGAAGATGCAGGTATACATGAGATAGATCACTGCAATGATGTTGATGGGTAGGCCTGCTTTGCCGAGCCTCCAAGGACCCCAGCGCAGAGTATCCGGGCGGAATAAACGCCGCCAGATCAACAGGAGGATTGGAAGGAGGTATGAGGCTTGTAGACTGACGACCGCAAGGGATAGAATAGCATTGAAGGCTGTCGTCGAACCAATGTTGATGAGACTCAGCAGCATAAGCAGGAAGCTGACGACGGCAATGGATACCGTGGGAATTTGTCGACGTTTGTCAACGCTTGCAATACGCTCAGCAAAGGGAAGGCCTGAAAAATGCCATGTTAGTCCTGTGTAACTCATAACGGTCAAACTGACTTACCTCCATCTCGAGCAAACGCCCACATGATGCGAGCCGCTGCTGTGAGGAGAGGAACCGTCGACAAGCAGGCCATAACAGTGATCATAGCAGTCATGGTAGTAGCAGCTGCAACACTGCCTGTCATATGAAGGAAAATCTCAATGATAGGGAACCCTGTAGGTGTCGCCAAAGCCGTCGAGATATCTCCCATGAAGAAGAGAATTATAAGCAAGAAGGCAAAGCCCAGAGGACCGTTAACCAAGAGACAACCAACCATAGCCCTGGGCACACCCATCTCGGCATTGTTCATCTCCTCGCTAAGATGGGTGGCACCATCATAGCCAATAAGAACATAACAAGAGCTAAGGAGTCCTATACTCCAAGCCACGGCGTCGTTACCCCATCCAGAATTGTTCTCGAAGTGGGAAAAGACCCATTCGGCCGAGTGTTTGGTTGGTGAAGTCACGGCCATGGTGACTATGATTGCGATGAAGAAGGTGACGTGTAGCACAAGGGTTAGCTTCTCGATGAGCGGGAGCTTGTTACTGCAGAAGATGCAAATGCAAGCGGAACCCAGAAGGACGGCCCAGAAGAGCAGCGTGCCATGATATCTTTGGAAGACATAGGAATCGGGGTAGTTGAGGACGAGGAGGCCTTGGATCTGGGTTCCGGCGAGGAAGGGGGCACTGCCAGCAGAGGCTATCCAACCTAATGTTCTTCATGTTATCAGTTTATATTCCTTGCAGCTTCTGGACTCTATCGTGACTCACGAGATGTATCCAGCAAACCAGCTGGTCAGGGGTCGGCTCGTTTTCGGACTCAGCTTGGCGACGAAGTGGTATTGTCCGCCGGCAGTAGGATAGCTGAGAAAGAACGCGTCAGCAGCTACACAGAATGTGAGTGTATGTGCCAGCTTACCTTGACGCCAGTTCAGCCAAGGAACTGGCAGAACAGAGTGACCCGATAAAGGCCACGATGACGCCGTAAACAAGGGATACTGCTCCTCCGCTTACAAGCCCAGCAGCGAGTGTACTTCGAAGAAAGGTCAATTTGAGTCAAACAGCAACGGCGACGGGTATCGAACCTAGACAATGCCTCCCATGTTGCCATTAGGTTGACACATGTCGCAACCATGGCAGTAAGAGAGAAGTTGCGCTATCATGACAAGTCAGCACGCCCACGCGTCTCGGAACCAGATTCTCATACCTTTGTCTGCTGAACATAGCCATGGCGCTCCAAATTCTGTTCATCCTGGTTCTGCGAACCAAGATGCTTCTCATTGTCAACTGCAGGAGATGCCATATCGAGAGACATGTTGATTTGCAATTCGATGTCTGTGAGAGGGAGAATAACAAGAGCGTGCTCGGAACTTTATCTTGGTTTCGGTTATCATACTTCGGAACCCCTGGTCTGGGGTAACGGCAGACACGGCAGGCATTAGGGGCCTAGCGTGCTGCATTGGGGAAAAAAGTGCGCGTGGCGATGCTGACTAGCCTTCTAGTCACAGAGAGTCCTCGGTGAAGCCTACCCCGCGTTTTGCGATAAAGGATATGAGCCCGGTACTGATTCCGATGTGGCCATAGAAAGCGATGTTCAATTCCGAGCACATTATATTACGAAATGACCCCCAGTTAATAGACATCTCAAAGTTGGAAATACGAGAGCTCGGGAACGAACCGCGAGTTAGGTTTACTACGCTGTACCTAGCATTGCAAAACACAATTTATGGGTTCTAGACCCAACGCTGGAAGACATGCACGGTTTCCGAGCTGTAGCGTGTTAAGAAATCGCAAGTCGAGGGCAAGCTTTGGATGGCTACGACAGTGCAAGAACTAAATGAATCTGAGCGCTTAACTAATGTCCAAGTACATCATGGATGCAAAAAGAAAAGCTTGCTGTATTTATAGAAGTAGCAAAAGGAATTGATCACGCTGGGGATCGAACCCAGAATCTTCTGATTCGTAGTCAGACGCCTTGCCATTGGGCCACGCGACCGGATTATTTGTTATGCCAGAGCCGTCAGAGTTTGGGCCCATGTCGCTGCAGGGTATGCTCGATCGAAGCTCGAACAAGGTTGAGATGGCCCTGTTACTCAATGTGCGTCCTTGGATCATAGTCATCTTGATCAAGCCTGTGATCCATCGCCCACTCTTCAATTAACGACCATTTCCGGCAAATATGCGTCGTAGTTGCATTTGGAAAGTTTTTCCCAACCTGAGGGGCCCAATACCAATGTATCAAACTCAAATCAGCATTGCACATAAGACTCTGCCTAATAGAGTCAATGCAGTGAAATTTGTGCATAGTTGGTAATCTGCCCAGGCCTCCTTCTGTTGAGTTGAAGTCTCTTACCATCTTCCGAATATCGTTGAGGCAGTGCAGTTGGTGGTATACATCAAGACTGGTAATGTAGTAGTCTGGATCTCTGGAGATCTGCGACGTAGGACGGGACAGTTTTGATGCCTCTTGGTTAGAGATCTTAACGAGATATGGCTTCATTAAATTCTTCCATGCCTCTTCTGCTTTTGGAGATGCGCCATAGAAGTCTGTAGTTCCCGAGCTATGAGTTTGGTTAGGTATGATTCGTCACAAGTTGAAGTACAATCACTTACTGGTCTTCAGGGAAATCTGAGTTGAAGGTGACTATTTCGTACTCGACTGCGTTCTGCGCCGGAGCTTCCGAAGTTAGTAAAGTTTCCAAGGACTATTCTGACACAGTACCATACAATAGAGGGTATCAGGCCAGGGAGGCAAGGGTGATCTCGTTTTCGCCCACAGGCAAAGAGATGAGACAATCAGAAGAAGGTTTAGTAAGAGAGATACAGATGCAATGGCAGACATATAGTTGGGAATCCTCTGCTTCAAAGATTGCTTAATGTGTGTTTCCCAATCTTGCGGGTCATTGAGATGGTCGTAAGCATCCTTCAGTAGCCGATCATGAGATTCATGACTCTCCAGATCATCCATGGAAGACCGCGACATTTTTTAAGAGATTTAGCAAGCCTAAATTTGACACTGAGAAATGAACAAACGAATGCCACTCGATATATGGCACATAGGAACGGGATTCCGTCTTGCTCTAGCTCTGACGTGTAACTCATCTTATCCTGCCATTCGGCCACTGCTATGCCGAGCCTCTCTTACTTTCGCGATGCACTATGCCGGCGAGATTACTATTTCTCTGTAGATAGTTACCGCTCATAGAACTATCCCCTCTTGTAGGATTTAGGCTATGCCAAGACGCATGTAAGATTGAGCTTTTATCCACCAGTCACGACACGGACTACAGACTTTTCAGGCCTAGGAAATCCTTCGTAGGAATGTGCAAGAAACCTGGTCCAATGAGTCGTCACATAACGCAGTTTGACCTTGTCCGCAAAACTCCTCACGCATACAGGTCTTCGACTTTCATCATCCGTGCTGTTACCTCGATCCTCGAAACACATGACTACTTGTGAGCGCAGTGTGACATTCCCCCGCAGATGACGAGATTATCTTGTGTTCAAAGGACATATCGAAGGACCATACACTCAGTTTCGGCAAAGCATTGCACCGAGATGATTAGAATAAGATAAGGATATAAGCTCATCATGATCACAAGACATTCCAGGCGAGCGACAGCGACATCATCCATAAGCTGTGTTCTACAATCATATCTTATATCGAAAACAAGAGTCAGAAGCCTTAACGATATGAAGGTCTTTCACATTCTGGCGCTTAGCGCTCCCCTACTTGCTTTGGCTGCACCTACTCCTGCCAAAAGCCATCTTTCCAAGAAGGCCGAAGCCGAGAGCTTCTTCCTCCAAACCGATGTCGGTTGGTTCGACGGAGGCGACAAGAAACGCGCGATTTCTAAGAAGCCCTCGGCCAAAAAGCGTGCTCCGGCTGACGCTGACGCTGAAAGCTTCTTCCTTCAAACAGATGTTGGGTGGTTTGACGGCGGAGACAAGAAGCGCGCTTCCATCGACAAGAGAGCTCCAATTCTGAAGCGTGATCAGACTGAGAAACGTGAGCCTTCTGACGCTGAGACTGAGAGTTTCTTTCTTCAGACTGATGTTGGCTGGTTTGATGGTGGTGACAAGAAACGGGCGACAGGTGGTGCCGGATCGAAGGAGTAGGGGTCTTGATGGCAGTAACTGGATATCATTACATCACGTATTTGTTTTGTATGGTCAAGCTTTGTCTCCTTCTTGTACGGAGGTAGATATACACGAAACTCAAACAGGGACATAGCTAGTGTATTTGTGTCGTTTTCACCACTGTGCCCTCATTTGCATGACTCAAATCTGCCATTTCCCACAAATAATAGACAAAAGGAAAAAGCTGACGGCCATTGAAATCACATGGAAAGTTTTACACCAGATGTGATGCTGATGGCCAAGTTGTGTACTGAGACATAAAAACGACAGCGGCTTATTACAGTGCAAAAATGAGGATGTTAGTGGTGTTTAACCACCGTGATTGGACGAACAGGGAATCGAACCCTGGACCACTCCCAGATGCGACGATCTGTTACTAGGACGGAACATGCTAAGGGAGTATTATACCACTAAACCATTCGCCCAGGACTTATTGTGGACCGTCGTATGTCTGATTGGACATACCACGGACGTATGTGGCGGCGAGAGGAGGTGGTGGTATTTTGTGACGTGAAGGTTACCGTAGATCGGCAGATCCATGAAGCCATGGTACCATGTCTCAAGGGCTGTCGTTCATCCGCTCTTAGATGGCTTTCGAAGCCTGAGTATATGACGTACAGTTACCTCATCTGCTTGACTGAACGTTATCACAATCTTGTGAACCGTCTTTCCATTACCTGACTCCCTCCAGAATCAATCATATCTAGAATGTCTTGGGGTGTCAAATCTAGACCGAGTTGGTATTATCGTGTTCAACACCTTTTGGCAGACCGCTCTTGGAACGATGAGGAGCCACGCCCTGAAGATTATGATGAGGATCTTTCTAGTGTTTCCACTTTCTCCTGCGCCTCTAGAAATGGCTGTGATTATGGCACCGAAGATATTTGCGAATATCACATGAAATTAGACAATGAAGGCCCAGATTCGGACAAAGAGCTCGACAAGAACGATTCCTATGGCATCCAATTCCTCGAGATGAAGATTGATCGACGCGCCCGCAAGAGAGAATTGCGAACACAGAAGAAATGGGAGGAAGAGATGAGGAAAAAGCGCGAGAAATACAGAGAGCAAATGAACGAGGGATCAAGAGAGGAGAGGAGGAAGGAACCTCAGAAGATTGTCTCTGAGGATGCGGAAAAAGCTGGACATGCTTGGGAACAGCATAAAACAGAACCGGGACCTTTGAAGACGTATGAGGAGGCCGCTACAGAAGACGATATCGGACTCACGATACGTTATATCGATAAAATCCGAGACGCCCTCGACGAGGCGCAATCTCCTGAGGAGACGCCTGCTCCTCTCAACCTCGGCCCCACAAGAACGTTCAGGCTCTGGTCCTTCGATCACATTAAGCACTTCCCCGAGCTCACTCCTACGATGTACATCAAGTTCAGCAGCAGGTTTGACTGGGGCAAGATCAATGAGGAACAGATTCGGACGCGGAGAGCTGAAAAGCTCTCCGGGCACATACATCTACTCTGGAATGCTGTCTTTGACTTGGACGATTTCACGCCACCAGAGTATTGTAGCACTAAAGCTCACACCCTGGGAACAAGCCAAGAGCCGGGATATATTCAGTTCTTTGACGACGATTACTTGACTCTCAAGATCAAGTGCGAGACGGTTTATACAAATTTTGATCTCGATGATATCCCTTGGAATGCCCCGTCATCTTTTACATATTACGGTATCAGTGAGAATTACATGGCTGATAATGAAGAGTTGGAAGAGGAAGAATGGAAGACGGAAGAAGAAAGCGTTATAGAATGAGTGATCACGCTTCAGGGTCAAGCGTCTCGTGCATCAGAACTGGGCACTTCCCACTTGCAGCGCGTGAGTGTGTGCCGAGAGGAGTATGCATGCGGTGATCTTTCGAGATGTTTTGGTTGCTGCCGATTGTGCGTCTTTGGGTTGAATTCGGTCTTTTTCATGGGGGAAAGTGAAGCGGATTTTTATTTTCACTTGTCCGAAGTGGCGTTTTCGAAATTTACTGCTTTTAATATTTGACTCTGATTACGGAGACATCATAACATTATTCTTCAAATGCTTATTGGGAATAAGCTTTACTTCCTAACAGATTTGTATAGAAGCCGTTCTTTATAAGAGTTCATTCTGGAGTTTATTGAGATTTTCTTATAATATAACCATAATAGTCGAAGCCTCCACTGTCTCCAAGTACCTCCATCTCCATCTCAAAGATGTTATCTGGATTCAGTAAAAGCTTCATGAAATGGGGTTGTCTGAAAGTAATGTATAGAAACACCCCATCCGCCTTTAGCACACGATGTACCTACAAGTTGTTAGAGGCAATCCTTTCCAAGGAGGAATAGCCATCCACGTACCTCTTTCAAATATCTGCTTGTATTTTCCCTCACTTCGTCAGGGGGGCTCCAAGGACTACCGTAAATCATTGCGTCCAATGTTCCCTTGTCGAAAGCGACATCTATCGAGCCAGTTGCAATTGACGGCATGTCTCGGACATCAACTCTGCTCCATTGAATTCCTGCAATATCCTTGTGTCTCTCTGTCATCATTTCAACCACTACAGGAGAAAAGTCGACACATAACTGCTTTTGGTAACCACGCTCGGCAAGCTCAGCAGGCACAACCTAAACTGAAGTTAGTGTACTGTAGCACAATCTCGATTATTAGTCGACTGACACTATCACCCGACCCAAGGTGAAGAATCCTTGGGCCATCCTGAGCTGTCCGTCCTGGTTGCTCTAAGAGGTTCTTTTGTAGAAAGGGAAGGACCTGCGAAAATGAACGAAACCACTCGTGAGTTGGATTATTATTATTTGAGGTCGCGTAGCGACTATCCCAGTATTCGGAAAGTCCGAGTTGTTGGTCCTCTGCAATTGTCATTATAGCGGTCAATCTGGCAATTTTCTCTAATTTTCACAGCTCCATTCAAATTCTTTAGCATAGAGGCATGACTCCACAGGAACTAAATCACGTGTATTCATGTTATCGTGGATCATAGTGGAAAGCTATTCCCGTTTTGATAGTAGTATCGCGGGGTGGGCTCGCCAATCGGTTGGTGTTGAGTGCAGCACTACTTGGTACATACTCTTTGCTTGGAATTGTTGCACGGAGTAGAGAAAGAATTACTCAATATTTTCCCTGTGAATGGGTTGACCTGTAAATGTTCCTGTAAGATTTCACCCAAGTTCGATGTGTATCGAATATCTAAATCTGTTTAGCCTATACCGCATTATGAATAATCGATAGTAGGACAGCTACCCCAACCCCCAGCTTCGCCAAATTGGCATAAAAAGGACATGATGCTTCGAAATGAGATCCTTTCCACGCCTAACAAGCATTTAGAGCTGTTTTTCTAAAACGCTTATTGTAAGCCACATTTGCCAGGTGCAATTTTCGAGCTTTCCGATTCTTGAGGTTATGGTCTCACTTTGTTGATCTCTGTGCAGGGAGGGATGCGTGATGTGATAACGCGCGTTTCGTGTTCTACCACCTCTACAGAGCGTGTTGATTGTATAACAAAGCCGTAAATGCGCCACCCCCCACTTCAGGGGCTCTCCAAATATTTAAGACGCGTTCTTTGCTTCATATTTGGCCCTCAATCCTTCAAAACTCATATCTCTTCAGCACTCTTAATCTTTTGTACACAAGAATGACTTCCAGGCCCAGCGCAACGCAGGGACAGCGAAACAATCGGGAAAAAAGATCAAGATATTGGAAGACACGGCATAGATCAGGTCAAAAAGATAAGCGATGGAAAAATCAGGCTGAGCTTCAGCAAGAATTGGAGTGGGAGGAGCAGGAGATTCGCCCGATCAAAGATGTCCTCACCAAACTATAACAGTCGTCGCAAACAAATTTGGCTCCCCTCAAAAGTCTAGAAGGCAGATACTTCAAGCTTTGGTCTACTGGCCATGTCAAGTACTGCACTGTTGAGGTTGCCCCGACAACATATATCGAGTTCTACGACCCTAAGATTCAAGCACTCAACATGCTTCCAAGGGGTCAAGTCAACGGTCATATTTGCGCAGTGTCTGACTATATGTGTGATATTGATCCATTCTCCCCCCCTGAGAACGCAGGCTTGAAAACTGTTCGGATTGATGGCAATCATAAGCGTCACACTTTCGACGCCCAGTTTTTGGATGACAACCACTTGATACTCCAGATACCCAAGAATTTGGTCTTTTATAGGCAGAAAATGAAGCCGCCGTCGGAAGCGCCGGATGTCTTTACCTACTACGGTATCTGCAACGTCTACTACGAGAGCCGTATCCTCGGAAAGCATCGGCGAGAGGAACAGGCAGAGCGACGTCGTTCAGCGTCTCCTGCGTGATCATGGCGGATGATAGAGCGATCACTCATGAAGGGTCCCGTGCTTGTTTCTTCTTACAATCGACTGTTGCTACAATACGGATGATCTTGTCTGTTTCTTGAATGAAATTTGTTTACGACATATTCTAAGGCTTAACCTATCATAAGTACAAGACGCAAGGGTTGGCAACTACCAAAAAATGCTCCTCAATTGTGATCAATCGCTGAAAAGAATATCTGTCCTTGACACTCTGAGGATAGAGTTACACCACTAGTCCGTCACACATGCGATGACGACAGCCTACAGTCACCGCTTGTTTTGCTTTTTTGTAACACGAATAGGGGCTACAGATCGCAATGCAGTGAACCGAGAAAGTACTCTCCGTAGCTATAGACGGCTAGAGCATCTAAGCTACTTTTTACAAGCCTGTCTACTCTAATCAGCCCAGATGAACTTGTCGTTTGCTGCCTGGACCACTACTGATGAAATCTCGCTTACCGCTTCGCTACTTGGCATTATCAATGATTGGTGTTTATACAAAGAAAGGGGCTAGAATTATAGCCCCCTAGTCCCCCCTTAAGGATAATCTCCTTTTCAATAGGCAACAGTGAAGACGCGTTTTATATATTGCTTTTTCTTTTTTATTAGTGTTTATTGATTGGCTAGCAGCTAATCGAAGCCGAAGATCCTAATTAACTATCACGCCACCCCCTATTTCTCATCCGTATATAAGGATGCTTATAGCGGCTCATGAAATTAAAGTCTCTGTCTTACCCCTAAACAACTCCTACAAGAACCCTTATCTGGACTTGCAGTCTACAGAGCAGCACTCAAATCTGTTCTTGTCCTTAACAACATCATGTCTTCGAGAGAGTACCCTGCCTGGTTCTGGCGACTGCGAGATCTACAGCAAGATCGCGAGGCACGCGGCCAGCAAAACAGATACTATGATCCCGACTGGCCTGTCGAACCCAAAGACTTCGACGAGGATCTTGCTGAGTGTTCCGATGACAGTGAGGAATCGTGCTCCTCCGAGAAGGGTTGCACGTACGACGAAGATGACATGTGCGTCAAGCATGGCATCGATGACCAAAGCTCAGAATCGTCTGAACTGAGCGGTGTCTCTGGAGAGACGTCAGCCACCGAGGCTGCGTATTACGCGCTGAAGGAAGGAACAGCGAGAGGAGCGCAAGAGCCAATTGCAAATGTGGAAGAGACAAGGGATGAGTGAACGTCAGAACGAGAGTGTAGTAGAGGAAGCTCTTCAGGCTGAGATCAAGATTGAGGAGGGTGACATACAGAAGGTCAAAGCCGCCCTCGCCAAAACAGAGAATTCGTCTAAGAAGAAATCTGGTCCCCTCAAAAGCTTGGAAGATAGGCTCTTTAGACTCTTCTGCACGGATCACATACAGTACTGCTATCATGCAACCTGCCCAATAACCTATATCGAATTCTATGCTCCTGAAGATTCGTCCCTAAGGCCGGATGATTCAGGCCGAAGAGAACCGGTGGAAAGCCATGTTTACCTGATACACGGAGACGCTTGCAACGTTGACCCGTTCGTCCGCCCAAAGTACCCCAGCACAAAGTTTCATCAGCTCAAAGTCGATCGCGGCCGCCGAACGGTGGAAATTCAGTTCTTCCACGAATATTTCTTGGTACTTAGGATGCATCGCAATATCGTTTTCTCACACTAGGGCATACAGCCGCCAATGGATGCGCCGGAAATCTTTACCTATTATGGCTATGATGAAGACTACAACTTTCCGGATGATCGGAGAAAGGAGAAGGCTAAACGACGTCGCTCGGCATCTTCTCTGTGATGCAGCGAGGTTCCTGATTGCTTTTTACTATTTCTTATTCCTGTATGTGGCTGTGTGAGAAGCCAGTGTTGGGGTATGTGGAACCTCTAGAAGAGGAACGTTGAGATTGACTGGCGAAGTTCTTACTAGTGATTAATGGTTGGAGCCATATGTCTTTGACGCTCAGTAGTCTGCTGAGCTCCGTGGTGGTTCTCAGGGCACTTGGTATTGCTTCAGATATAGCGGCCACAAGAGGTGTTACGACATTGTTGTTGGAGACGGCTGGACCAACTCCTTAGATCAAATTGCTTACGGCACTATCCCAAGCTATACAAAAATATTGTCACAAGGAATTGGGTCAAGTATTATTTGTCCAGAAGGCAAAAAAGAAATGTTTGATGAGACTGGGACTCGAACCCAGGAGGATTGCTCCACCAGGAAATTGGTGTTAAGGTTAACCTTAACCTGGCGCCATAACCAACTCGGCCATCTCACCCGGGCTAGTGCTGATGCTTCGTCGGCTCAACAACAGTGTCTACTAGTCTAGCGGCCTCAGGCTATTGATCATTTCAGCCAGTTCCATGGTGCTCGAGAACATAGTCTACATCCTTATCTCCTCGCCCAGATAGATTGACCAGGATCCGCTCTGACGAAGGTCGCTGCGCTGCTAGTCGTATGGCGAATGCGATTGCATGTGCGCTCTCTAGAGCAATGATGATGCCTTCACTCTTGGCCATGCGGAAGAATGTGCTGATGACCTCGTCGTCCCCGACCGTTGAGACTGATATTCGCCCGGCATCGTGAAGCATGGCCATCTCTGGTCCAATGCCCGGATAGACAAGCCCTGAGGCTACAGATGAGACGGCAGCAGGCTTGCCTGCCTCTTGTTGGAGAACCAGTGTCTTTGCGCCATGCAACGTACCTGGTTTGCCGTATGAGAGTGTCGCTGCATGCTGACCAAGTTTATCGGAGCGCCCCAATGGTTCCACCGCATGCAACTTGACATCGGTGTCATCTATAAAAGCAGAATACATTCCCATGGCATTGGATCCACCAGCGACGCATGCGACAACATGCTCAGGCAATGTACCGCCAGTCATGGTGAGGAACTGCTCTCGCGCTTCTTTGCCAATCACAGATTGAAAGTCTCTTACAATCAACGGAAATGGATGAGGTCCAATCGCTGACCCAATCGCATACAGCGCATGCGCTCGTTGCTCAACATAAGCATTAAAAGCCGAGTCACTGGCCTCTTTCAACGCAGACTGCCCCTCAGTAGCAGCAACAACTTTTGCGCCGAGAATCTGCATCCGACCAACATTGGACTTTTGCTTCTCGGTATCGACACCTCCCATGTGTATCTCACACTCAAGACCGAAATAGGCCGCTGCAGTTGCAAGCGCAACACCGTGTTGACCCGCTCCCGTCTCAGCGATGAGTTTCGTCTTCCCCATTGCTTTAGCGAGAAGTGCGAAACCGACACAGTGGTTGATCTTGTGTGCGCCTGTGTGGTTCAAGTCTTCACGCTTGACGAAGATTTGGGCGCCGCCGACTTCGCGAGAGATGTTCTCGAGATGGTGGATTGGCGTTGGGCGGCCTTGCAGACCGATGCGGACCTTGTCCAGAGTTTGATTGAAAGAGGGCGAGTGGCGGAGTTCTTGGTACTTGGTGACTAATTCTTCGAGCGCTTGATGAGCTTCGGGTGGGTAGAAGTTACCGCCGAATTGGCCGTAGTAGCCATTCTGGTCTGGGTAAGTTTCTGAGTGAGGTTGATGAATGCTTCCCATGATGACAGGTGATGGTAGTGGAGCGAAGAAAGACTTGAGGCTAAAGAATGTTGCTATTAACCGGGCTCAAAGCAGTACCAGGATCAGCTATTTATAATATTCTCTGAAAAGCAGTGCCAAGTCATGCACATCATCCAATATCGAGGGGTTCATTCGCAGGGCGCATTCTCACATTCAGGGTGCAGCTTGACATGGAGGGTGCAAACTAGCGCCATCGAGACGCCGCCAACGCGAACAATGAGGACCTCGAAGGATTTATCCCCATAGAATCGTATTTAATAGAAAATCAAGCCGACCTAGAGCTTTCTAGGAAATAAATTCCAGGACGGCATCAACAAAATAGCTCTCGTTCTCCAAGTACATGACATGCCCCGAGTCCGGCACGGTAACAAGCTTGAAATCACCCCTGATACTCTTCTCTTGCGCCGCCTTGACAACCAAATCTCTCATCACATCCACCAAAGGGTTGAGGTGCGCATCATGGTCTCCTTTGACAAACATTATCTTCTCACAGCTTTCCAACAGCTTGGGGACGAGCGGCCGCATATCAAAGCGCTTATTCTTCTGCAACGTCATCATCGCACGCAAGCCATCCAGACTCAGAGTTGAACTAGCAAGTTTGAGCCGCTCATCCTGGTCTGGATGTTCATCAAGCCACTCCTTGCTCGCCCAGCCGTAGTGCATTTGCCGAATGACATTCGCAGTAGTCCCGTCTGCTTCAGCCTGCGCCCGCATTTTGTCAAAGACTTCAAGTGGCATTATGCCGAGAGCACCGAAAGATGCAGGAGGGCATGCGCAGTATGCAAGGTTCTGGATCAGCTTTGGGTGACGGCAGGCTAGGTAGACGCCGCTGGCTGCACCAAGCGAGACGCCGACCCAGGCGCGGATGCTGTCGATGTGCAAAACACGGAGGAGTTCGTCGATGTCGTTGATCAGTTCCTCCATCTCAACTTTATCGACGTCTTTTACAGGAGTGCTTTGGCCGTGACCGGGATGGTCATAGCTTAGGACGCGGTAGCCTGATGACGCGAGGCGCTGAGCGACGGGCTGATACAGAGTTGTGTCAGCGCCGAAGCTGTTTGAGAGGACAATCCACGAGCCATTTTGTGATTCTTGTGCGATGCTGTAGGATATCTTGCGGCTTGTAGAAAGGACGGCACATTTGATGTTGTTTTGAGCAGATGCCATTGTGATGCAACAACTGATGAGACAGCAAGCGAGGCAACGGAATACGGATCAATATGGTGAAGGTTTGGGGCTGAGGACACAAGACGAATTGATGACAGTCAACAACCCCAGATTTATGCACACGGATACTTATTATCTGCCGGATAGTTCTTTGCATTGTACAGCTTGAAATGTCTCCGAGCATAAGCTGACAGATCCTGCATCCTTCAGTACTTAATCTATGGTCAGCAAAACCTGCCAATGATGCTGACCTCTTTTCCGTGATGATTAGCTGCGCAGATGCAATTTGTAATTCTCGCTCAAGATTCCTTCAAAGTAGTATATAGTTCAAATAGTAACTAAGCAACCTCGCAGATAATCCTCTACATCCCCCGTCTTAGACAAAGGCGCCATCATACCAACATATCCATCAGGTCTCACCACTGCGACGACACCATCATCCTTTGAAACACCCAATACCTTGTAGACATCCTCCTTCTTTGACACTCCATAAGTGCGCATCTCTGCAAATGTCTTTACGCCCGCTGGCAGATCAGTCCACTCGAATCTTGACGTGAGTGGATGCACCACGATGAGATTCACAGTGCCTTTTGGAAACTTTTGTAGAATCTCGACGGATGACAGTAGACTTGACTGTGAAATACCAGATTTGTCGAGTAAGTCGTTGCTTGTGAAGACGAGGATGTAGTAGCGGCCTGTCGGTGGCATTTCTATGAGATGAGTCAGTAAGTCAGTCTTAGATCTTCGGAACCAAAACCCCGCGAGAACATACCATCTTGCAAATGGCGAGCAGTGGCATCGGCATAGCGCTTCACCTCAACATCGAGTAATCGTCGTCCCGGCGTCAACGCGCCCAAGAGCGGATCTCCTCGTGGCAAGTTGCTCTTTGCACCCAGTTCTCTTATCAATTGACTCTCCTTGTACTGGAGTCCGCAACCACTAGTAAACCCGCTGCCGTCACTAAAGACTCGAAGGAACTCTTCATGGGTCAGGCCTGAGGTTTCGGCATCTGCTGATCCAATGCGACCGGAGAACATGTGCGAGAACTGGGCGTCGAACTCGATAAGCTGGCGCGCTACATCTACGCGCTCTTGTGAAAATGTTTCGAGGATGGGGTCTGTTCCGGAAGTATTTGGAGGGGTGAGGCCGTGGATCTTGTGGACGAGTTTCCAAGCTAGGTTGTAAGAGTCCATCATTGACACGTTCATGCCCTGCCCTGCCTTTGGACTGTGAGTATGGCAGGCTGGATGAAGTTAGCACTATACCATCGAGGTGAGTCTGAATCAAGCTTACCATCGCCAACAATAAATACCCTTTCCACTCCATCAGACGTCTTCGCAGAGAACCTAGGAGCCATGCGCTGTCCAATCTGGTAAGCCGCCCACCAATCTGGCTCAGTCCCCTCCTTGATCTTGATCTCATACGGGGCAAACACCTGCCGCGCTTGCTCAAAGATATACTCCAGCGTAACGGCACCACGGCGCTTCTTATCAGCCGATTTCTTATCCGTTCCAGTATCACCGCTCGTGTCAACCTCTTCAGCGACTTGAACGTAAAGACGAGTAAGATACTCGCCCGTTGCGATCTGTTCCCTGGGAATGACCATGACAGAACCAGCATCTGAGTGAACTGCAGATCGTTTGCGAATATCGGGAAAGTTTGTGTCAGCGACGAAATCGCATACACCCCAAATGTGATCTGTTGTTTCGCCTTCGAGTTCGAGACCCATGCATTTTCGAACCTTGGAACGTGCACCATCAGCGCCGATGAGATACTTTGTTCGGACTGTGCCTTGTTGAGTTGATCCGTCTGGAAGATCTTGTTCAAATTTGACCACTATAGGGAATTCAGCATTGTTGTCGTCGACTGTGTACTCCAGGAAACGATGGGATCTTCTGATGGCACCTTTGCCTGCATAGAGATGAAGGTTCTCTTCTAGGATTCGCTCAATGCGGCCTTGATGGATGGTGACCTCGAACGGGAAACGAGCAGGGACATTGACATCGGGAGCAAAACTCGTCCGCTCAATTCCGGGGGCATGAGAGCCATTGCCGTTGGTGTTTGCGTTTCCGTTTGATTGCACAGGGTTCCAAAAGGCCACCTCCTCCATGTGACAGCCTTCGCTGATGATCTCGCTTGCTATCCCCAAACTCTGAAATACTTCAAGGGTCCTTGGCTGAAGTCCATCTGCCTGGCCAGCTTTCAGTGTGCCCGGCTTGGAGTCCAGACAGAGAAGTGAGGCTTCCGTGATGCCATATCTTGCGAGCAGCAAGGTTAGAAACAGACCTGCTGGTCCAGCCTATAGACTGCTTGTGAGTACAACTAATTCTATCATTTTAAGCCGTGACTTACACCAATGACGACGACTTCCTTATGTTCTTCGGAGACAGTGGACAAGTCCGGCTGCTGAGATAGTCGGGGCACGGGTAGAGCACGTGAAGGGAGGATTCTCTGGTCTCGCGCCGCGTTGGAGGTTTCTTGAAAGACGGGCATCACGAATATCCAAGCTGTAAGTTCAATGAGCAATGGAAATGAAACTTTTCAGTCGTTCAGCCTTTCAAGTCATGTTTATCAACTCACAGGTCACGATGCACCGCTTTTCTCGGCAGTCACCAATTCCGGTAGTATCTCCGATTTTCCGCACAAGCCCGGAAATCTTGTTTCTCGGCAGTTTTTAGCGCATCTGCCGGGGCGGGGAACTTTTCCCATCAAATTCCTTCTTATATGGGCGGAAGTCCGGAAATTCTCACTCCCACAAACAATGGCAAGTTCCGGATCTTTACCAAGTCGACGAAATTTACCGCGGGCGTCGCATGCGTGCCAGAGATGTCGCGCGAAAAAAGCCAAATGCGATCAGCAGCAGCCTTGTGCTAATTGTGTGAGACATGAGTGGGATTGTGTCTATGGTTTGAGGAGGAAGAATGCGAGGGCGAGTACTGTTTCGGTGCTGAACGATGTGCAGCGCAATACGCCGCCGTCGCCGTTATCTTCTTCGCGAAGCTATTATGATGAGGCGACGCGACGGAGCGAACCGCTGGAACAGGCTCATTCAACGGGTCGCATAGGTATAGTAATAATTCATGCCTTGAATGCTTGGAACTGACGGCTGGCTCGTGTAGACGATGGTGATGTTGTAGGTGACATCAATCAGCATACCCACGGGACAGAGTTCTACGGTACATCGTCCAACTTTGTGCTGCTCAATCAATTTTTCGTGTATGCTCAGAAGAATCTACCGCCTGGTCACCCAAACTCAAGTGGCAACGCCGGCCTCCTTTCTGCCAACGCTCAAGATGGGAATGTAATAGGACACAGTCTCGTCACGCAATCGCCAATTTCCATTGTCAATCTTCTCTCTGACCGAGGAGTCTTGGAACCTCCTTCGAGACCAAAGACGCCCCCAACGCGAGGAGAGGCCCAAGATGAGATCCAAGCGCGTTCAGCTCTTGAGGCGAGACAGGGGACTGTGGAACTTGAGGACTCTGTCCATCGGAATCCTCCAGCGACTACCAGCCAAAGCAGAGCATCCACAGACAATTCTCTATCATCATCGAAGCAAAGGCTAGAGCGCGAATACATCAGACAGTTTTTCAACAACCTTCATCATCTTCACCCCATGCTTGACCCTATTGCTTTCGCCAAGCAATGCGAGGAACTCGTCTGGAGCTCTCCAACGTCCATGGAAAGTAACAAGACTCAGCGTCATTTCTTCGCCCTATATCATATAGTCGTTGCTGTAGGCGCGATCGTCGCTGGCTGTTGTATTACTCAAGACTTTGAGCGCGACATCAATATCTGCATGAAACTTCCGGCTCAAGGACAAGATTTCAATCCTTCTGGATTAAGCCAAGAACTCTCCAAGAAGTACTTCCGGAAGTCCAGGATGTTGCTCGGAGATGTGTTTGAAGTTTGCTCTCTAGAGAGCGCCCAGACACTTCTTCTCATGGTATGTAGCCCCCAGTCTTAGTGAAACCGGGAAGCTGACCCAGTAAAGTCTTTGTACTGTCAGAACTCCCTCAAACCTCACGCGTGCTACATGTACTGCGGCCATGCTGTCCGCACAGCATTAGCCATTGGTATCGCGAGGGAAACTCCATCCAACTCGGTTGAGGACCGCAAAGCAGCACGAAGAACGTGGTGGTGTATTTACTCTCACGAGATTGACATGAGCTGCAGTGCAGGTCGCCGCGATAGTCTTGGCAAGCCTAGGAATTACCAGATCGATCTGCCTCATATCAGAGGGCAAGATGTTGCGATATCTAACCAGCCTGATCTGGAGAATTGCAGTGCCGCCATGATCAACGAGATGGTGCATTTCGCTGCTGTTCTACGGCGCATCTCAAAGGAACTATACTATGACTCGAAGGGTCTGACTTTGTTGCAAAAGTCCGCCGTTGCGAAGGAGCTTGATCGCCTGCTTGACGACTGGAAGGCTAAGCTACCGACCTATCTGGACTTCACAGCCGTGTCATTCCGTGAACAAGAATGGGCAGCTAAACAGAAGCTTGTACTTCATCTCAGATACCTCAACGCCAGAATCGTTCTCCATCGCCCTTTTCTGGAACAACCCATGCTTACGGCAGAAGCTAATATGTCTACTCATGCTGAGTTATGTCTGGATGCAGCACGGAAGACTATTTGCGTCATGTATGATGCATACGCAAATAGACACTACTTCCGCACTTGGTGGTACAACTCCACTTACACCTTGTACGCCGGGATGATCGTGCTGTATATCATCATGCTTGGTCCTACAGCTGTTCCTTCAGAGGATCTCCTCGCCGATGCTGTCAAAGCACATGATATTTTGCAGTCAATGGAGGAGGCGACAGTTGCTCGAAGAAGTGCGAGCTTGATTCAGGAAGGACTAGAGGTAGCGCGAGCGTGTGTACAACGGCAACAGAGCAGGTCGGATGGTGATACTGAACAACAGTTCTTCGATGGTACACAGGGTGACTTGAACAGTATTGCAGATCAGTTTTCAAGTGCTGTTTCGGGACAGGATCATGCGTTGTTGGCTTCGATCATTGATCCGAACTTGTTGCAAGACTTCATGGCGGCGGATCAGGATGCTCTTGGATTGGGGTTTGAGATGCCGTCTTTGGATGGATTGTATGGTGAAGCATTGGATGTTGATACTATGTCAATGATGCCCTGAGTCGAAGAAAGCCCGAGCAGCACAAATATGTATAATTGTTGAAATTATTGTCACAATTAAAATGAATTATCCAGTATGTAATTCTATTAGTATTGTTCTAACTATGCCTTATCTCGCGACCATCATCAAGTGAGATATTCACTATGCCTGATTGCCTACAAAATTCTTCAATCGACATCCGGAACAGGTAGATCATCAATGAATCTGAACTTCCGTCCCAATTTTGCCATTGCCTGCTCAGCCTTCTCCCTCCTAAGTTTCGCAGCTGCTTCATCCGAGACGAGAACAAAGTCATATGTCATCAGGGCGGAACCAACTTTGACACCATACTTCTTCGCCATTTCATCGTCTTCAACCTTCTTGATGTTAACGATCAACGAGTCCTTAACACCAAACACAGCATCAGTAGTCTCGTAGGGATCGTCCTTAAGGTAGAGTGCGCTACAAGGCTTGTTAGATATAATGGAGGTGCCAGAGAAGGGCAGACTTACGTGATCAGAGGATCGTACCCGTCTTTCTTGAACATAAAGTGCATGTGACTGGGTCGATAGCAATGTCGGCCAAGTACTTTAAGCAACTTTCCGACGGGTCCGTCATGAGGAATAGGATATGGCACAGGTACAATAGCCTTGAACCAAAAGTCTCCATTATCGTCGCTCGTCAGCACAGCTCTCCCATCGGGGCCAGTTCGATCAGCGTGCTGAACATCGTAGAACCCCTTAGAATCAGTCTCCCAGACATCAATCTTTGCTCCTGAGATTGGTGATCCATTTACATCCTTGAGGGTGCAAAGAACAAGAAGAGGTTCGCCATCTGTATCTTGGGAGATCAGGCTTCCCTCTTTTACATGCTCGGCCTCATGTGTATGGAAAGGTCCCAAGACTGTGCCTTCAGTGCTGCCCTTTGGTTTCGGATGGTCGATTGAGTCAACCAAAAGTGAAAGTCCCAGGACATCGGATAGTAAAATAAACTCCTGTCGGACATCCGTACAGATCTGACCAACTTGTGTCAGGAATTGGATAGCTGTCATCCATTCGTCTGTCGTGAGTCTTGTTTCTCTCGCCAAGTCATGCAAATGTGTGACCACTCGTTCAAGGATATATTTCAGGCGCAGATTACTGCATTGAGAGTTGATGGCGTGAACATTCTCGGTAATGTTATCGATAGTGAGATCTTTGAGATTAACAGGAGCCGCCATGATGAATGAATCAATGACAAGTAATTGTATAACAAGTTCTAGCCTTCAATTCAGTTCCACCTCAAGCAATTTATCATTTCTAAACCCCGCGTTTCAATACGTCGTCGTTGTGGGGACGGTGTCATCCGAAGGTCGGGACCCGGGCTTTGAGAAGTCGGATGATACTCCACATCCCGGAAGTTGAGGATTTCCGGCAGCCGGACACAATTTTCGGCAGTTAGTTAGTCTCAGGGTCAGATCGGTTACGTCATTGCTCGATCAGCCAGCGGAATTTGCTACGTCGTCGTTGGCCGCCATGATCGTCCCTATATGAGTTATAGGGTAGCGTCAGCATCGCGACGTGAAGAGTAAAGCTGTCAATTCTGGAATAAAGGAAGTCGCAGGCTCTTGAGAGTTGTTTTATTATGCTTGATAAATGCTTATTTTTACTTGCACATCGAGATGAAATGCGATACCGTGCTAAGAGCGTGATTCTAGAGCATTGTCGCAACGAGCGATGATTGAATGTTGAACAACCAAGATGAAGTACAGGTGCCAAAATAGAGACAGAATGTACGTTAAGTTGGATAGTGCTTACTTCACTTCAATACCAAAGGCTTATATCCGAATCAGCGCAATAAAAGGACTTTCTAGTTTGAGAATACAATGTCGCTATCGTTCGTGACCTGGCGACGCGATCTGAGCATCAGTTTCTGGACACGTTTTTTGTGCTGCATGAGTATTAGTCAGCAGAGACGAGGTCGCGTGGCCCAATGGCAAGGCGTCTGACTACGAATCAGAAGATTCTGGGTTCGATCCCCAGCGTGATCATTCTTTTTGCTCTATTGTGCCTTGGTTTTATTGTAACTGTTTTTACTGCTGTGAATTGTTGCACCCTGCATCACCCTCACAAGGAGTAACTCCCTCCGCTGAATTGACTTTCTAGAAGCCCTCTTAGGCTAAAGTACTCACGGAAAAGCGGGGAACGGAAAAGGGATCACCGCGGATAAGGTACCATTTCGACTGCTAGTATCGTTTCAAGTTTCGTAAAGGTTAAATACAAGGGCCATGGCATAATTGAGGTTAATTAAAAACAAACGTGTCAGGACGCCAAGCGGTGACCTCACCATTGGAGGATATACATCTCTCCATCGCGGGGATTCTGCCCGACAACCGAACTCAATTATACCCTGGATATACGTGGATCTTTGACTTCTGTAGTACTCGGAGGTCTATCTTCCGAGGATAATATAACTCTATACCGTGCCTTGCTCAAGGGTGATGAACTTTGTTCCTCGTCCTCTTCCCTTCGTGTCCTGTTCATCAAAATGCATGGTAAATTACTCAGTGTGCTTCTGGGCTCTGCCGTTTTGGCAGCGCCTAGTCAAGCCGTCAACCTTTTCGTAGCGGACTACGGCGGCAACCTGAGCACTCTGAGCCTCACCGAATCCGCCAAGGGCTTGGATCTCTCCGTCACCTCGAAAACGACCGATTGTTCTCCCGGACCTAATTGGCTCACTCTTGATAAGCCCAACAACGTGCTTTATTGTCTCGATCGCGGCCTCAACTTCCAACCGCCTGGGTCGTTGAACTCGTTCACCATTGGAGACAAGGGTGTTTTAAAACGTGTTTCTCGCGTCAAGTCTATCGCAGGAGGCGCTGTTGCAGGCGAAATCGTTACAGGAGCAAATGGTAAGCGCGGTTATTTCAGCGCTTCATAGTAAGTTTGGGACAATTGCTTCAGAATCGATGCTCACATGCCATAGCACTCCAGGTGTAGCATCTATGTTCGCTCTCGGTGGCAATGGTTCCATCACCGGCACCGCGCCGCTTCAAGAGTTGGCCACAAAAATTAGCCAGACTGGCCCAATTGCAGACCGCCAGGAAGCAAGCCATCTTCACCACGTCATTATTGACCCTACGGGAAAATATGTCATTACACCTGACCTCGGCGGTGATGTCGTCCGCGTCTTTACTTATGATAAGAACACTCTTGCTCCCATCGCTCAGGTGGGCAGCTTGAGCGCTCCTCGTGGTTCTGGACCCCGCCATGGATTCTTCAGAATCATGGCAAATGGCGAGACCTTCTTCTTCTTCAACGGCGAACTTGACCAGAAGGTGTACTCTTACAGCGTCAAGTATACCCGCACGGGTCTCTCCTTCACAAAGGTCTTTGAGATTCCATCGCTCAACGCTAGCTTCCCCCCCAACACGGCTCCCATCAGCGAAATCGCCATGAGCGTAAGTCACCGCGTATTTTCCATGTGAGTCCTACTGACTTTCACCTAGCCTGACCAGCGTTTCGTGATTGTCACAAACCGCGAGAAGTCTTTCGCCAACTCCCCCCAGCGTGGATCCGGTCCTTCCGACACCCTCACAGTCTTCCAGATCAATGAGGATGGTACTCTCAAGCCTATCCAGGCTGTCCCATCCGGCGGATATCTTCCCCGACAGTTCTCATTTAACAAGGCTGGCGACAAGATTGCGGTTGGTCATCAGGTCAACCAGACCGTAGTAATTTGGAAGCGCGATGTCAAGAGTGGCAAGATCATCACAGAGCAGGAGGGCGGAAAGCTGGCCCAGGTAAAACTTACAGGAGACGTTGTAGCCACCATTTGGGACGAGTAATCACATAGAGAAGTCTCAGTAGAACGTAGTCGTCAAGAGTAAGCTCTTCCTAATGGATCTGGCTTTATGATCTGAAGAACTTTTATTTCCCTTATAAATTGACTGCTTGCGCAGTTATCTATAACCCAACATTCCTTAAGAGATGACTCCTATGTTGATCTGATGATGACTCTGGTATTTAGCAGGAGCGTAACTAGCACAAGACGAGGCAAAGAGGTATGCACTGTAGTGATTCCGCTTGACACTGCCGATTTTGCAGCTTTATGCCGTTATTTTCCCTTGACAGTGCTCAACAGCTGGCAATTAGCATGCAAGCTCCGATAGCTGACACATCGCACGTGATCCGTTTCAACATCGCTTCCGAGCGAAATTTGTTTGTTTACTCCTCTTCACATCCTCCGTGCAGCACATCACCTCATCGCGATACAATCAGATTGCTTCTTTCAAACAACATGGCAAAGCAACTTGCATCTGATCTGTGCGGCATCATATCTGATCAGCCTGGTATGAACGTACCCCGTTGGCAACTCCCGCATACGCTTTGCAGGTCCGAACAGCCTCATATCTCTGGCTTTTTCTCAAGGCGTCGGGTGGATGAATACGCCACCCCGCGCAAAAGGGAAGAATATATGCACGAATTTTTACGATGGATACGCAAAGAACAAAGTCCTGGCCACCTGGAAGCCCTTACAGCGGAGTGTGGAATCGAAGTCAAGACCTAGTTCGTCAAGGACTTCAACTTGCATCCATATGGGCCCTTCTACGACTATGTAGTACTCCTTTGGGTCTGGCTGATCTACCGTGTGTCTTCTTCAGTTGCAATATGTGTGCTTTCAGTACTGATTCTGCTATTAGTCGAGAATGTTCATCCTATCCCTATTTTCCCATGGGGATATGTCGGGGGAGCACCATCTGGTTTCCCTAGAGGTCACTGGGATAGCACGCGAGAACTTCAGACTGCTATCCTCCAGCGACTGGGTTGTTGGCGACCTAAGGACTGGGAAAGAAACATAAGATTTCTGTACCCTTCGAACCTGTTCTCTATCGAGCACATTCTCGACAATCGACTGTCAACCTTCAAACCAATGTTCGAATATAACTTCGTCGCTGTTGCTCCTCCGGGTGTCGGCAGCATTGCTCTAGAGCATGCCTCATTGCTATCTCCCAGTGACGACAAGCCGCCCGAAGAACAGAATAAAAGAGAGCTCAGTGGCTACCCCTCGCCTGCAAGTATTCTGAGAAATGCTGCCAATCTTCCGCAGAGCCTTCCGGCGGAGAAGCCTCGTTCACCAACGCCAGAGGATGGAGAGATCCGCGATCCTTCTCTGGAACGTCAGCAGGTATCGGCCTGTACCCAAGAATCGAATCCTTTACAACTCACAGGGAGCTACGTTGAGCACGAAAGCCAGGTTGCTGTCCATGGCGGGCGAACAAGCAGAAGTCCCAGCCTCTCAGCCTCAAGCGAACGACGAAGCACACTTTCGGTCTCACTCGAACGATTCGTCAACATGAGCGCTCGCTTGCACTGTGTGGAGGATGAGAACTTCGACATTGATACCATTGCATGGCTCGTCATGGGACTTGGAGCTGATGAATCCCGACAACGGCTGTTTTACTTTTACGACCATGCGACAGTTGATATATGGTATTGTTTAGGAGATGTGTTGTCGCAGCCAGTACGCCGTCTGACGGAACTTGGGTCATCCCAGGAGGCATGCATTTCTCACGGGTTATCGTGCAAACGAGCGATGGTCATCCAAAATGAACCGGGATCTCGACGTCTCCGTTTCGAATCAGTTCATCGAGATGAGTGACGGGCTGGAAGTATGCGATGGTTTGTGGAATAAAGAGGGCGTTCACGGGCTACGAATATGAGCGAGTGAGGCCGTCGGTGGACTTGGAGTTTGGTGCCTACTTGGCAAGGTCGGTTAACAGATTGTATGGGTGTGTTTTCTTATATGCAAAATGGCAAAATGGCAACATGGAAACATGGAGGTGCATGGTAGTACATGGCAAGGTACTCGGTATAGATTTGTGATCTATAATGTATAATGTTTATTGAACCCCATTTCGCTCATGGCGATCTCCCACCAAAGAAACTATATTTACATTAATCTCAAATCGTCGGCGATAATTATCTCTGAAGCATTCTAGCTCTTTCAGAAAAGGTGTCAAGAACTACTAGACTGCTCTCCCGTTACAGGGCTTGGCTCCGCCTCGAGGGGGGCTTCCTTCAGGTATCTGAATCTTGCTCCGAATATCCACCAAACACCGGAAAAGAGGAATGTTGCACCAACAATGAGTGAAGCCCAGTTCATGTTCCCGATGTTTTCACCTGTGACCGGTAGATACAGAGGCATGCTGGTAGGGAGTTAGCCAGGGCATGAAGTCTCTCTTTTATAGCACTTACACGTATATGACAATGGTCAGCATGGCCCATGCAACAGCAACATAGTTCACAAAGTATCCCCATCTGCCGAGATCAAAGTGAGGGCGAGGCGGAAGAACTGAACGGCCTCGGACAAGAGCCTGATGAAAGCGTCAGCAGCCAAATAATATCATCAATGAACCATACTCACCACAGTCACTGGTATCGCATAGGCGAGGGCGAAACAAACACCAGCACCACTCACGATAGCATTATATGCCAGTTCACTCCCCAGAGAGATGAGACCAATAATAACCTCAACAACCATGATGGCGAAGATGAAGTTCAATGGGATCTGGAGTTTTTGGTCGATCTTTTGGAGACGATGAGACCATGGAAATGCCCTGTCCTCCGCCATACGCCAGCCTAGACGAGAACACGAAGAGAGAATACCAGTGCAGACAAGCAGCTGAAAATTAGAGAGTTAGCTGTCAGTATAAGCAAGCGAGATCGCTGCTAACTTACGTTCACAACCCCAAAGACTATAGCAACATAGATACCGGCGTACTCACTTCCTGCTACATCCGAGAACCAAGTGACATACGGTGACCTGGCCATCAGCTTGAGTGACGATGACACGAGCAAGGGGGACTTACAGTGCTGTTACATACTCGGTATAGTTACCGCAGCAGAATAGTAGGATAAGATCAGTGACGATGGTAGCAACTCCAGAAAGGACCATAGACCAAACCATAGCTCTCTATGTCGTGTCAGCAACTTGGACTCTTATCAAGCAAGGGGACTTACTGGTGCATCTTGGGATGCGTTCTTCATCTCCTCAACTAAATGCATCATGCTATCCGTGCCATAAAGCCCATAAAGCGGGGTATAAAAGCTGAGGATGAACACCCATCCATTATTGGTGTATCCTGAGTTGTTGATAAACTTGGTAAATACGAATTCTGCGCTGGCCTTGGGGGCTGTGGCGAGGAGAGTGATAGCCCAGCCAAAGAAGCCCAGGATTGTGAAAACGGCGCCAACGCTGCTGTAGAGAGGGAGTGCACTGGGCTTCAAGTTCATCAGAAACGGGATAACTAGTAATCCGAGATATATCAAAAAGGTTTGGTAAGGCTTAGAGCGTTAGCGCATTGCATCAAATCGCGGAAGGCAGTCCCAATACCTTCCAGTCAATATTTGGGTGAAAGATGGACACCATAGTACCAATGATGTTGGCGGTATTCAAGGCGCAGGAAGAACCGGTGGCAGTCTCTGCCAGAAGCAGACACCAACCGACGAAGTATGAAAGGAATGGTCGGTACTTTTCTGTTGCCAGCTTCTGGACGTAGAACTGTTGACCACCTGCAGTAGGCCAGATACCACAGTATTCAGCGAGCGAGGCCATGAGCAGGGTTTGGCCGACTGCGACGATGATAGAACCGTAGAGAAGCGAGGCTGGTCCGCCCACGTCAAAGATGACACCGTAGAAAACGACGACGCATGTCCATGTCGCACTGATCATGACCTGGTAGGCGCATACTGTGCTGCTGTTAGTGTTGAAGACCAAGAAACTGCTGAAGAAGACTCACATGTCCAGAAGTTGTAAACGCGATGCAATTCGGCCGACTTTCCAAGTGACTTGAGATACGCATCGTCAGTATCATACTGGCTGCCTTCGTGAACGGATCCATCGTAAGAGATTGGCTCAGCCTTGATGTCGTCTTTAGGGGGATCCATATCCAGTGGAGTTCAGAGGTAGATGATATCGTCGTTGAGAATGTGGCGCGATCATGGACTGGGGAGGATAGGAACAATGCCAAGATGCAAAATAGGAACCAAATTGGGAACAATGGTTTGAAGGGAGAGTTTGCGATGGAGAACCTGAGATCGGGAAGATCTATAACCAATTTCCCAATGCGAATACACAGAGCAACATGACCAGATACTGCAATCTAGATCCTGGTCGAGAATGCGGGGAAAGATAACACCAGGGTAGCAACCGCCAATGATGAACTAGCCTGCTATCGTTTACAGCTGCCATCATTCCACGCAGGCGCCTCGTTTCTCTCCCGGGCAGCCAAGTTTAGCCTTCCCCGGAATACGCCGCGCTGCCGTTTCTCTCCCGACCAGCCTAGGCCGGGTTAGCGTGCTCATGTGAGTTTCCAGGCCTTGGGTCGATGTGAAAGTGGCTTGGACTTTTCTCTGCCGACCAACCTATCTGGGATTAGTGATGTGCTAGTGAGAACCATTGAATGCAGCTTCATTGTAACGAGAGAGTCATATCACGATGAAGGAAGTCAAGATAACGTCTATAAATAATGATAAAGGCTTCCTAAGAGTTTCAATAACAAATATCGATCTACCACTGTTTCAAAATGGCTTCCTTGAGCACTGCTACCACTAAACCATCCTTTGCGCGTCTCGACGCAGCGGAACCATCCACAACGCCACAGAACCTTGTCGCAGCCATCAAACGCGACGGCGGCGTTATTGTCGAGAACCTTATATCTCGCCAGCTGGCAGAACAGATCAGAGCAGATCTCAAACCGCATTTTGACTCTGATATTCCAGACTTGTCTGGATTCTTCCCCGTCACAACCCAAAGAGCAACTGGCTTGTTTAATGTTTCTGATGCGTGTGTTGAACTTGCCTGTAATCCTCTCTATATCGATGTCGCGAATAAGCTGTGTTCTTCGTCGCTGACGTATTGGGAGCGGGAGAAGAGGATTACTGTCAGCGGGAAGCCTATTATTTCGTCGACTGTGGCGTTTCGGGTTAATCCAGGTGGCAAACAGCAGGTCTTGCATCGAGATGATGAGTGAGTATGCCCAATTGCCACGGCCTAGAATTATCCATAGAATAATCTTGCATGAGATGCATTGGTCTGGAACCATTTGCTGACTGGAGGCAGTGACTATCATCCCCATGACAAAGAGCTCCCAGTCATGATTGGCTGCGTGACGGCTCTCACCAAAACCACCCGGGAGAACGGGGCCACGATCGGCATCCCGGGATCTCATCTCTGGGATAGTGAGCGACGACCATATGACGAAGAAGCTGTTCCCGCAGAACTAGAGCCAGGTGATGCTTTCATCTTTCTGGGCAATTTGTACCATGCTGGTGGTCAGAATATTACCCAGTAAGTACAAGCCCAATCAAATTACTAGCTAGCTTGATGCTGATTGAGTACATAGAAACGAGTATCGCGAGACAGTGGGCATATTCCTCTGCAAGCCAACTCTTCGTCCTGCGGAAAACCAGTTCCTAATGGTACCATTGGAGCGAGCCAGGCAGCTCACACCACAGGCGCAAAGATTGCTTGGCTATGGTGTTTGCAAGCCATCATTGGGATTCATGAACTACCAAGACCCGATGAAGGTGCTGTTTGGAGTGGAGGATGAAGAGACTGTGCTCATGTAAAGTCGTCCTCCGATGATCAGAACACAATGAATGGACTTATCCGCTCCTCGTTGTCCCTCGCATACTGTATCCAATTTTGAGTCGGCCCAGCTGCTGTTGCGTTCCAAAATTCTCTCAAGAACTGCAGTACCGCCGAGTTACACGAGAAACCTGTCGCAGCTATATTTTCGGTGAAAAGCTTCTCGATCATGACTTGATTCTCGGTATATAACTGACTGGTTGTTCCGAGTATGAACAGCGGGAATGAGATGTTGTGTGAAACAGATTCTGTCGGACAGGATGTCATGAAGATGATCTCGTTGTACAGACAATCAACGAGCGGAGGAATAGCTGCTGACCTACCCGCCTCTGAAGCAAGGGCTTGGTAGCTATACACCAGGCAAGCGTAATATTGTGCCTTGAGAACAGACTTGAGGCCTATCTGGAGACTGACATCTTGCGATGGGGTAGAGTCAATGCGGGCGCAAACGGAGTCATAAGACCTCGTAAGCTTGTCTTGCCACAAGGCCATATCAGTGTCAACAAGTATCTTTCCTGTCTTAGAAGTGCGATCTTGGCTTCTCTCCGTAATTGTAATCTCATAAAGCGCTTCTGTACATTCTTTAAAGTAGTCATCAGAAGTCGCGTGCTGTGATATGGGCTTATGGCGCCTCAAACTTGAAGTGAACGAGGATATGCTCCCGAAAGCCTCCAGATAGTCAAGTTCTTCCACGAAGAACTGAGAAATTACCTTGTCGTGTGGATTCGCGAGGTCGTATCTCTCGAATCCTGTGCGGACACCGGTGAGGTGGAGTCTCCATCCTGTCGAGTTCGGTATGAACATTTCTGCATAACATAAGGAAATCATGGTGAGAATGATCTCGACCAGAACCGAGACTTGGGTATTTTTATCGCACACTGATACTTCGCTGTTCAGCTCGGATTCCATCTGCCGGTTCAAATGACATAGAGTCGCATCTCGAAGACTTCGGTGAATCTGAACAAGTGCCGCCTTATCCTGGGGAGACACGACAGACATATGTGCTGCTGCCAAACACAGTGTTGATAGCCGTAAACAGGATGAGCGTTGCGCAAGGGGAAGGACGAGGGTTCGCCACGGGTTCTTTGGTCCATCCAGCCACGCAAGCCTTGAAGCGACTTCATGGTTGAAGTGCTGAAAGAGGACTGCGTGAGCTGCTTGTCGAACATGACGATCGACAAGGTCGACGTTCTGCTTTGGGTGCGACAAGACGACCAGAGACTTTTCGGCGACTACTTGAGGTTGGCAAAATGGAGAGCTTTCGTCATCGGTGGACTTCCTTATGTGAGGTATTCTTTGTTTGTGTATGCGTGGCACGTTGTGCTTGATCGGAGGTCGTAATGGGACCGATTTACCCGTCAACTTCCCTCTACTAGCCACTCCCTGGTCCCATCTCAATCGAAGACCATAGCCTGGACAATCTAGTCCTCGAGTACAACACTTCAGACACGAAGGAACGCTTCGGTCGCATTTAATTCGCCTTCTCACGCACGTTTTGCAATCTGAAGAATCAGTTAATAGTTCTGAATGGACATTGATCTCACTCACTCTCAGAAGCAACCTCACGATCCGACGACAAAGAATCGAGGCGAATATTCCGCATTTTGGTCCAGACTTCAGCCAACAGTATCAAATTTCACTATTGGATATCAGTGACCGTTGGAAAGCCATTAGTTCAATTGAGGATTGCCTTATCATACTCATCTCCACGCGACGATTGACAGGGGAAGACGCGAATTATGAACCCCGCTTTCTAACGACTTGACGTTAGTTGGAGAACAATGACTGATACGAGAAATGTCCTATCTTGATACTCGATTAGGAAATGTTTCACGGTGCAGCTTGGAGAAGCCTTATCGCGATACGGTCATAAGTTACGCTGATAAATGCGACGACCGCCTGTCGCTTCATCCTTCCCTCTATGGCTATCAAGTGCATCATTAATTTACTTGGGCTGCAGAAGTATCTTGCCTTACAGAGAACACAGTTCTTTTTAACACTATATGACAATGGGTTTGCTATGAAAGCCTAAAAGCAAGCTTGCCAATCCCCACGCCAGTTTACAGCTAAGGCCGGCTTCATGACACTGCATTCATCGCTGTAGAAGTTTTGCGCCAACTGGAATGCTTGTAAATATCGTTGGGGGCGCTCTAATGGATCTAGATACCTCGCCAAAGCTGTCAATGCTTTTGATCTATTGCCTTGGGTGCGGCATTTTCCCAACCTCATCGTGCATCAAACTCAACCATTGATTCCCGACAATGTCGTTAAGCATTTACATTGGTGAACGTATTTTGGATGACATCTCGGCTTGAGACATTCGGGCTTGGAGCCAATGAAAGGACCCGGAGTTCAACTGAGATTGTCGTGGCGCTTGAGTCTGAGACCACGCTCACCCCTTGCTTCATTTTAGTCTTGTCTAAATATGGGCTCCAGCTACTGCCTCCCGGCCGGATTGCTGTCTAATCGGTTGTTTGTAATTTAAAACTTGTCACATTATTCTTTAGAGTAGTTATACTAAACAACTGTTTTCTCAGTTGTGATATAGAAATCTACAAGATTGACCGATGTCTATAATCTTCATCCCTTGCATCAGTCCGGCACTAGCTGCCGTCTTATTCAAGTCAATCGAGCTAACTCAATTATTTCGAAACAATTTGACTCCACCAAATAGCTATTCTACAATGACTGCAAGGGAGTCTGAATCAATTTGGTGGTCGGGCGTGACGTTGAAGCCCAAGGTCATAAATAGCACCCACTAAGATTCTCCAAAGATCTCACCATTGAAACCGTTTTGTTTCGGTCTGCACATTTTCCTCATTAAGGACATTCCAAGTCTTGGCATTAACAGGTCTAGAAGTCGCAGAAACCTTCATGACCCTCTCTGATGTCCACTTTGGGCGGTCACAGGTCTAATAAGGGTGTTGCCTTTTCATTTAGGTGACAAACGCCAAGAATGCTGCTCTTATAGCCCAAATCACTGTTGGCATCTTAAATAATCGTATTTGCTCTGCTTGTGATCTTGTAAACCAAAGTTTCCTCACGGAGCATCATGGTAAAGTCAAGGATCATCTCCCTTCTGGGCAGTTTGGCCCTTCCAGTTGTCGCTTTTCGCGATCTGGAGCAGATGCCTGAATCTTGGTGTGTGACCTACTTATCGACCTACCTCGTCCCCATTTCAGCTGCCACAAGCTCGCCTGTAGAGAGTTCATTGCTTGGTATCGAATCTTCTACGAGCCTGGATATCTCCGTCACTCTGAACCCTTCATCATCCCTTTCCTTCGCACCAGGTGTTACCTCCTCGGTAGTGACCACAGAGGTCGAGACAGCTCCTCCTTTATCCACTACAGGTCCCGGCGCTCTTGACGAGCAAATCGTTTTCCGTGTTGTTCCTGGTACCCCAGACAACAATCGACTGCGGAGGCGAGATCTGGGAGGGTTCATCGGCTCCCCGTCAGAGATTTGTGACAATGCAAATGTCTTCAACTTGGTTGATGGGCGGCTCTTAGAAGGCAGTGTCCCCATTTACTTCAACGGAGAGGACTACAAGGTGTTTGGCGGCCAGCAGGGGCCTGTTCCTAGTGGTGCCATCACCAGAACATTCTTCCGTGATGGGGATATCCTTCGCTTCCAAAGCTCACGAATCATTCCGAATGGCGAGGCCGGCTTCTGTCAAACCCCGTCGGATGGTGTAGTCTATATCACCTTTTCTTCGCAACCTGCTGGCTGCATCGCAGTCCAGCTCTCCGCTATTGGAGGTAGGTTCACCCTCGGATTACTAATTGCGCAAGCTAATTCCGCTTGTAGTTCAACAGTGTGTAAATGGAGACGTAACTACAAGCGTCGCTGCTACAAGCGAGGCGCAACAATTCACTTCTGCATCATCCATTGTACCGACCATCTCGATCCCTTCGTCCTCTGACGATCTTCCTCCGGGAGTCTCAACGCTTCAGACAGAGAGCAATCCTCCGGTTGTAACAACAGAGTCAAACGGGGTTGCAACGACAAAGAATCCTATTACACAGCCCATCCCATCGAGCACATTCAGATGGTCAAATATGTCATCTTCTTTTGAACCACCACCGGAGACCTCAAAGTCCTCCATCGTTACCTTCAGCACTTTTGTTTTCACGTCTGATTCAAGCACCTTCGTGGATATAATTTCCAGCACGGAAATTGTTGAACCAGAGTCCTCCACAGCCCAAGAGCTCACCTCGAGCACCGCTGATCTCCCAGCCTCTGAGATGAGTACAACAACAGAGGAAGCCAGCACCACGGCTGAAGCCCCAACAAGCGCTGCTGAAGAAGCAACGACAGAAACCTCCGAGGTTGAGACTACACTAAACGTCACTACGGAGGAGTCGACCACTATCTCTGCTACCCAGGAAACGACAGATACTACTACTCCTACGGAGGTATTAACAAGCGAGAGCACAATTGAGCAGACATCAGAAACCACTTCACAAGAGACAACAACAGAGATCATGAGTTCAGAGGAGACAGCAACAGAGACCACCTCAGAGGAGTCAACGACAGAAACTACTTCAGAAGAGATCACTTCAGAAACCACCACTGAGGAATCAACAATAGAAACTACTTTACAGGAGACAACAACAGATATTACCACTGAAGAGTCAACAACTGAGGACCCCACCACCACCACTTTCTCATCTGGTCTCGACTCAACGACTGAAATCACCACTGAAACAGCCACAACAACCACTACAGCTTCGGAGGATATCGTATGCCCTGCCAATCCTGCGCAGTGCATTCGGACGTTCCAGATTCAGTGTGACACCGTCATTGGAGGCATCCCTCTAACCTCTGGCAGCAGCACTTTAGAGCAGTGTTCTCAGGCGTGTTTCAACGATCCCAACTGCGTCATCTTTACTCACTCTGGAAGTCAATGTTACTCAACCACCGACTCCTCAAATAATGCAGGCTCGTTCGCAGTTCAGGGCTGGGTTAGCGGTATTAAGGGAACTTGTTAAAGGTAATTGCAATCGGGATTCGTTTTTATATTTAAATAGAGAAGTCATAATGTACTTAAGAATAAAAAGAAAATGTACTAAAAAAGGAAAAAGGAAAAAATATAGGCATGATTATATCATGAGGCGACTCTCCCGCCGGGAATTGAACCCGGGTCTCAAGCGTGACAAGCTTGCATACTGACCACTATACTACGGAAGATGAACAGGTTGAAACCTGCTGTAGCGGAGTTCGATGCTTGGAGGTTCGCTACTCAGCATTAAGTAGCTTGGTCACCCCAAGGGCCAAAATCGATTTCTAATGCCAGCTCATTGATCCAGGTCGTGATCCAAACATGACGTTCGTGGGAGGATGCCTTTACTAGAGGGTTTACAGCCTCATTGGGCTTTATATTATTTATTTATTATTTGAGTTGACACTTTGAGGACGCCCATAGCGAAAAGTGCTCAACCCTATTGAACTTGTAAAAATGACAACTGACAACGGCCTAACAGCTCAGCCTCGATGCGGGATTTCGAAGTGGTGAGATTGATACATGAACTCAAGTTTCATACGATATTTTCATGCCGAGAGTCTGAGTGCGCCGATCAAACATTCCTTCTGCATCCTTTTATGGGTGATATTATCCACTCTTCCTCCTTCAGCTCCGCTCTTTTGAGCACTGCCGTGTTTTCGCAGTGTGATTTAAAGCCCAGGATGAACTAAAATCTGACGCTGAGGAGTTGTTTCCATGATATGAACACAGCATCATGAAGATCAATGACTCGGGCTGAAGTTGATGCAACACGTCACCAAAGATGATCATATAAAGCAGGAAAGATTGAACACTCAGACTCACCTGAGTTAGACCTCTTCTTTTATTTCATAAGACTCCCCCAGTTCCCTCAATAACCAAGAAGTCTAACCAGTTCCATTTTTTCCTACACACTCGAGCATCAACTTGACTACTTTCATCATGAAGCCCGTTTTCGCGTCAGCCCTTCTTTTCCTCGGCGTAACTTCAGCTCAATACGGTGGTCAAATTAAGGTCAAAGACGACGGATGCCCTCAATTCACCGCTGGCGAAAAGTCGCAACCTCTCAGTTGGGTCAAGGGCAACAACATCTGCGCAGACCTTTCCGACATCTGCCCCGATGGCAAATGCTTCATGGCATTTCAAGCCCTAGTGACCGGCACCGACAGCAGAACACCTGCCAAAATGGGAGCCTGTCCTACGGATGATTGCTCCTCGGATTGTCAGACTTGGGACGTCGAGTCGCAGAGCAACAGTATCAGTGTTGACTGTGCTGAGTTCACTGGCCAGCACTACTTTTACTTGGGTGACTGAGGAGTCCAGGGATTAGCAGGAACAAGTGCAATGGGGAGTGGGAACAGATAGCCATGATTGTTAAGTCACCATAAAACCATCAATATGTACAAATACCTCCAGACGTAATTATTCCTTGGTACTATGTATTAAACCTTTTCCGACGACAATAGCAACCTACAGGATTCGTGCGCACCACTTTCTAATGACAACCGTCACGAAGATCAGAGAAACTTAGTTGGGGATCGAAATGTACGCTCCGCAACCGCCTTCTTGCGATTGACGAGGTATTCACTACCACGTTGATCAGGATGTTGATTACGTGCACTCTCAGCTAGGCATCGAAAGTAATGAGACTTCGTCAAAACCAAAGTGACATTTCTTTCATGCGAATTCCCATTAATTAAGCGAGAAAAATATACGATGGTAATTACGGAAAGCATAGTAACGGCTTCATCAGTCCAGTTACCAGCGCACGCTCCAATTCCTGTTGGATATTCGCTAAAATCTCATCACGGATTCCAGATCCACTGATTTACCCAAGCATGAACGGGCAGCCTCACTCAGGGAATCAAACAGCGACATATTGTTTGGCCAGATGGCTCTGAATGCCAAGGTATTTCACGCCTTTATACAATTTCTCCGGCGCCCTGATCAGAGCCGAGCACCAGCTATGCAAGTATGGCACGTTTTAAGACAGCTGCTATGATAACGGAAATAATCACTAATGTGATCCGGATTAAGCGAAAGCATATAACGGCCATCATATGCTTATTGCATACTCATTGCTTTCGTCCCGGGAGCTCGGGTACAGGTCACTCCATCAAGCACATCCAAAAAGTACTCTACGCCGCTTGGATTTCTGGAAAAACAGGAGGTGGCCAGGATAAGCAGGAGCTCCACGCCTGAAACAAGACCTAGGCCCATGGCAAAATCCTCCATTTTTCGGAATCACACCATTCACATTCGCCAAGATGCATTAAGTGCAAGGTCCAGGAGACGAGGGTAGTACGAGAGGCGAGACTGTTGGTCAGATAATATATCGTGAAAGTTCGGCTCTTTCATTGCTTTCGTGAAGATGATTTTGAAGACTTTTCGAAATGGCGAACTCGGCGTTTGTAGGCGAGCCGCCTGCTACTGAAGATGATTTCTATATCGTTCGCGGTATTCTTCGTACATATGGCCTCAACAATCTCAACGCGAGCGCGGGCTTGGTGTTTTCGATCCAGCGTCCTGAAAATTCACCCGACGAGTCGAAGAAACCTGCGATCTTGGCCGGTATGATCTTGGTTATACTGGCGATTGTTATACCGACTGTGGTAAGAGTTATCATTCGTCTCAAGGGCGCGAGGACACAGTTTGGAGCAGACGATTTGGCCATCATTGCCGCTGCAGTGAGTAGACTAGTACATCTGAAAGAACTGTTGTTGACATTTCTAGTCTTTGGCAGTCAGCTATCCGTGCATTGTTATAGCGATGCTCGCACAGACAGCAGCCGGTCGACATACATACGAAAGCACTTACGAAGAGTACAACCTCTATTTCTACTACCTATCAGTGTGCAGGATCATCTTCTACGTTTCGGTCGGATTGATCAAGGTTTCGATCACATTGTTCGTTCGTCGACTTGCGGATAGAGCATCGAAGAAGTGGAGGCTCTTTGCGGACATCTTTCTTGGCACGGTGGTGATCTACATCCTTCTCTCAATCTTCTGTAAGTTGAGCTCTACGCTGGAGTGTTAAGTGGTATTGATCTTGCGAAGGGTTCGTGTTCACATGCAATCCAATTCAGTTTGCGTGGGACAAGAAGTTTGGTGGTTCTTTAGACAAGCCACCAGTGTGCGTAGACACCGGTCTACAGAATAAGTTTTTGAGCAGCATGCATGTTGCGCAGGTAAGCTGAGGTGCTTCTCTACCCTCAGACCCATCTCTAACATTGATCTCAGAGTATTGTGCTTCTCCTCGCACCAATCATCATCCTTTGGTACGTCAAGATCAATACCGCCAAGAAAGCCCGTCTCTTCTTCATCTGGCTTGTCGGCGGCACAACCGTCCTCGGTGGACTCCTCCAGCAAACAATGGTCACCATAACCAATGACTCGTGCTGGCAATTTACATCCGCCATGCGTTGGACGGTGCTGGACCTGACATTCGGCACACTTACTGCCTCACTTCCTGTTTTGGACGCAGCGATAATGGGGACGTGGAGCTCCATCAAGACTAAGATTGGAACGTCAGGTTCCCACTCGAGATCCAGAACACAGGGATGGACGGACCTGGAGCATGATACGAGGAATACGACGACCGTGAGGAGGGCTACTGCAGGGGATTCGGACTCGATCGAGAATATCATTAGTGGGAATAAGGGCGGTGTTGTGGAAATGGGCATTCTGAGAACGGATGAGGTCGAGTTGACTTATGATTCGGATCCGGGCATGAAGAATTATCATGGGAAATAGGGAAAAGCACGAGGACGAGAACCCATGTTAGTCTAACAATTCCTGATCAAAATTATCTATTTTTGTATCCGTAAATACAACAACACTCTAGAATATCATGTTTTCCTACAAGACACGCCGTCTTTTACCAGCAAGCATCAGCACCGTCTGTTGTAGACGATGCAGCAATGGTCCGAGGTTAAGTGGAAGTCCCACTTAGATGCCGGGGATTAAATCCTCCAACATTCAAAAACTCCGTCCGCTTCGCGTCTATTGGACCCGTAAGCTCGGATGACCCGACAAGGCAAAAGGGCCTTGATGTCGAGCGATGGGTTCCTGGCATACATGCGGCGCGGTAATTTCTCCGTATATCCGGGCCATGCTAACGATTTTGAGATCTAACAGCGAACGGCCTTGCTAGGCCCTTGAATTGGCATCGTGTAAGAATCGTTCGATCCGCCCTGAGGAAATAATTGAAGATGGAGTCTTGACGATTTGGAGGCTGAATAAGGAATAGAAGGTTTCGGTGAGCCGGTTGTAATCATATTTCCATATGTCAGGACAATATAGAAAACTCGTTTGTCCTTAGATTAGATAGGCCAACATTCGATGCTGATTTCTTCCTTTAATCCTCTGCCAAGCAATCCCTTTCTGGGTACCCATGTCCATCTCCACGACTTTCGCTTGGTCTCTCACGCAATGCGATTGGCGTGAGAACGGAATACTACAGCAAATAAGATCCTTGCCTTGCTATAAACCTCCCGCTTCCCGTAGACTTTATTGATCTCGACATAGAGAATCGCCACTCTACGTCCTTCCACCAGTCACTCGTTTAGATCAAAGTCCAGACTATTTTTCTGGCAGCCATTCATTTCCATCCCGCTACTTGTATAAGTAACTATAATGGCGCGTTTCGTCCTTAATTCACTGCTGTTCCTCAGCGGCGCCCTAGCGTCTCCTGTCCAGGAGCGAAAGGTGGACTGCACTGGCACGAACGCCATTAGCATGCACTGTCGCTCGAACGAAGTCCCCTACACGAGAGATTTCTTCTACATCGGCGGTCGCTCTGCTAAGGGAACTTCCGGAACCATCAACGTTGATCAAATCTACGTGGAGAAATTGACGCCAACCAAACAATGGACTCAGAAGCATCCTCTTGTATTTTTCCACGGCGGTGGTCTTTCGGGAAGTACTTGGCTCAACACACCCGACAACCGTGAAGGATGGGCTAGCTACTTCACCAAGAGGGGCTATGTTGTGTACTTGGTCGATAACAATGCCATCGGTCGCAGTGCTGAGAACGCCATCACTAGCTTCCCCATGGCCGCGGGCTCAGCAACTGAGACTGTCATGAAGTTCTTCACTTCTCCCGAGAACTATGAGACGTATCCTCAGGCTAAGCTGCATACTCAATGGCCTGGTACTGGAGCTGATGGTGACCCTGTGTACGACCAGTTCAAGAAGTCGCTGATTCCTCTTACTACCAACTTCGTCGGCCAAGAGAACGCTCTCCGCGCTGGTGGGTGTGAGCTTCTCTCGCTTCTTGGTGAGAAGGCCTTCCTCATCTCCCATTCGCTTGGTAGCAGGAACCCCCTTCTGCTTTCCAACGATTGCCCTGAGCACATTGCTGGTAGTATCAATCTCGAGGCTGCTACTTCACCTTTCTGGTCTTATGCTGAGGGACTAGGTGGATATGCTGGTTCACATTGGGGTTTGACCAACACACCTGTGACCTATGACCCTCCAGTCAGCGACCCATCCGGTAAGCTCACCACACATTCTGTTCAGTTGGCGATTGCTAACACAGTCTTTTAGAACTTGAAAGCGAGTCCGTTGGAGAGGAAACCCTCGCTCATCGTAACTGCTATCTTCAAGTCGAGCCCGCCCGCAAGCTTCCCCAGATTAACAAGGTTCCTTACTTGCTCTTAACTGGTGAAGCCTCTGTTCACATCACATACGATCACTGTGTTATCGACTTCCTCAAGCAGGCTGGTGGCAAGCCTGAATGGATCAAGCTGGCTGACTGGGGTATCAAGGGCAACGGTCATTTCTTGCATGTTGAGAAGAACAACAAGCAAATTGCTGGCCTTGTTGATGCCTGGATTCAGAAAAAGTCTTTCAATGGCACAAAGAGTGCTTAATCTTGCGAATAGTTGGAATTTCTATAGAGTACCCTCAATGATAACACAACATCGACATGTATTTTACACTAATCCAATCCTACCCCCTGTCTACTATGAAATATACATCGGAGTTTAGCCCGAGTAACCATCTAGTAACTATATCGGAACGCCCTATCCTCCTTGTCTGTCAAGTCAGACTTGGGTAAGCCATTCTTATCCAAAATGACCTCCCCAGTGCTATGACACTCTCCAGCCAGGTCCCTCTTCTTGTTATCTCGAATGCATAGGGTTCGATAAATAATCATTGTCATGAACAGTAGACACCAAGTGACAATGCTGGTGATAACACCCTCTCGGTATCGGGGGCCATGAGTCCAAAGTTGGGGGGATCCAATGCAGCCTGCGCAATATCCGATGAAGAACATGCAGTTTACCAAGGCTCTCTTGGTATTGCCCTTGACATTCGAGGCGGACAGTGAGAGGAGAATCGACATCGAAGCTGTAATGCAAGACGACTGTCCAATGAGTCAGCAGATATAAGATACAAGGAATAATTAAACTTACTACCCATGATGCGGCGATCAGACCCCACCCAGCGCTGACGTCAAGCTTCATCAGAAAGACATTGCCGATGAGAGGCGGAATGATGAGGACCAGAACGACCAACGATCGCTGTCGGGGAAACAAAGTGCAGAGTCCAACGCCAATCCACAAGAGTCCGATCTGAACTGCTCCCGATGGTGCCGTGTAGAGCATAGTCTCGAGTTGCGTGTAACCCACTGACTTGATCACAAGAGACGCAAAGGTAAGCACGGGCGACTGCATCGTGACTAGAACACCAAACCAAAAGACTGCCCAAGCCTTGGGGTCCATAAGCGTCTCTCGGAGTTGACTGGTACTGAAGCTCGTCTTGTCACCTCCCTCACGATCACGAGCCATGCGTATCGACAATACCTCACGTTCTCTAGGGCTCAAGAACCAAGCATCTCTTGGACCATTGGGCATGAGCGTGAAGAACGCGATACCTGCGACGACTGTCATCGCACCACAGACAAGGAAGAGAGTACGCCATGGTGCAAGACCAAGTGACGTATTCTTTCCAATGCCGTACATTAGAAGGCATCCGACGACTTGTGCAACGCCATTCATGGTGACCCAAAGGGCAGTACGGAGTGTATGTTCCGATTTGCGATACCAGATAGACGTGATGGTGACGAAGGCCGGTGACACGGCACCTTCGCTGAAGCCAAGGAGGAAACGAACGGCGGCGAAACCGGCGAAGTTGTGAGGAGCTGCGAGACACATGCAGATGGTGCCCCATACAATACTAGAAGCTCGTCAGTGAGAACTTGGTGGAGAGAATGATGCACGTACACTGTGACTCCGACAAACTTGGTGAGGTGCAGTCTGCTCATGAGGTAGATGCAGGGATACTCAGCGACCAATTGGCCGACGTAGAATATGGAGCTGCACCAGGAATACTGGGAGCTGGTCAAGTTGAGGTCGTCAATAAGGCCAAAGACAGCAGCGTAGCTGAGACTTTGCTTGTCGAGGTACTGAAGGAAGAAGACGAAACACATCTGTCGTCTCTATGAGTCATGAACGAGGTTAACTGCAATTGAGTGACTTACGAATGGCAGGATGACCATGTCGATCTTGCGAAGAACCGCCTTCTCTTCTTCAGGAGTGTATGAGTCGTCCATGTCAAGGATCTCGCCCCTTGCCTCAGGCTCATCAGGCTTAGGCGCAGACATTTTCTTCTCAAGAGCGTTATCCATAGTAGTGAGTTGATGACAGAACAAAGAAATGGTTTAGACAATGTCAATGCAGGTGCATGATGGACAGCGCTGATCCTTCGTGGGGAAGACCTCAATTATATCATGATCCCAACAGCTCGGTTCGCCGTTATCAAAAACTCGTCAAATGACAAGCTCCGGGCATCGGATATTTGGTGACAGGAGCCACTATGGGGAAAACCTTATCATAATGCGGGGAAGGACATGGAGCCGAAGAGATAGACCATCGATCCGATGGCTCAAGGTCGGGAATAGTGACATTTTGCCGATGGCCATGTTGCCGACTGCGATAATCTCGCCCGCTATCAGCAATGATCGGCGAAGAGTGTTACACAGCGCGAGGGGCGATTGAGAGGAGATTGTGATAAAAAGCCACTGTCTTGGATGGTTTCTCGGTCGATATCTCAATTTTACTTCCCTTATCTTGGTTCTGAACGGACATTGCATTATTCATTAACTTATCAACGTCAACATGACTCAACTTGATACTGTACCTGGCGCAGACATCAAGCCATGGCTTCGTCATCCTCCTAAGAAGCATCTTTTTATCCACGCCAACATCATCGATGTCTCAACAGGCAACATCCTCAAAGACGCATCGCTGTCCACGAAAAACGGCAGAATTGAGACCGTCTACCCCTCAACACCTGACCAGTATCCCGATGGCTACAACGTCGTGGACTGCAAGGGCCGATACCTATGCCCAGGTCTATTCGATGCGCACGTCCATCTCTGCGCGACACCAGGCTTCACAGACCTATCCCGCGTCTTTGGAAACCCCAATGACATTTCACTCTTGCGACAGCCATATGTCGCCTCACAAATGCTCTACCGCGGCTTCACATCTGTTCGCGATTGTGGCGGCGCTCAGCTTCCACTGAAGGAGGCCATTGAAGGGGGCGTTTTCCCCGGTCCTCGTCTGTTCATTTCAGGTCACGCGCTTTCGCAAACAGGTGGTCACGGTGACCTGAGAAGTTCTTACGAGAAGCATGAATGCTGTGGCGGACATGCTATTGGGTCGTTAGGCCGCATCTGCAATGGCGTACCCGAGTGCATGGCCGCTGTGCGCGATGAGATTCGCTGCGGAGCGGACTTTATCAAGATTATGGGATCTGGTGGCGTTGCCTCACCGACTGACAAGCTGGAACAGCTGCAATTCACCACATCAGAGATTAAAGCGATGGTGGAGTGTGCCACCAACGCTGGCACCTTTGTTACAGCGCATGCATATACCACTAAGGCTATAAGACATTGTATCGACAATGGAGTCAAGGGTATTGAGCATGGTAACTTTGTTGACGCCCCGACAGCTCGCCTCATGGCTGAGAAGGGCGTCTATCTTACTCCAACACTCATCACGTATGCGCAAATGGCCACCGACAAGTGGAAGAACTTCTTGCCTCCCGAGTCGCAAGTCAAGAATGCGCAGGTTTTGAAATCTGGACTCGAGGCCCTCCGCATCGCTTCAGAAGCTGGTGTAACAATGTGTTACGGTAGCGATCTCCTCGGCCCGCTTGGCTCCGCTCAGACACAAGAGTTCTCTCTACGTTCTCAAGCCCTCAAGCCTCTTGAAATATTGCGAAGTGCGACAGTAAACCCTGCTAAGATGATGGGGTGCGAGGCTACTTTAGGTCAGCTGAAGGAGGGCTTCCAAGCGGATGTTCTGATCATAGAGAAGAACCCATTGGAAGATATTGAGATCTTTGACCACCCGGAAAAATACATCTTGGCGGTCATGAAGGACGGTTTAGTGTATCGCAGTCAGTTGGAGTCTTTGGAGGTTGATGGTGAGATCCCGGTCCGATTCAATTCGGTACTGTAGAGTTTGATCAATGCTAGGAACAAAAGCATGGACAATAGCACTGAGTACTAAGCTGGGAAAAGCACAAATATAAGTTTTTCTTTCCGCTTTGACAACTAACTTTTGACATTGCATTTGCAATTCAGTTCATAGCCGCAGTTCCTTTCGACTACTTTGACTTGTTCAAAGTTGAGTGCAAAGTCACACTTGGGTCGCATAAAATGTCCAATGAGCTGTGATCGTTGCATTCAAATCTCGAAACTTGGATTGCCTATCCCTGAGCTTCATAGTGCCAAATCGGGAGGATAGCCTGCAAAGTCCAGCACATCAAAGCCTGTGAGCCCCATCAAAAATGGCTGGTCTTCGCTATACATCGTCGACAGGCGATATGTCTCAAACGGATCAAGCTGCTCTCCGGCCTGAGGCTGCGGGACCTGTAGACGTGACATGAGTGGCTCGAGCACTGCATCAGTACGTGAGCTCCATTCCATAACCTCAGGCCCCGTAGACCAGAACTCGGCGTCTGCGCCTGGAGGTACCTGTGTATTGTGGTCGGCACCTAACGCGCTGTCACCAATCGCTTCGTTGTTGATGGCACTCTGGGACTGTTCTTGGTTTGATAGCCACTCCGCCCACTCGTTATATGCAGACGATTGTAGCCCCTCGTCAGTAGCGTTGTTAGGAGGCTGCCTAGATCGACTAAGCTTGCCCCAGGCCTCGTTCGAGATGGATCGGAGGGCTTCAACAAACCGAACACCCACTTGGGCATTTGGGTTCCCTGTGGCCATTCTTCGCAAGAAGTCGAGACCAAACCTGACGCGTCTTTCGTATCCGGGGTCCCTATCAAGAATACCTGCTATGAGCGTGACAATGGTCGCGATACTGCAGCCTTGGAAGTCGGTGAATGAGAATCGCGTGGTATAGCCAGTCTGGTTCAGATCCTCAAAGAGCTGAAGCAGTTTCTTAGAAGCCTTTGCGCATGACTTTGATAACTTTTCGGCCATGTCGTCGATGTTGCACGGCTCTGAGCCATCTCCGAGATGGCGTCGAAGAGTCATTCTTACAACTGTAATGAGAGACATCTTACCCATAACAATCCAGGCATAGTAATAGTTGAGCCAAATGTGAAAGACAGCGCGATAGCGTGAGTCTTGGGGTGGGATTGTCTCGAGATCAAAGGCTTCAGGCAACGAGTCTTTCCACTCTTTCAGCTGGTTCTCCAAATTCACTGTATCTGCCTGGCGTGGAGCGTTCGTTACTGTTGACCTGCAAATATCAGCATATGAAGTAGAACAATAGGCTACGACGTACTCCCAGTCAGCCACTTTGTCCAAAATGGATATGAGACTCGCGAAGGCAATTTGAAGAAGAACGTTGTTGAACTTCTGTGAGTCGTCAAAGTCTGGCAGAATAGTCGGCAATGGGACCGTAATGATCTCAGGTGCCACAGATCGTGGCCTATTAAGCTTTATTGTCGAGCACCTACTTGGCATTAGTTCGGATAGAGCCTACAGGAGGAGCGGCACAAACTTACCTTTCAAGTGAATATATCGACCACCACAGGCGACGACGAACTTCTCTTTCTCGCAATTCCATTCCTTGGTCGTCAGAGTCCTGATGTAGGTCAAATGCCAGAGCCTTCCTCAGAGCCATACCCGTGTAGACATAGGACGACCCAACTGCATTTTGCGGCATAAGATAGACACCGAGTATCAGGCATACTTGAATAGATCTAAGGCCAGGAAGTTCGATTACATCCGGAACAAGAACCTTAGCCTGGTCGAAGAACAAGCGCCCAGGATCGTGTTCGTCAATCCGCGAATAACCTGGTCGTTCCAAAGGGGTCCAGTGGCTACCAAGTGCAAAGATTGTCAATGCGAGACAGATGAAACTGGGGTCAAATCTCAACGGGCACGTTTGATTGGTATAAAATTGTTCGATCTCGTGAATAAGTTGTGCTTGGTCGAAGTAAAAGAAGACATCAGTACCGCGTCTGATACAGACATGAACGAGAAACTCAGCGATGGAGCGGGGAGGAAACGAGTCGACAATCTTCTTGAGGCGGGCTTGTTCTGCAAGCGATGGGTTGTTTGGTCGCGTAATGTTCTAGATAAAGTCAGTTCCATATGACTTTCAGGTGTGGAAACAATACTTACAGCCTGTAGATTGACCATATCCTGCTCCTCTGGACCTGATATTGGGTCCAAAGAAAAGGCTTCGCGCAGTCTTGTTAGAAATCGTGGCCATAGTATACTTTCAGTCTGGTCTGCATCTGTTAGTTCATTGTCTACATAGACTTTTACTTGTCCGTACGGCTTTCTATGGAAATGTTCTCCTGGGGCGTTGCTCCTGTTTGAGACGAGGCAGCTACGGCAGTAATGGGAGCATCTGCAGCGGGCATTGGGCTTTGACTTTGTCGCGGTGACAGCCTATCTCTGCATTTTGTCAGATTAACCTGGTTATCATCATGCAGTGGTCACATACCTTTCAAATCGACAACTAAGTTGACCAGCTTCACATCTTTGACAAATGCCTGGACTTGACTCAATGCATTTGCTCTTCCGAGCCTTGCATCTATCGCACCTGATAACGGTGATATCATCAGTTCGGGGTCAATTGTAGTGTTTATAAGGACTTACGCTCGTGGTGCACGTTTCCGGTTCTCTTCGGCAACGCGTCTACGGCGGCGACGTCGAGCGGCGGGCGTTGAATCCATTGTCCTGATGCAAGATTATGGAGATTTACGGGTAGTGGAACCTCGGCTACTTGTCCTTGTGTACGCTAGGTTCGTCGGTAATATGTCCTGGGCTCGCGTCTTATCTCGTATCTGATAACGTTCTCCAAACTCTGAGTCTTAGTTGACTATCTCTTTTGCCGTGTGTAGCCCGGCCATTCTGTTAGTGGCGTAGCAGATCTCAAAGCTGCCTACCCTGCACCGTCGACAAGTTTGATGTTTTCTCTCTTTCTGCATCAATGTCTCCCGTTATCCGTGTATGAGTTCAATAAGAAAATTTTACCTCTAAAAGCATAAGCTTATGTTTATGTATTTTACGTTTTGTACAGAAGAAATATTTCTCTACTCTCCCATTTTAGCTTTAAAGCACCTTCAACCCATTTACCCCCCCTATCAGCCTCGTCCATCTCAAGCCCGCATCACACCATTCGGCCACTGACTCGGTTCCTGGTGTATAGCCAAGACAGCTTCTGCTGTATCATTTCACTGCCATAAATACCGCTGCAGAACGTCGATTGAGCGAGTCATGATAGCCCCTTCGCGAATAACTTATGTCAAAGCGCTGCAGCGATGCCCAATGTCTGCAGCCAACATTTTGTCGATCTTCCCCAAGAAAAGGTCCCCTGCCGCGGGGAGCAGCAACAAGAGGGCGGCACAGACGGGTAGCCCTGTCGAGCCCACTACGGATTTCACAGCTAGCCAAAGTCCGAAGAACAAGGACAGTAACTTGGCGACACAATTTCTATTTTTGCTTACACCGCTCAGTGCCAGACAGCAATCACCGAGTCATTTGGAAATCTGGAGTAGCGTTGATCTACATATTGCATAAAACTACCCAACCCTGCCAACTCAAAATTACTCGACACGTATCAGATAAGTTCATTTAGTCAGCGTGTTGCTAAGCATATAAATCAGGCTCCTAGCCCTCACTAGACTTATCAGCATAGCATACCACCCACTGCAACTCGTCCAGACCCTTTGCATCCACCTTGATACCTCCCTCACTATGGCTCCAGCCCAGACCCAAGATACACCAGAGAATACTCAAAAGAGTTCAGATCTCTTAGAGCATTCCAAGGGTGAATCAGTACTCACAGATAAGGACCGAAAGGCCCTCGTCTTCACAGACAAGCACAGTTCTCCAGATGTCTACGTCAACTCCAGCAAAGACACTCTGTGGCATCCCTGGACAGGAACGCTAGAGCTCAAGCCCTTTCGATTTGAAACGAGATCTGGTAGTTTCGTCATTGGGCTGAGAACGCCTGTCGATTGCTGGCTCGGAAAACATAGACATCGAGGTACAGTCACAGCTGTTACACTTTCCGGAAATTGGAGATACAAGGAGTGAGCATATGATCCCGATTTCTGATTCGTTGACTGACATTTGTAGGTATAATTGGGTCGCTGGACCTGGGGACTATGTTGTGGAAAACCCAGGAACCATTCACACGCTGTTCATGGGTGCTGGCGCCGAGGTGGTGTTTACTATTACAGGAAGCCTTGAGTTTTTCAATGACGATGACAGCTTGAGGGAGACAATGGATATCTTCAGTTTCGCAGAACTCTATTATGATCATTGCAAAGAGAAGGGTGTTGAGCCGAACGAGAAACTATGGTACTGAACAGCATCAACCTGAAGTTTGGTTTAATAGCATGTCATCTCCCTAGAATTCAAATCGCTAGCCATTTCGACGACAGCCCTTGTTACTGACAAAGGAAATATACTTCTAGTTTAATTCAACAATAGCCCAGCTTCACTAATATTGAAGCCTAAGACCATAAGACTTCCAGACGCACAATATACAATAAGCGTCCTCCCCGATATGCTTATCTCCACGTTTACACAATCCGGAGAGAGCCTGAAGAACTTTTCGTTCCCGTTCATGATTCACGACCGATCTTGTCTCAGAGCCGGCCAAGCAGACCCTTCATGCACCCTTCTAAGAGGAGGTGTGACCACATTAATAACGCTGCCGTGGAGAATGAAGTTTCCACTAGTTGGCTGGCCGAAGGAATCTCGATTGGTGTCAATATAGCGGGTATCTGGAAGACGCTTATAGTTATGATGCTTCAAATGCCAACAACACCGGGTGTAATCTACATGGCATGTGACAAGGGTCTTGCAATCCTCCGAATAGAGGCAGTATTCAACCGTTGCCTTAATTTCGAAGGAACGAGTATAGTCCCCTGTTTCCACATTGCACATCGTAATAGATGTTTCATTAGCAACAATAAGAGTGGAGAAATCAGGGGAGAACTCCATGAAGTCGCTATCGCCTACCAACAGGCATTCGAACTCATTTTTGCGAAGTGACCAAACCTCATGGCCATCCACCGTATTCAAGACCACTGTTCTCCCATTTGGCGATGTTTCAACATCAAGAATCGAGTTGTCCCAGCTTCTCGCGTCTTTTATGTTTATGCTTTGAGTATGAGGGTCCCATATCCGGACAGTATTGTCATCCGAAAAAGCTGTAAGAATCATTGCGAAGTCACGAGAAAGCGCAATTGACCATTTAGTACTTGGATATGAGAAGACAAAAGCCTGCACAAAACTTCCACTCTGAGTATTAAGTATCAGAACGGTCCCTGTGTTGAGGATGACACCAATATTTGCTGCGTCTTCTGAAAAGACAACCGACTCGAGTTTCCCAACATGTGAGCCAGTTCTCGGTTCGTTCATAAACGTTCCGTTCCGAGAATCCCAAGTCTGCGTCTTCCAGATTCTTACGAATTGGTTCCCACTTGCTGTGAACAATAGCTCCGAGTCGCGAGAAAAGGCAAAGGCCGTTCCCGTAGGCGCAGGATATTCCAAGACTTCATCACACTCTCCAGTCTGCAAGTTCCAGATCCGCAGCGTACCTCCAACTGAGCTTGAGGCAAGGACATTTGAATCTAGAGAGAAGACAACAGACTGGATCTCACCGGAGTGCCCTGCTAAGACATGCTCGCATTGACCGGTCTTCGTTGAAAGAATTCGGATAGTGTTGTCGACATGTATCGATGCAATGGTTTTGGAATCAGGCGAAAAGATAGCTGACTTGACTGACTTGACTACCGCACTGTGACCTATTACCAAGGAGCATGGCCCCCACTCATCCTCAACTGCTGGCCAGGCTAGAATCCAGTTAGGGACTCCGCTTGCGAAAAGACGTCTCACGATACTATGTTTCGGCGAGAATACTATTGCGGACAAGTAGACTTGTAGCGGGGCTTCTTCGATAATGGAAAGACGAGTTCGGATGAATCTCAAAGAGTCTTTGACAAGGTCTGAAAGATTGTCACGGGAATATTTCTAGGGCCGTGAGTATAGTGCACTCGAAGGTGAAGAACGCATCGTACCTCAAGCCATGCATCCAATGAATGTCACATATTTAGGCAGTGGGTGATATGGCCAAGAAGACTCATGGCTTCCAACCAATGAAGTAGGTGCTTTTCTAAGAAAGAATGTATTTCATTGGTGTTGCACTCTCCGTTGCTGGATGATATGCAATGGTGTACCCAGTAATGACAAGCATAGTGAAGCTCAGGAGGTATGAACTTGCGCAGGTCTGGGCCTTCTACCTCGGATGGTGATGTTCCCGGAAAGGGTAGTCTGCACATGTTTTCACGAAGTGTCGAATCCATGACGAAGAGGCAACGACTTGTCAGTCTCTTGTGTGTGTCCTTTTCGTCAACCCAGAAGTCCGTAGCTCCTTGTAGCTCAGGATCCATGAGATAATCCCTGAATGATAGATGCAAGATCCTGACGGAAACTTCTGGGGTTTTGGGCACGTCCAAAACGGACTGAAGAACCTTAATCCTCATATCAATTGCCGTGGCAGGGATGCTAAGCAATAATGATAGAGAATTGATTGTCAGCGGCGTTGCTAAGGTGACGATGACGCCAACGAATGAGTGGAAGCTTTTGACAATCTCTTCTCGCTCTCTACTCAGTCTGTTGACCACCTGTGCGGTGAGAATAGAAGAATAGATGTCGTTGAGCCGAGACATATGCGTGCGGCTACTAGATCCAAGAATCCTTGCTAGAAGCTCATCTGGGCTACCGAGACCAGCATCGCTCAGGAACCCGACAAACAGTTGCCGCGGCGATAAACAGGGGTTGAGTCATGGAAACAAGTTGCCTGATTTTGACTGTGCCTGGCCACTGCTCAGCTAACCGTTGGTCGTTACGAACCAGATTATTAAAGTTCTGTCGTATTATGACCAATTCGTGTTGGAGAAAGATTGATATGTCATGCTCCATGACGTCTTGTGCAATGCTGTGAAGCTCAAGACCCTGATACATGCCGCTGATGTCTAGGAATCCAAGCTGAATTGGAAGCTCTGGTCTGCTCGTAATGAAAACTCTGAGTTTTAACGAATCTAGACATCCCACTTTAGCGAAAAGTGAAAGCATTCGCTTGATATGAATATCACCTTCACACTCATCAAGGGCATCAATGACAATGACAAGGGACGTCTTATCTAATGAAGAAGCTGCTATTATCTTAAGAGGCTCTTTAAAAAGCTTCTCAAACTGCTCCACAAGAAATTTCGTTGGGAGTGACGGATCGTTGTCGATGGCCTTTTTGATCAAATTGGCCATACCAGGGATATGCATTGCTAATTGGCGTGCCAGAGTAGGAATCGGCTTCGACATATTCCCTCGGCTTGCCTCTCCTCTTTTGAAGAAGAAGTTTGCGCCAAGACAGTGCCGCTCCAACTGACGCTGTGCAACAGTACGCGATATGGTTGACTTCCCTGTTCCCGCCATACCATTTAGCCAGAATACGGTCTTTGACTTAGAGCTCGTGACCCATTCGTCAATCTCAGCGAGAAGTTGAACTCGTGTCTCTGATACGCACATCGGGCTATGCTCCTCGGCGTAAGAGTTGAACAGGGCTTCAGCCACAAAGGGGAGCTGATCAAGAGTCGAGACAAGGTCATTCTCTAGAATTCGATGACTGTTGGGAGATGAATAAAATAGCCATACTCACGAGCGAGTGCCTTCCACTTTACCTTCCACTGACGTAACATTAGTAGTAGGCCTCAATATAGTAACACGAAGTCTGGATACTAACGTGACTGTAGTATGTCAAGAACCCGCGGAGACTCATTGAGTTGCCGCACGGGAGCGTAACCAAGTAGCTCCACGGCAAATGCGGCTGCAGTGGATGCTGCGTATCTTTGCCACTGGTCGTTCTTGTGGCTATCGGCATAATCGCAGATACCGCGAATAACAAGGCATGGGAACTTATCAACCAGGCCTGCAGCTTCCATCTCGACACACAGGCATTGATGGCCTATCCTCTGCGCGAGGCCATCTCTCAACTTAGCGTCTTTGATCAAAGTGTTGCCTGAAGCAATAACTCCATAATGGATCAGTGGTTCTGTAGTTTCCCGTTTCTCGCGCTAAATTCTGCGAGAGACATCGCACTTCGCACATGTCTTCCCACCAACGTGTTCATAGTCTGGTGGGAAAAGACGATCGTTCTCTGAGCCCTGGTAGATGAAGTTACTGCTGGGTCGTTTCATGCCAGGGTTAGCTTTCAGCATAGCCTCGAGGAGTCTTGGTATTTTGGAGGTTCGAATCTCATGCGAAGCCTGCAGATTCGCCAGAGCTTTCAATAGGACTGCAGGTGGTCTGTCAAGCGAACCTGTTCGTTCCCAAACCCCATTCCCTTTCGCCTTGCCAAAGTCATACTGCACGACGCCGCCAGTTACACCATGCGCCTGGCCAACGACAACATCACCAAGTGTGATATCCTGATCATCATTCGGCCTGGCTATAGCTCCACCAATACCGACCAAGAGGCCAAAACGGATTTGGGGCAAAGAGTGTACAAGATCCGAGGCGGTGGTGGCAGCGGAGGTCGTTCCATAGACTCCTGCCAGTAGAGAAACGATAACAATGTTATGTTGTCCTATGCGGCCCCAGATGTAATTATTCGTATCCGAAGGAGATGGATGAAAGTTATTTGGTTCGGAGTGCTCCTCAGTGCTCCTCATCTAGAAGTGCCCTTGCTGCTGCCTGCTCGATTGCAAGGGCCGCGATCCAACCGATAGTATAGTGAGACGGGCTATCAAGCCTCGCCCTTTCGCGCTCCGTACCTCTGTTGACTAAAGATCATGTCAAATCAGACTGCATATGCTGTTATCCTTGGGCTAGAGCATCACAAGACTAAATGCATGGCAAGATTAGTGAACAGGCAGGTAAGCAGAGGTCAAGATGCGGGGCTACGGCTAAGCGCCTTCAGCCATCCTATTTGATATAGGACAGTCGGAATAATGTGCGTTCCGGTATTGTGCATTTTCGTGCGGCTGAAGATTGGTTGGTTGTGTCGCCAACCAGGCTGGGCTGATGTATACCCTGTTGAATCAGAGATTACAAAGCTGCTCTTAGGAGAGACACGTCTGGCACTTCATGGTAAATTAAGCTAGGGGTAAAGACGTCTAGATGGTACTATTTACTCTTGAGGATCTTTATCGCATCATCCACAGGATAAGGTACGCGGGTAAGTTAGCCGCAGAGTATCACGCGGTAAAGCGTTGTAGAAAGCCTTCTAGATGTAAACTAAATATCCAGGGTCAGTGGTAGAACACTGAAACCTATTATTTCTTAGTGAAACGTGTTTAACGAAATAAAAGATCATTTGAAGTAAATGAAACGCCCAATGCTATCACTAAACATTGTAGAACAAGGACGCGAGACTTTGACAGAAATGGCTCCTTTGACTTTGAAACATTAAACATCCATTATGACAAATAATATGCAATTCCTCGATCCGACAAAACATACTATAACCATAGTTTGAGACCAGGTAATACACTTTGAGCACTCTGTCTCTAGAGATGCTTTACCGTTAGCCTGGTAATCCTCTGAAACCTAAATGGTACCCGCTGTCAGATCTTTGTCAAGTATTATTAGGGTTTTGAGATTCCTCACCAGGTCTTGATAAAGATGGAGGCCGCCAAGGATATCGCCTGCAGACAAGCCTCTCCGGACAAGAGTGTGAAGGGCGATCCGCCTTGTTGGCTCTTTTATCACTCTTGTCCAGCTGGTAGCTATCCTGCTTTCACCAGCGTTGAGGCAATCCTCTTCTTCTGGACTGCACCAGGGGCCAGCTGCTGGGTGGGCAGAACACTCTGTCCGGCGTCGGGACCCTTTGGGCGAAAGGCGCACCGGAAAGTGAACGCGACAGGCTTTTCTTCAGGCTCTTGCGCCTGGGCACCACGAAACACGATAGGAATCACCATGGGATACATGGATTGATTCGCGGAGCTCGTGTTGCGAATAACAAGCTTCTTCAGCTTGTTGTGGCGGTACACTGTGGCTGGTGGTGCTGGCACAGTGAGTTGGTCGTCGTCGTCGCGGGCTACCTTAGGGCGTTTGCCGTGCCTGAGGAGGACGATCTTGGTGGGTCGACCGGTAGAGGCAGGAGTCTGAGTTTGAGGCTCAGACTCCTCGGCCTTGCGCTTCTGGGGACGTGTGGCAGCCATCGTGAGTGGGTGGTGAAGGTGAATGCACAAGGGGTGATGTACAGAGTTGGAGTGTACAAGGTTGTTTGTAGTGCAAGAGGTGGTGGTGTACAAGAATCTGTTGTACAGTGAGATAGTACACAAGAATAGTACGAGATGATATGTCAGAACGAGCTGAAATGAATCTGTGATGTATTTGAAAGGTTGAGACTCCTGGGATTGAACCATGTAAAAGCTGATTTTATAGACGATGCAAACTTTTCTTGAGTAACAAAATTTCAAAGATACTTTCAAATCATCAGAGGATCTAAACCCAATATCTCGCAGAGAGGTATACAGATAGTCAAGAAACTTTTAATTTTGGCTAAAAAGATTTTAAATTGAGAGAGTATAAATTCTGCGCGGGTTTTTAATGAGCACTTAGTGGTTAAAACCACATTTAGGTTCAACAAAATTAAAGGTTAAGCAGAACACTATCACATTAACTATCACTTTTGATCGATTTCTTGAAGAATGCCTGCTGCTGGTCCTTTGAACAAGGAGAAAATGAAGCAACGTCGTGTTCATTGTGTTCGTATAATCACCAGGGACTGGAGCATTCTCTACCAGCCAATCCCAAATTGAGTATCAGAGGAGACTTTGTACTGTGAACGCACGCGTTCGCAGACACCACACCAAAGTCAAACATTAGCAACAGAATATTGCTGTTTGGTGTCAGGACGTGTTAGGCTTCCCGTCGAACATATTGTACAGGATGGGTGGCCACGGAGAACAGCCTGCCAGCTTCAGTCCATATGACAACAGATCTACGCAGTGACTCATATCATTGCCAACTGTTGTCGGCGGCCACCTTGAGCATGAAACAGTGTAGGGTACTAGCTGGGTGAACTGGCCTTCATAAATTAATCATAGAAGGAAGGTCCGTGAAGTCATAAGACTGCTCAACGTGAACTGCGATCCACGCTGGCAATCCTCGAGTTTACAGAAGGTCTCCTACTCTGTATTCAATGTCCTATCCCTATGGTAACACCTGACCTGGTTCTTGTACCTCATCCCCCTTTCGAGTCCAGACGATTCCGGAGCAAATCGACGATCCCACTCTTTGTGCTCTTCTCCGCTAGTTGCAGAGGCGTCCTGCCCTTCTTGTTCCTCACATCGACAGTCGCCCCCTCCTCAATCAGTATTCTTACGACACCCATGTGGTCATTAAGACATGCCCGTGATAAAGGCGTGTCTCCGCTATGGTTCTTAGCATCTATATCGGCACCTTTCTCCAGGAGTAGTTTGACAACACCCTCCCTCCCTTTCCTGGCAGCAACAGCTAGTGGCGTACTCCCGTAGCGTGTTTGTGTCTCAATATTGGCTCCTGCATCAATCAGCATCCTTGCGACACCCACATGGCCATCAAGACATGCTCGTAATAAAGGCGTGTCTCCGTTATGGTCCTTGACATCTACACTGGCCCCTTTCTCCAGCAGAACTTTGACAACGCCTTCGTTTTCCGTTCTAGCTGCAATGGAGAGCGGAGTACTCCCATCGGAAGATCTTGCTTCAATATCAGCCCCTTTATCAAGAAGAAGCAAAGTTCTTGATTCGTGCCCCAGCAAAGCTGCCAGCCCAAGGTGAGGGGATGGAAACTCGTCCGGAGCTTCTAACATCGCACCACCTTCGATCAAGGACTTTGCGGCAGCGACACGTCCATACACTGCCGCATACATAAGAGCCGTGTGTGAGTCTTCAGGGTTTCTCACTTCGAGGTCGGCACCCTTATCAATGAGAAGCTGTAAGATTGTGTTTTTTCCGTTGGCAGCAGCCCAGAGCAAGGGAATGAAACCACCCGTACTTTGTTGGTTATGAACCAGAAGGTTGTTCGTGGTTGCGGAAAACGGGAACTTTGTGTCTTGAGATTCTTTTTGCTTGTTCAATAGGCTCTGTATCATAGTCTCGGCCCAACTTATCGGACCCCCGACCCGATCGACTTTCTCGATGTTTAGAATATTCTTTTCTGATCGATCTTCGAGGTCGACCAGCCTCTCTTTCGTTAATGATATCATCTCATCACATTCGCGCATTTTTCTCTCCTTCAGTTCCATCTCGTTTTCAATCCTTTTTCTCTCCACTGCGAGTTGTCTCTCCATTTCCGCTACTTTATTCAGTTCACCTTTCAATGACTCAAGTTCATTGAGATTCGCAGCTTGTTTGTCAGTCCCTCCGTCGATAATTTCTTCTAAGTAATCCCTTTCGCAAAGGTCTGAAAACAACATGTCGAACTGGCTCGCTTTGGATATACGATAGGACGTGTCTGCATTAGATAGTCGTCCCAAGTCGGCCCTGGCTAGTCTCAGCAGGAAGATTGATCCTTGGGAGATATCTTCTCTTTCCACAGAGACCTCGACCATATTACTTCCATTGTGTATAATGTTATCGCACAGGTGTTCGGATTGCATGAAGTCCAGACCTCCGGCAATCCTAGCCATATCCAACTTTTCAGGTGCTGTTATTGCAAAACAGTTCGCAGAAGAATTCTGTGTATGGAGGCTGAGGTCCAATACAACAACAATATCGCGGCTCTTCTTTTCTTTGGTAGTAAAGCGAGCGAGGTGTCTTTGTTTGATAGTCTGACTGGAATCGTTCAGGTTCATGACCAGAGCACGGCCCCGGTCCCAACTCTGTGGCGGCCAAACTTCTTTAAGGTGTAGTTTAAGTTTTTGATGGCCATCTATATGAAGCCAGATCGATTTCCTTGTCATTTCTGCCGGTCGAATCTGGCGACCCACGCGGATGCGGACTTCATGGGCATCGCAGCAGTCACCCTGTACCCCAGAGAGAAGAATAGGGCCATATCCAAGCGGTCGAATGTACTCCCTGATAGTCGAAATTGAAGGCGTTGTGCAACGCAGCGGAATAGCTATTTTACCTTCTGTCGTATTTTCGAGGCCACAGTTGAGAAGACCATACGCTACTCCATTTTCTGTACTCTGTAACTTCAGCGAAGTGCGGATGTATCCTCCGGAAACAGTGAAAGTCGTGATACAACTAGGGTCGAGCGCCTTCGGAACGATACGGCCACACTTGGCAAAATCCATTGGGGACTTGGCAAAAATTCCGGCGGACGTATTATAATCGCTAGGACCAGTCTGCGATTCAAGTTCCATACCTTGAACCTTTACTCCCCATGCTAGAATTGAATCGTCGGTTGTCTGTTCCATGATCTTGAGCTGCAGCCTTTCGAAGGCTTGGTGTCCTTCCCCATAGATCATCGGCATAGTAATACCGAAGATCCCCAAGAGACAGTAAGCGATATCTTCATCCCTCTTCGTCGTCCTCTTTGACGCCCAGGACATACGCTGCGCAACACTGGCCTGGTGAAAGTCGACCCAACCGAGCAGAAATCTGCGGGGTATCCCTGTGATATCTTCAATTTCACTCGCCAGTTCTTCCTTCGTGCCAACAAGATTCCACGTCTCATCAAAGAATTGTATTTCTCCGGGAGCAAGGAGCTCTTGTAGTGTCCATCCTCTTGTGAACCACGAGCTCGCGGAGAAGCTGGAAGTCGATTCCCAGATATCTTGCTCATGAGGTACATCGGCCATGTAGGTGTAACATATGGCGGCTCTTCGATACCACTGAAACATGGAATTGATAGCCTCGTCTAGCTCTTTGGAACTCTCTTTGTCAATGCAGCAAGTGTCAATCCAAGCATATTTGAGGTTGTCTTTCTTGGCCTGTCGACAACAACCTTCAACCTTTTTCATTCCAACCTTGTTTGTAGGGCCTCTCATCATATCCTTGAAGGATACCTCCTCATTGTCGTTACCCCATCGGTGCGACAGGATAGCATACGGTGGGATTTGGCCGCCGATGAAGATTTCCAGCTTTAGGTTCTCGACGTTTATGAGCCGCATTTTAACGTTAGTTGGTATAGAGCGTCAAATTCCGAATCTCATTTACCAAGAGATCTGCAGTGCGGCTTAGTCGTGTGATATCGAGCGGGGTAAACAGGAGCTGATGGTCAGCTTACAGAGGCTGTAATAGGCTTAAGAAGTTGTGACGCAGGAAATATATTAACAGGCTCGCACAAAGTTTGACGATTTGAAAAACCAGGCCGTTTAGACTTGCTTACCAGGAGAAACTACTGAGGAGAGAAGGGCTTGAAAATTGGTCACGGCGTTCCAAAGGGCTGATGTAATGTTTTCAACCCAACTTTGTGGCTGTGAGGCCGCGAAGTGCAGCCAGCTGCATGAGAATTGGCCAATGATTATCATGGCCAATACACCAATATTGGCAAGGCAGAATTTTGTCCAGTCTAACCAACAATGAGACCATAGATAACACAGTAATGTCACGAGACAGATCAAATACATCAACTTGCATTTTTACTTGTCATTCCCTTGTCTCAAAATTATCGCTCATACTATAATATTCCATTGCCAGCATGGTGCTTCCAAGTGATAACAATGGTGGATGAACCACGATCGATACATCATGGTCTTCAATCCTTGCAAAACAAACAATGTAGCGGCTGTTCGTGGGTCTTCTCCCTCCCAGCACGCTGATACCGCAGCATACGTTGCGGGTAAGGAGCCCCATGCCTAGGTGCGACGATCGGTGTTTTGTGTTGATGAGTTGGAGGATTGCGACTCTCGAGCTTTCTCGAGTCTTATTTTATTCTGCTCCTCGAGGAGGGCGAGTTGTTTTTGATAGTCCTCCTCGGCTGCTTTACCGGTGAGAGGGTGGTCGGGCACAACGTCGGGCGTTTCTTCCGGATCAGCAGCGTTTTTGGCCTTGTTCATTTTGGCGTTTCTGACTGAAGTCTAATATGTAGATCTTGAGATGGCAACTTTGAAATAGTGCGTCGCAATCTATGTAGTTAAAGGATCGTAAGGAATTCTCTCTTCCTATGGGCCGTCAGCGTCCTATTTATTGTAGAAACCCAGTCGGGTACCCGGTCGGTGTAATGTAAGTCCGACGAATAACGTCGTGATTGGTCTGCTCTAAGCAAGGACAAATAGGATTAAGCTTAAAGGTGGTATCCGTGGCTCTGACGTGCATGCTATTGCATCGAGTCCGAAGAGACAACCAAGATGACTTTGCCCGGGAACTGCTGAATCGTTGGAGGCAGATCAGCAGCTCAGATACAGCTTCTAGTATTTACCAAGTCTCCATGATGTGGATACATAGGCCCTCGCAGTAACCCCTGTCAGCCTTCACATTTTGTCAATGGCGTCTCACAATCTAGAGCCACCAAGTAACCGATGAACTTGATCTCTCTGTACCCAACAAATATCTGCTCGAAGTCGATTTTGTCTAATGATCTGTGCTCGAAACGAGCAACTGAAGCTGCTGGCTCCCCATCTCGCGGCCGTTCGCAACATGAGGCCACTGCCTCACCAGCGGAGTCATCGGATCAGACGGCTTCCGTAGCTCAGTTGGTTAGAGCGTCGTACTAATACTTCAACCCGAGTGTCGGTAATGCGAAGGTCTCAGGTTCAAGCCCTGGCGGGAGCAATCCCATTGCCCTCTGGTTCATCTTTTTGACGATATATTGTTCGATATGCTTTTGTGGTTTATCCAAGCTAGGTACGATTGTAAGCTTATGTCGTTCTCGCGGGAGTTTCATTTTTGGACGCCAGGATAAGAGAGCGATAGTGGGGCTATTGTATCTTATCGGGGATATACTATTGGCCAATCTGTAGTTTACCTGTTTGCCATCTCAACAATATGCAGGCAATAAATACCATGATGAAACCGCAGTAATATATGCCAGACAGAAAGTAATTTATCATACTGTTAGTATGTCCTTCTGGTTCCTAATGAGTCCCATTGTCCATTGTTTGATCTATCAAGAGATCAGTGTAACACTGTTTAAAATCTTCTCCAGTGTCGCAAGTATTGCTCGTCTTGGTCAAATCAAGGATCCCGTTGCCCGATCATTTGCCATCCAATTACAAGGCCTGGTTCCGTGGTCTAGTTGGTTATGGCATCTCGTTAACACCGAGAAGGTCCCCGGTTCGATCCCGGGCGGAACCACATTTTTGCTCATACTGACAAAGAACTGACTGACACAGAGTAGCTGCTATTTTATCACTTAGCTATGGTCCCATAGACTGGCTCAAACCTGCAGATTAGTAAGACATACTTGGTTTTTCTTTTAATGCTGTAATAATGCTCTTGGAACTTGACTTTGCTCTGTATTTGGATAAGATATTTTTCTACCAGTGAATGGGAAAACCACCAGCTCACGGACAACACTAACCACCCGATGTCAGAGAAGAATAAACGCTAATACTTACAGTATATACTATCAGACATTATAATAATCATCAATATCCTGGATCCCTACCTGTTGAAGCCTCACTTCAGGAAACAGAACTTGTAAAGTGCAGGGTAAGAAACTGCCTTATCAACGAACAGATGCTTGAAGATAAGATGCGATAAGATAAAGCCATAGCCACTTTTATGCACCGCCCCACAACCTTCTAAGAAACAAATCAGTGCCTTAACTCCACGCTGCCTTAAAACAATAACACGAATGCGACATCGCAACGCATAGCCTCTCTTGTTCAACTTTCGCGGCCACTTCAATTTTGACATATCCCGAGTTCTATCACTTCTAAATCACTTGAAACACCTGCTCTCTCATTTCTGTCATCGACAATCTTGCACTTTCTCCCGCTTCATCCTCATACCTCATGCAGTCATGAACATAGCGCCTTCGACTCTTTCCGAAGGGAGTGAGGCCGCAGTTCCAGCTCCATTCAACAAAATTGGTAGTGCTTCCGTTCAAACTTACTTCCAACGCATTCGCAAAGCCTGCGGCAAGTGGCCATGGGAGCTCTTCGACGAGAAACGTCTCTCTCCCCACTGGACTGTATACCTGCTTCAGAAGTTGCACCAGGCTATCAAACTTGCGCAGTCCTCACCTAAGATTTCGCTCACGCTTGTCATGGAATATTTGGAATCCATTGTCAAGAAGGGAGGCGAGTACTCCAAGCTCAAGGGCCGAGATATTACATCGACAATCTAGTGGATTGGAGAGCAGAAAGACGCCCTATCCAAACGCCGAACCTCTGTCCGACATAGAGAGTCAGAAAGCCCAGCAAACAGTGCAGAGAAACCTAGCGCCAGTCTTCCGCGCAACGGAGACGGGGGTGGCGCTAAGAGTAGTGATGCTACTCTGGTTCACGATAAAATCGTCGTCGCGCCTTCACCAAGTCCGCCACCTCGACCCAGAGTCTACCAGGACGATAATCGCGATGTTGCAACCCCACCTTTCATTGACCTGACCAAGTCTGACTCTCCCGAGCCACTCGGTAATGGGGTAGCTGGGACCCGACAAACAGGAGATGCAAGTCGGGTTAACAAGAGGAAAAATGTGAACGAACTCGCAGCTGGTAGCGTCCCTGCGCCAAAGCGGCAAAAGAAACCACGCAAGCCTATTCATACACCTAGTGGTACGCTTGGGACGAGTCACAAAGATGTGGGAAGTAAAGATATTAGAGATGATGAGGTAAATCTGGGTTTTCATTACCTTTAAGTACAGTATTGACCAATCTTTTGCTATAGAACGCACAAATCTCCGCCATTCAAAACAAGGCCGACTGCGTCCATGCCCAGCAGAACGAGAATAAAACACGACTGAGAATGTTGAACTCCTCGCGAGAACTACTTCAACGAGAGCTCAACACCGCACAGACAGTCTTGACCAGAATCCGCCAGGATATCCAGGACAGCGCTGTTATCCGAGACTCTATCCTCCGAATCATCCAGCGCCGAACCTCTGAAGTTGTTGATGGCTGGAACATCGCCCTCGAACGCTGCGATAAGTCTTTGAAGATATTCAAGGATGACTCAAAGAAGAATACTGATGTCTTGAATAAGAAGAAGCAAGACCTTAAGAATGTCGATGAGATGGTTCGTTTGGCGAAACGAGAGATAGAGAAATGTGCTCAACAGGCCAAGAAGTTGCTTGCGCATTTGGATGAATCGACCTGCAGGAAAACCGCGTCTGACGGTCTGTAAGTCGTGGCCGACATGGGGCCTTTGGGACTGGCGAGCGTTGGCTGAAGAAGGCTGAGAGAGCTGGAAAGACTGGCCACCCCGGCCGTAGGAGGGAACGGAGGCAACGTTGAGATGAGCGAGGAGTCAGGACCCAGTAAAGCCAGTGTAGCAGGCACTTTGAATGGCATCGCAATCTGAGATTCATTTCTATCAGTATTGAGAGACCAATATTCCCCAGGAAGTGTAGTCTCTCATAAATTTAGCTACCCGAAAATTCTGCAGCAGAAAGGTTGGGAGTCGGGACTGGATGTAAGCATCATTGCCCATCAACAAAATTCACCATTCACCTGAACAGTAACTAATCCGGTAGCTGTTGATAAATTTTACCAATGTCTTGCATGCTATGCTAGTAGTATAACAAATTAGAAACAAATTGAACCAGCCACCTGCTGTTTATATCGTCCTCAGATCTAGCGCAGTGTTTCATTATGGGAAAACCACCAGCGCCCCACCAACGCGATAAAATGTTCAACACATGCAATCAGACACAGAATCATCAACAAAACAAAAATAAATAGAAATTGAATCTTCTAGATCCAAAACGAACATCGACAACGGCAGGATTCGAACCTACGCGTGCGAACACAATGCCTATGATGTCTCAGAAGAGATAGCAGGGCATCGCCTTAACCACTCGGCCACGTTGTCTTATCTTATCGGTGAGACATCCGGTCTCGACAACACTATTAGAAGACACAATAACATGGGCTGCTATTTTATCCACCTTCTAGAAAAGGCGTTTTAATGGGTCTTTCATGAGACGTGCATATCGAAGTCTTAATCTCATGATGATCAGCAACCTCGTTATTGCAATATCTATGGGGTTACATCGTCTCCAGAAACGCATATGCTCTTACTGCATGCGTGGTTTTCATGCCTCGGCTGCAGTTGCTTGCGTGGCACCTCCACTTTGTGCTATGCGACCATCATATTATAAACGCGATATACGTTTCTATCATTGACCCATACGGATAAGAGCATCCACGTAACTTGGTTCTCATAGTTGACCGCTGAAAAGATGTCCAATAACTCAACAACGCCTGAAGTTCAAGTCGACGAAAACACCACCGACTCCGAGTCCGTCTTCAGCGCTGACTCCGTGGGAGCAACGACATCCATTGCTAGCAGTGTTCTCAAATACAAATGGAAGCATGGACGACGATACCACAGTGATCGCGCAGGGCAGTACAGTTTTCCCAACGATGACCAGGAGCAAGATCGCCTTGACATGATTCACCACGTTTTTTGCCGAACTGTCAAGGATCGATTGTTCTTAGCTCCCATCGACCCGGAAGGACTGAATGTTCTTGATATAGGAACAGGAACAGGAATCTGGGCAATTCAGTTTGGAGACGAGCATCCTTCTGCGACAGTGGTTGGAAATGACCTTAGCCCCATACAACCAGACTGGGTTCCTCCAAATGTTAAATTCATCGTTGACGACGTTGAAGCGGAATGGGTCGAACCAATCCCGTATGATTATATCCACTGCCGATACATGGCTGGATCCATCAAAGACTGGCCCAGACTACTGCGACAAGCATACGCCAACTTGAAGCCCGGCGGTTGGATCGAGCTTCAAGAAACAGCCAATACGCTCTATTCCGAGGATGACTCGCTCAAACCTGACAACGCATTGGTCCAGATGATGGACCATCTAAAGCGAGCTTGCGATAAGATTGAAAGAACCATGGATCCTGCGCCGTCTTTTCAAGAATGGGCTAAGGAAGCTGGTTTCGCTAGCGTTAAAGAGGAGCGATTCAAGCTTCCAATCGGACCATGGCCTAAGGATGAACGGCTCAAGGAAATTGGAACTTTGATGGGAGTTAACATGAGAGAGGGTGTAGCTGCATTTACGGCTGTTTTGTTTACAGACGTCCTGGGATGGTCGCGCGAAGAGGTTGAGGTTTTCAATGCGCGGGTCAGAGAGGCATCGCGCGATAGATCTGTGCATCCGATGTTTGATTGCTTGATAGTCACTGGCCAGAAGCCGAAGGAATAAGAACAATTAGATTATCTGTACAATGTGTATCCAGCAAACTATTCACCTCGTTTTCCTTGTTTAGGTCCACCGGGCAGGCATCCCCCCAAAACCCCGGGATCGAGGGCGCGGTATGAGAACCCCGGATGTATCGCGAATCATTGACGCTTAAGTCGGCAACATCACTTTTCCGGCCATTCACAAGCAGCAACAATTACTTCCAGACAATAGAATACCCCGGATTTGCTCTTTTAACGGAGTCTTCTTCAGACCCCGAATCGTGGGGTAGTCTAAATATCGACTAGTCTCCGCGGCATTGAACTGAGAATATGGGGTAAACTTTACCACAACAAGGTTAAGCCCTTGACCGATGGAACTTCACGATCCTACCGGGGATCGGTCCATGCGACATTATCCGGGGATACGTCGAAAATAGGTCTGTTTTGCGTATCAAGGGACATGATATTCGTTCCCGTGAGCAGTTACCGTCTGGCTGAATCTGGGGATGTTTTATGCTGATCTTGACTAGTCTTGCGTGTTCCTCGGAGTAGATAGCTTGTCCAATGAGTAGGTCTCCTAGTGAGGTGAGGAGTAGTAAATGCATGGCTTTGCTAAAGACCATCGCGTCGAATATTATGCCACCGATGGAGTATTATATATCTGAAGAAATACTCACAAAAAATGATTCTTCTTACGTAGTCGACTGTTTGCGTGCAGCTGCTAGTTGGCATATCGTTCTCCGACCAACCCCCACTGCGCTAAGCCTGAGAGGCATTTTGTGGCCATGTTCTCCTCAAACATCTCCGCCATGTCGTTTGCTCTCATGTTTCAGGGCCTCCAAAGCGTATTCGCAAAGCCCGCCTGCACAGACCATACATTCCGCTCTGTAGAGCTCGCCAATGCAAAGATTCTGTCCATCAGCACCAATCTCACCAACGTCGAGCTGCCGCCATCCCCGACCAATGAATGGCCTAATAACTCAACTGATCCATTTCCTGTCTGCCAAGTCACAGTCCAGTACACACACCCAGGCTGGAATGACACCATCAACACATATGTAACGCTGCCAGTGTCAGGTTGGAACGGGCGATTTGTTGGAGTAGGCGGCGGCGGTTGGTCCACGGGAGACATACCTGACCTTGCACAACCTGCCTCCAACGGATATGCCGCTGTCACTACAGATGGTGGCCACCTTTTAGCTAACAGACAAGAGTTGGACTGGGCTTTGGCTAGCACTGGAAACCTCAATTGGCCTGCCTTGCAGAACTTTGCCGCTGTCTCTTTGGACGATGCAGCGACATTGGGGAAAGCTGTGACAGCGGCATATTATGGCAAGAAGCCAAAGTACTCATACTGGAACGTAAGTACCTCATACCATTGTCAGATGAACTTCACTGATAACTTCTAGGGATGTTCTACTGGCGGACGACAGGGCCATATGATGGCGCAGAGATATCCTACTCAGTATAATGGCGTCCTTGCTACTGCTTCTGCTTTCAACTGGGACAAGTTCGTAACATCGGAGTACTGGCCGCAAGTCGTTATGCATAAGCTCGGTAAGAATATCATCTCATAATTACAGGACAACTAGGCTAATGTGCCATAGGCTATTACCCTCCTATATGCGAGCTCAACGCTATAACAAAGGCTGCCATTGATGCGTGTGACCGACTCGATGGAGCCAAAGATGGAGTTATCTCGAACCCAAATCTCTGCAAGTTTGATCCCAAGTCTGTCGTTGGTAAATCCGTAGAATGCACCAACCCATCTGGTACAATCAAGATTTCCAAGAAGGGTGCTGAGGTCGCTCGCTTGACATGGCGCGGCCCAGAGACAGAAGACGGCAAGTTTCTCTGGTATGGTCTTGATCGTGGTGCCGACTTGAGTGGTCTTGCCAACACAACATGCACCTCACTAAAGGACTGCACTTCAAGTCCCTTCGCCATTGCTCAAGACTGGCTCATTACCTTCCTCCTTCAAGACCGATCCGCTAGTCTGAAAGACTTGTCTCATGCAGAGTACAGCAAGCTCTTCCGGCAATCCGTCAACAGATTTGCCTCAGTCATGGGTACATCAGACCCGGATCTGACAGACTTCAAGAAAGCAGGAGGAAAGTTGATCTCGTGGCACGGAACAGCAGATCAACTTATTCCACACAAAGGATCAGTGGATTACTACAAACGTGTTCTCGAGGAAGATCCCAGCGCGACGGATTACTACAGATTTTTTGAAGCACCAGGTGTTGGTCATTGTAAGGGTGGCGATGGATGGTATCCCGGAAGTGCCTTTGACGCTCTCGTGAAGTGGGTTGAGCATGGTAAAGCGCCCGAGACTCTGTATGCGGAGACTGTTGGCACGGAAAAGCGACGAGCTGTCGAGCTGTGCGCTTATCCGAAGCGGTTAACCTACAAGGGCGGTAACCCAGACATCGCATCTTCTTTTACTTGCAAATAAAAATAACATATCGCTTCCATAAATTATTACAAACTATATATATCCAACACATAAAAGAATTTACGCAAAGCTATCAAGTCGAGCCTGCGATCGTCTCGCCTCCTCCTCGCTGCTATGGTGCATGTGGATCGTGGTGTTGACAGTGATACCAGGAGTTTTATCACTAGTCGTGCTTCGTCCCGCCACCGAATGCGCAGACTCCTTGAATAGTTCGTCTTGTGAATCGTTGTCGAGCTTTTGTGTACCGCCCATGACGTTTGTGACGATTCGGCTTTGGTTCGTTCGTCGGGATCGTGGTTGGCCGGTGGAGGAGAGCTCGTAGCGTCCGTAGTTGGAGCCTGATCGGGCGGAGGACATTTGGCCGAGGAAGAGTGTTCGCAGAGCTAGATGGTTTGTTAGTGGGATGGAAATGGGGGGAGGGAAGGGGACGTACGTGGGAGACAGGTCGCGATAATGGCGACGGCGGTTTCGATCATGGAGACGGTGCATGTCAACATAGTTTCGTTCTTCTTGGAGTAGTAGGCTCGAATGACTGCAACTGTTAGCAAAGCTCGTGGTAGCGAGGTCGGAGGACGTACTGCTGGCGATGACAACCAGGAAACCGAGGGCGAAAATGGCTGCGACACCAATCTTTTGCTTCGTCTTCATCTGGAGCTTCATGACCATGGTGATGGGAAGACTGATGGCTGCGATTCATTAGTCGGGCACCTCGAATTCGTATCTTTGGACATACTGATGACGTCGGTACCGATGTTGACTGTTTGCTTGTTAGCATTGCACTTAGAAACTAAAGGAATGGAATAACATACGGATAACGGTTAACCAATAGTTCTTCTCTGCCTCCTTGGGGTCGCACTGATCTGTAAAGTCGTCAGCAAATGCAACGTCAATCGAGAGCGAGGTAACACACAGTTTGGATCTTGCGACCATCTCTTGTCATGCGGGAAGCACTGGAAAATGATATGGAAGAAGATGGTGGCCCAGAAAATAACCAAGAGACCGAGAGTCACGTTGTAAATAATCTGTAGTTTTGTTCCAGGCGCAGCAAGTCGTTTGTAGAACAGAACCAGAGCAATCTTGATGGACCATAATGAGGTGACGTAGAGAATCGATCCGGGAACAATCATCTTGTTGGTTGTTAGCAAATGTCCCTATTGCCATCGAGAGACATCAACTCACCTTCATGATCTGGATAAAATCATCGCGAGAAGCATTCGCCATATCCGCCATTCCCAAATTCCACATATGCTGCTGGATGATCAAATCACCGATCAAACAACACGCCGCCAGGATAATGAGTCCATCATCAATCGCCAACAGTCCAAGCTTGCGCACACGAACCCATATTCTCAAAATCAGGAAGATGCACGCAATGACGGTACAAATGTACCACGAAATCTATCATCATCAGCAAAAACATCATTAACCTCGTCCAAAGCATAAACTTACAACTTGTCCCAGACCCTCAGCCATTGCGACGTTGATCTGATCTGATCTGCAAAACAACCCAGCAACAAAATGCAAGGCAAGACAAGGCAAGGTGGGAATGCAGCAAGACTTATTTCCTACCGAAGGATCCGGAACCCCAAAAACCCAAGGCCCCCCTGATCAACAGGACCCGTGGACTCGGTCCTTGGTATCAGCTCATTGTGTAAGAGATTGTCACAGTGAGATTCCAGAAGCCGTTACTTCTGTGGAGAGTCGGCGACAGACTTGTCTCTAGCTCGGCACCAAGTGTGGATTTTACACGGCGATATCCAGTCATGATGGACTTGGTGCACCTGAGCTAGTGGCGCGGAAAGAAAAACCTCGGAACGACAAGGTGGACACTCCGCACAAATATTGGCTGTGGCTGTATCTCGTAAGGTGCTGCTCTTTAGTGTCTTGTTTTTTCAATATTTATGACTCGAGTGACATTGAGCGGAATTAGCAGCAAAGGCGTTGAGCTGACGTCCGAGTGTTTGGATTGGTCAATGTAACATGCAAGGGACTTGTTTGTCGGCGCCGAGATGGAATTCCCGTAACCTTCTGCTTCGGGATGTGCCTCGGAGGATCGTCGTAAGGTTCCAATCCGATGTGAGAGATCTGTGCTTGGTGATTATCAAGCTCGGTCGGCGAACTGGCACTGCAGCGATTGACCAGGGGCAGCTTGGCCGATCAATTCCTATCTTGGAGAATAATCTCAACCACCAAGGAACCATCAATCCACAAATTCTGTCATTTTGCACTGATGGGATAAGCGATGTGGGATCGTAGACTGAGCCTCGGGTCCATCTGGCATCAAAAAGATCAGCGTGAAATGTCCGCTGTGATGCTACCAACGGCAATGGCTTGCAGCTAACAGAGTTGGCCGTGAAGCCGCTCAACGTCTGCCCTACGCAGTATATCCGGCGTTTCTTTTCAATAGTCTCACCAGCCTCCCGTTCTTCCCGTGAACCCCTTTTTTACTCCCCGACGTCTTTTTTTCCCAACTCGAGATTTTACAGGCATTCTGGATCCATGACTCGGATCATGCATGACAAAATCGGCCGGTGCACGTTCCGCGAAACTATATTATAGTGCATGTTCCGGCTGTGTCCTACTGAAAACAGTTAGAAGCTCCAGCACTAGAGGGCCTTGGTTCCACTGCCGAGACCGCTAAGACGTCTCTTTGTAGCTAAGCGTCCGCCTCTCGGAAATTCTTCGTCTGTGATATAGGCGAATCGAATTATAGCAAGCATCTTTTGGTGAATAAAACCAAAAGCTGCGGGAACTTCTGTCCACTCATTCTTCAAGCTTTTCTCGTGTCTCAGTCGATCTTCACCTCTTTCCGTCCCGTCACATCACATTCCTCATCATGGGCCTCAGCAGCATGTTCACAGCGACAGGTTTAATCCTGGCCGCCACGTGTCTTGTCCCTGTGACTGCGAAGCCGCCTCAACCTCCCTGTCCTCCAATTCCGCACGCTGCTCTCCCTCAGGGTGACATTCAAGGTTTCCGTGACAAGCATTGTAACGCCGTTTATCTTGGTGTTCCCTTTGCGGCTTCCACTGGTGGCCAGAACAGGTAAGCTATCTAATTGCTTGTTTTACATTTTGATGAGCTGACACTGGTGTAGATGGAAGGCTCCTCAGGACCTCCCCAAGTCTCGTTCCAAGTTCCAGGCTACGTCATATGGTGCGACATGTCCTCAAGCCATCTCAAATGATGCCTTTACTCGCCAAGATGAGGATTGTCTGAACCTTAACATCTGGGCCCCATCCAAGGGCAAGAACATGCCTGTCAGCCTTACCCTACCCTCCCGCATATTATTCCGAGACACAAACTGACACTCACTAGGTATTCGTTTACATGTATGGTGGTGCTATGGTCACTGGCTCCAGCAGCAACCCCCAGATCCAGGGCACAAACTTTGCTCGCAATGGAGTTGTTTACGTCAACTTCAACACCCGCGAGAGCATCTTTGCTTCTCCTCACTCTTCCGAGCTGAAGACCGCCAACCCTGATGAGACACAGAACTTTAGCATCTTGGATGTTGAGAAGGCTCTTGACTGGGTCCACAAGAACATCAAGGGTATGTTTCACGCTTATCGATCACATGCAAAACTTGACTAACGTTTATGCAGCCTTTGGTGGTAACCCTGACCACATCGTCTTCGGTGGTCACTCTTCGGGTGGTGTCCAGGTCGATCACTACCTATGGAACAACCCTCACACCTTCCTCAAGGGTGCCGTCGAGATGAGCGCCAACGCCATGTCCGGCCCCGCTTACGCTCCCGTCGATGAGGCTCTTAATGCCGTCGCCGAGGAAGTTGGCTGCCCCAAGGGCGGTAATGGTCAGCTTGACTGCCTCCGCACCAAGGACATCCTTGACTTCGAGACCAAGAACTTCAACTCCACCTTCAACACTTGGTTCACTCCCGTCGTTGATGATATCACCCGCTTCTCTGACTACTCTGCCCGCTTCGCTGCCGGGAACTACCCTTCCCATGTCCCCATGTTGACTGGTACCTCCAACGGAGAGGGCACCATCTTCAGCCTCGTCTATGGCGCTGAGAACAGCAACTTCAGCTCTTGGATCAACACCTTCGATGCTGACAGCGCTCATATCCCCGATGAGTCTCTGATCCAGGCCTACAACCCCAACGACTACGCCACCGAGTCTCTCCGCAGCGGTATCCAGTACGGTGATGCCCGCTTCAACTGCCCCGTTGACTATCTCCTCGACATGCGAAGTGAGCAGCAGAAGACCTGGGTTTACCGCTTCTTCGGCAAGTACGACAACGTTGTTGGACCCCCCAACACTGCTCCTACCCACGGCACTGAGGTTCCTTTCTTCCACGGTGGTAATGAGTGCTTTGCCGCTCTCCAGGGTGTCACCAAGGCTCAGCAGGCGCTTGCCGATTCTATCCACAACTGGTTTGTCAAGTGGATCAAGAACCCCGCTGCTGGACCCGGCTGGGATACCGTTGACAAGGCTGAGGAGGTTGTCAAGCTTGGAGTTCCCGGTGACGAGCTTGCCCGCGGCAAGGCTCCTCGCAGCGAGTTCAACGCTGTCTGCCAGGCTGTAAGTTCTTATACCATCTTATTCTTCCAAGACACGATACTAACATGTTCCAGGTCTACAAGCCTAACTTCCCCAAGTACCCCGTCGTCCAGTCCGTTGCTGGCCTTGTCGAGGAGCTGTTGGGCTCCGCCTAAGTCTTTATGCATATAGATTACGATCTGCCTCCGAGATATGAATAGTGTTGGGACACATGATGAAGCAATGCTGAAGTACCATTCTTGAGATTGACTTTAGTCAACTACGAAAACTTGATAGATAGATAGATAATTATTAATTGAGATCATTCTCTAACGCCACTGATTTGTCTTGGGATCCAGAACATCTTTCTCGATCGCCTTCCAACTCTCGATAACCTGTGCCTTCTTTCCTCAGACCTTGGAACGATTTTAGCGGGAAATTCCTCTGGCATGCATACGAAGCCTTGAGTCAGCTTATTTGGATCAGGCAAAACCGGCTTGCCGTTCTTATCCACACAGTAGGGTTGATATTAAATGCCCATAGGATCCGTGAAATACCCAGGAACAAGCTCCGTTCGGCAACATGGATTCCGGGGCAAATACGGCGACCAGCACCGAAGGTGAACTGATCCCGTTTTGACGCATCTGGATTGGCTGCTGCGTCTGCCAAGCTCTGAAAGTCATCTCGGTACCTGTCGGGGTTGAACTGGCGAGGGTTGGCATGACGCTCAGGATCCATATGAATACCCCAGACATTATTGAGAACGCCTGCCCCCTTGGGGATCAAATATGCGTTGTAGGTATCGTCTTGGGTGACAGCATGAGGAACTGCACCGAGGATGGTTGTCGGCATCCATCCCAGTGTCTCTTTCATGCACACGCGGACACACTGAAGGCTATTCTTGTCTCAGTGACACTAATAGGTGCAAGTGTATCGCTTAGCAAGACTGATAACGAACAAGCCAAGATCTGGTTCAACTGCGTGGAGGAAATCGTTTGTACTGATGACGACTTTTGCAACGACCCTTGAAATAATCATGACATTCTATTGCTAAAACCGATCCAGAGTATTTCGAAGAGTCAAGCCCTGCAGGCAGCATATTTAGTTTGTCTCTACCAAGGTTGGGAGGGAACAGAGGCCAACAAACGACGAATCCGTCGATACAGGTTCAGTACTGTAATATCTGTAAGAAACCTCGCCTCTCCTAGTCGCATAAACTCATATGTGTTTAGATGGCAAGAGACTTCGGTATTATTGTCTGCTAGGCACCCAGAATACTCTACGTGCATTTATGACAGATTAGATTGGAGAGACTTTGCTGCACGGGAGCAGCTTATACGGTAAAGAGTATCCGTAACGGGTTGACCAATAACTGACATCTACGCAAGCATCTTTCTCTGAATATAACTTCTCGATCATGTCTTCGTAATCTTCAATAATCTACCTCCGAGAATGGTCATCAAAGAAATGAGTATGCACATGGCATTTCCTGGAGCAGCCTTCCAAGCAAGCACATCAACACAATGCGCCCGAGAATTACAAAACTGGCGCTTGCGATCCACATTGATGAAGAAAATAACCTTTCGTAAGGTTGTTGAGAGATTCTGTGGAAAGCCTTTCTCGAACGACATGCGACGACTCTTTGCCGATCTTGGGCCCCTCAACCTCTTCGCGGTTGTACCAGGCAAGAGTGCTCAACAAACCCAAGCTACCCTCCTTTTCTAACACAGATTATAGCCTTCCATGCACTGATATTCCAACACCAAAATTCTTTCGGCGGCTATGACCAAGTACAGGCAGTTCGCAACGCCCTCGACAATTAGAAGTCAGCTTGGGAAACATACTCGGATGAATTCTCATTCTCGCCGCCGCATATAATGGTAGACAGACATAATGTGACAACGGAGAATCTGTGGAGGAGAGTAGGCTTTATGCGCCATTCTCTAAAATATTGGCTCCTGGGGAAACTGCTGGTTGATCGCCTTTCAACGTCAAGTGATTCATTGGGGAGTCCTGAGTCTATGGGGCCTGATGCGAGCGGTTCAGCACACGAACTCACTCTTGCGAGATATGATCAGACGAGTATGCTTCAAGTGAATGACTTGATCACGGGCTTCCAGAATGTACATATTCACTGGACAGGCTGTTAATCAGAAGCTTCTCATCATTTCAGCTATCTCATTGATGCAACTTTGTGCGGGGACATAATTCAGTAAGCCTAGCCTACCCAGCTTCAGTACGTAGTCGGTAGTCCAGTGGCGGAATTGCTCGAGATCGCAATTCCGCCCCCGCATCGTCTCCGACCGGCATCTTTCAGCGGCAAGTAGCCTCGGAAGACCACTGTAACCCCCGCGATTTGGAACCAACGCATCAAAAGCCTAATAATGCGGGGATCCTCTCGCATGCTGGAATTTTGTGTTACATTGTTATTTGCATAGAAAATGACACAGACGACGGCACTCATCGCACCAGCCTTAGATGGTAGTTTTGAACTAAAGGAAGTCTATCTGGACTCTCTGCAACCAGATGAAGCGCTGATAGAGATCCATGCGTCTGGTGTCTGCCATACTGACCTTTCTTGTGCAAGTGGGAAATTGCCATGCGCGCCGAATGCAGTACTTGGTCACGAAGGTAGATCATTTTGACCGATGTGTCACAAATACGTATGCTAACTATCATGCTCATTGCAGGAGGAGGCGTTGTTCTCGAGATAGGCGCAAATGTCACTTCGGTCTCACCGGGTGACAAAGTCCTTCTATCATTCTCGTCCTGTGGCTCATGTCCTGGATGCAAATCAGACCACCCAGCGTATTGCTACAACTTCAACGATTACAACTTTGGCGGTAAACGCCCAGACGGATCAGCTGCCGTGTCCGTTATCAACGATGGGAAGAAGCAACCATGCTACAGCACCTTCTTCGGCCAAAGCTCCTTTGCGGCGCGAACAATTGTTCATCGGTCAAGTATTGTCAAAGTGCCTCAGCAGACACCACTAGACCTGTTTGCGCCGCTGGGCTGCGGTATACAGACAGGCGTTGGGGCTGTATTCAATACCCTAGACGTCAAGCCTGGTAGCTCCATTGCGATTTTCGGCGTGGGCTCTGTTGGCTTGGCTGCTGTGATGGCTTCAAAGGCCAGAAAGGCCAGTAGAATCATCGCCATCGACCTGCAGCCAACGCGATTAGAACTGGCCAAAGAATTAGGTGCCACTGATGGAGTGCTCGGCCCTGATCAGGAGTACATCATCAAGGCGATAAAGAACATCTGTCCACCTCTCGGTGTCGACTTTGCAGTTGACTGTACTGGGGTTCCCTCCATCATTGAAACTATGGTTGCTTCTTTGGGCATGAGGGGCAGAGCCGCTACGGTCGGAGCACCGGGAGGCAACGCGCATGCTAAGATAGACATCATGAGTCATCTCACGTACGGCAAGGAGTACGTGGGTTGCTCGGAAGGTGACAGCAATCCTGGGGTTGTGAGTATAAATTTTGTCTATATGTGGACCTGCCGTTACTGACCGGTCGCCAACTAGCTGATTCCTGAGCTCATCGATATGCATGCCAAGGGTCTTCTACCACTGGAGAAGTTGATAGCGTACTATGATATCAAGGACTACGAGAAGGCTATGGGCGATATGAAGAGTGGCAAAGTTATCAAACCTGTGTTGAAATGGACTGGTTAGTCCCCATGGAATCAGGTTCTACGTTAATACACAAGAATCGTTCTCTAGCTGCGCGTGCTTATCACATCTAGGCTCATGGTGAAACAAGCAAAGAGAAAAGTCATTGCAATCCACACCTAGCATTTTCAAGTAGTCAAGTTGATTCAGTAGAATCACGGTTTAATGCGATTGAAGGTCAAATCTAGAAGCTCGTTCACATGGGATGGTGTCGACATTCCGTTTATGCATCGTCAGTCCTGAGTATAGGGACGTCATTCACACGTATGAGCTCGATGAAGAAGCCTTTTCGGCTGTGAGACCGTTCGTCAACGGGCTTCTCTCCGAGTCTCACATTGTTCTGGAACAGCATAATATTTTATTTGCTCACACATGAATGGGCCTTGTACCGTGGTTCCTCCAGATCTCATCAGCGTTGCAAGCCAATGCCGGTACCCCAACTACGGTATCGGGAAATGTTGTCCGCTTTTAGTGCCAATTCCTTTGTAGAGTTACAATGTATTGCCTCTCATTGGTTGAGATCGATTTCATGCCTCTAAGGTCTCGAAGGCTAGCGGCTTGGTCTAGAATTGGAGAAGCCACCAGGTTGCAAACCCGCGGAATGATTTTCCCAAAACAGGCAACGCACCATGATCCCGACACTTTAGCTTCAACACCTTGCCCTTCCCCAGATAATTTCCCCGCGGGGAACGAAAGTGTTTCTTGATTTGTTGCTTTCCATGACTCGAAGCTACGATGGCGCTGTCTTCAGAACCAGGTGGCTATATAACATCATCATGCCCTCCGCTGTTCTCGTAATTCGGCTTTCTTATCCTCCTCGTATCAATCGCCATCCTTGTCTTTGACCAGCTTCATCACTCAACACCACTGGCTTCAGAGCTCGCAAAATGTCTACTGAGAACCCGACTCTCAGTGGAAATCTTCCCAAGGATCACCCACAAGTCGAAAACATTGAAGATCCCGCTGCTTCGTCAAACGATACTCCTATCGTCTTTCTAGATGAGGAGATCTCATACGGCAAAGGCGGCATGAGCGGCATCGTTCAATCACCTTACATCTTCGGCGCTGCTTTCTTAGCGTCCATGGGAGGCTTCTCTTTTGGCTACGACCAAGGAGTCATCTCACTCGTCAACGTGATGAGCCAGTTTCATGAGGCCTTCCCTCGCACTGAGACTGCATTTGGCAAAGGCCTCATGACAGGCATGCTAGAGCTTGGGGCTTTCATCGGATGTCTCTTCATGCCCACGCTCGCCGACAAAATATCACGCAAGAAAGCTCTTTCGATCGTTGTAGTCATCTTCAACATTGGCGCTATTATGCAAACTGCGGCCAACTCCTACGGCCTTCTGGTTGCTGGAAGAACCATAGGCGGTATTGGTGTCGGGACACTTGCAATGGTATGTAGATGCCGTTTTTATCCCATTGATGGCTAACAGAATAGGGTGCCCCAATCTACATCTCTGAAATCGCACCGCCCAATCTGAGAGGAACCCTACTTGTGCTTGAGTCAGTCTCATGCGTTTTAGGCGTGGTAGTATCCTTCTGGATCACATATGGTACCCGTAATCTTCCTGGCGAACTCTCTTTCCGACTACCATTTGGCCTTCAAATGGTCTGCAGCACTATTCTCGGCATCGGCATCCACTTTTTTCCCTATTCACCACGATGGCTCGCCCTTGTTGATCGATCGGACGATGCACTGCTGAGCTTGGAAAAGCTCCGCCGACTCCCCAGAACCGATCCTCGCGTCGAAAAAGAACATATCGGCATCATGAACGAAGTGGCACTGCAGAAGATCATGCAAGAGAAGCGACATCCAGGCGTCAGTGGCCTCAAGCTTGAGATTCTCGGCTGGAAAGATCTTTTCCAAAAGAAGTCATGGCATCGAACTTCAATCGCCGTTGGTGTAGCCTTTTTCCAGCAGCTTTCGGGGATCAACGCATTCATCTACTATGCCCCTACGCTCTTTCAGTCTTTGGGTCAATCATCTGAAATGTCAGTGATCATGTCTGGTGTCTTCAATATGTTGCAGCTTGTTGCAGTGACAGTTTGCTTTTTCATCATCGACAAGGTTGGACGACGACCACTCGCAATTTGGGGCGGCATTGGAGGCGGCACCGCATGGGGCATCATGGCAGTTCTGGTTGGTGTGTACAACGACAAATGGAGTTCCGATTCATCCGCTGGTTGGGCTGCCGTGGCAATGGCCTTTTGCTTCATCCTCATCTACGGAGTCTCCTATGCTCCGTTGGGCTGGGCACTTCCTGCTGAGGTCTTCCCCAATGCCTCCAGGTCCAAGGGAGTAGCCCTTGCCACAGCCACAGTTTGGCTCTTCAATTTTATCGTGGGAGTTGCAACACCTCCCATGATTGAGAGCATCGGGTTCGGTGTTTATATCTTCTTCGGGTCTTGGTGTTTCCTCGCGGCCGTTTGGGCGTTCTTCCTGGTCCCAGAGACCAAGGGGAAGACGTTGGAGCAGATGGACGAGATCTTCGGTGACCACGCAGGTCAGGAGGAGTTGGAAATCATGCAATCCAGAATGGGTATCGCGGAGTATGGGCTGAAGAAGGATGCGGTGCAGGTCTGAAGTGCCTCTGAGTCTCCTGGGCTGATCGACGGGTGGAGGCTTGTGAGCAAGTTTGGATGGAGACTCAACGCAATCTATTCTCAATCCCTTAGGTGCTAGTGAGACAGACTATCCATGAATATTGAACTGTTGCCTTTTCGTCATTTGTCCTACGTGTACTACCTCGATGGCATCTCCTGTGCACCAGATGTAATATGTCTCAACCTTCAACGCCATTGCGTTTCAATAGTCACAGATCTCCCATAGACTGACTTCACACATCCTTCGCTCTACTCTTTGGTATTTCCGACGTCCCTAAGCTTTACCGTGACAGGCATACCCTTACTGGGATGTGCGGTTAGCTCTCCAGGCATTTGGGCCTGATAAGCTTGATATCCTAGTAGAACCTCATCCCCCGATTTGTATGCAGGCACGATCTCAAGCTCCCTAACTGTCATGGCAAGAAGAAGTCTCAACTCCGTCAGAGCTAATTCCTGGCCAATACATCCCCGAGGACCCAGTTCAAATGGACGAAACGCATTCTTATGAACGACGGGATTGAGCCATGTTTCCGGGATAAAATTGTCAGGTTCGGTCCAAAACTTGGGATTTCTGTGGATGGCCTTGCTTGCTGAGAAGAGGATGAAGCCGTCGGTTGGAAGCTGCTGCCCAGTTTCAGGATGTCTCAGGAAGAATGTCGGAGAGCCCTCTCGACAAGATCCAATGGGCGGCTCTAATCTCAGAGTCTCTTTTATGACCGCAGTGGTATAAGACAGCTGGTTGAGCAATGTCGGGGTTTCAGATATCCTTCTGGTTGCATCAGACAGGTCAGTCCCCAAGACTTCATCGTGTTCTAACCGCAATTTTGCAAGGACGTCCGGATGTTGGGAAAGATAGTTGTAAGCAAAGCAGAGCGTAGATGCAGTGGTGTCGTGACCAGCGAAAAGAAAGATCTTCAGATTCTCAATGGTGACATCCAAAAATTCTGGGTCAATAGCGCCGCGCGAAGTGCCTCCTAATCCATATTCCTTCATGTACGTTCTGATGGCGAGACCATTCACAGTCTTTGGTCCCTCGTTGCGTTCGTGATTTTGGAGTTGAGCTTCTATCAGTGGCTGGAGTTGACTGCGAAGTTGACGGTTTAGAGACGCGAGACGAGAGTGGCGGAAAGGATTCAGAAGTCTACCCCATTGATGTGGCGACCAGTCGGTGACAAGCAGTGAGATTGCATTTTTGAGTGTCGGAAAAATCTTGTCGTCAACGCCTGCTTGAATACCCAGACTTATACCCAAGACAGAGCGACCGATGATATCACAAGTTACCTTCATGACGCAATCTTCAAGAGGGACAACACGTCCATCTTTAGCGATCTCCTCCAGGTATTTCTTCCAAATAAGTGCCTCTTCAATGAACTCTGGAACAAGTGCCGTTATGTTTTGCGTCGAAAAGCCGGGATTGAAGGTCGCTCGCCATTTTTTCCAGAAAGCTCCTTCGGACAGAACAAGATCTTTCAATCCTGTTAATGGCCGAAATTGACCTCTGATAATTTCATGCTTTGGCCGTGACGTTTCTTGAGTAAACTGTGCTGCGATATCAGGATGAAAGGTCGCCAACATGGGCCATGAGATGGGCCAGAGATCGATGTAACATATACCCAGCTCCGCAATTTCAGGGTAGTCTCGAGCAAGGAAATCTGGCATCAATTGGCCGTGGACATCTTCAGGATACTTGACCATGATTTTGCCCACGGCGATGAGGTTGCCGAGAAGCCATGAGTGATCAGGTAGCGTCGGCTGTATGCATTAGCGATAAACATGAGACCTTTATATATGATTGACTGATTACTCACAAGGTTGTACTTTTTGACCGTTTTCCGAAAAAAGACCCGCTGCTGGTAAAGCTTGAGGATAAAGTACCCAATGGACGTGAGGAGAAAGATGCCGCCCCATTTCAGCGCGGGACTGGTTCCATTCATTTTCTATCCCTCAGATCTGTTCAATGGCATATACCTACAAGATTTGCTATGAGCAAATCTTTTAATTGAGAATAAAAGAATGCGAAAATTGCAATGGGAGCTCTTGCTTACGCTGGGCTGCCCCTCTCACTAGTGGCGGAATATCGTTTGCCCAGAACTAAAATAAGATGAAGGTCATCCCATGCGATGGAACCTATCATCGAGCTTCATTTGTGAGCGGGATTCCGTTTACTCAATGTTTGTGTTAAACTTCGCTTGAATCTGCTTCCCATGACTGGAACAGCTGACTGAGTTTAGGTGGTACTGTGTAAAATATGCTTGCCATTGAGCTCTATAGAGACTGCGGACTATAAATTTCCCAGAGCTGGTAAGATACAGTGGTAATCTTCCAAACAATTGGGACATTGCAGGAAATGCCAGAGCTCTCTGATCCCGTGAATATAGGTTCTAGGACAGCTGTTACAATCATTAATAAGCGACCGTGGTGTAGTGGTTAGCATTAACGCCTTCCAAGCGTTAGAGAGGGGTTCGATTCCCCTCGGTCGCAATGTTTCAAATAGTCCTCAACGGGGTCTCCAATTTTTGGTCATACACCAGGTCAAACCTCAGAACTTCCCTTTTGGGGCAAAGGCGTTGATCAATCTTAAGAAATTAGACCTATAGTAAAAGATGGTATCTAGCGGACTCTGTTGATACTTTCCTCCTAGTATCTCTAATTAGCCTTCCAATTCGGCCCTGAACTCATATGTCCGTTCATCAGTTGGAAAACACCTGATTTTAATATCCCTCTTCTCCACCTCGCCTACTGGAACTTTCTTCGTAGCGCCCGCGATAGCAGAGAAAGTCATCACGCGTTGAGCGTTGTTTCCATCACTTGACATGACATCAATACCGTAGTACACACCAATTGATGCAACGACGAATGACACGGCGTAAACAGCGACAAGTACAGGCCAACCGTAGTCAAAGAAGTTGGCTTTTCGTCGGCGTTCACATTGGTAGTTGGTATCTTCACCACCGATGCCGGTACCAGACAGCTTGGATGGATCGGCAGCCCATGCCACTACAAGGAGCTGAGAATCAGAAAGCAGTGAGATGATCAAGTCTTCGTACACTCGTCGGACATGTTGCCGGAAGTGGTGGACGGGAAGACTTTCGTGTCTTTCGAGGAGGTTGGTGGTTGTAATAGATCCATCTGCTACGACGGATCCCTGGACCTTCACATTGCCCAAGAGTTTCTCACGAAGTCTGAGCCCGAGGCTATGATAGGCAGCTATGCGGCGGTAGCGGGCGTAGTCGTTACGAGGGCTGACGCAATTCTTCTCTGGCTCTGCAACATTTCCATCGGCTGTTCCGTCCGTAGATTCGTTGGTCCAGCTGGTCCAGGTAGTATCAATAATCTTTCGCTTGTAGTCCCAATCTGCGATATTGTACTTCTGGAATCCCGATGTGAAGTTGAAGGTGTCGGTGTAATTGACCTCCCACTGATCGCAAGCAAAGATAATAGGAGTGTAATCGTCGTTCCAGCCATCGGCCTCACTGTCCATCGCATGGGCCTTGGTATGATCATCCACGGCGGCATGGCCAATCCAGATTGATGGTTCCGTTAGAAATACACCCAGATGCTTGGGGAAGGGCGGGCCATCGACCTCTGAGGGAATTCCTCCGATCGAAACGTTGTCCATCTGAGGACGCATGTACTCCCCGAGGTCTGTGTTGGCGAAGTAGGTGAATTTGGAGGCCGGCACAAGCTTGCTAAGGTTGAAGGGCGCTTCGGCGTCTCCGAAGCTCTTCATCTTGGATCCGACTCCGTTGGCAAGCTCTTCGCATTTGTATCCAGGCCCGACGAAGTGAACTGTCGTGGAACAGTCCCATCCATCTCCGCAAATTTCCAGCGATATGTTATCTTTCTGGGTGGTCTGCCCGCTTGAAAACGTACCAGCTGCTAGCGATCCAGTGCAGAAGAGGGAACGTTGTAGTATTCGAAGATATCGTCGTCCTACGCGGCGCCCTCGGCAAGGTTTCCATCTGGGGCAGTCCAGTTGTAGCCAGAAAGTGAGCGCCCATTCATGACTTCACCCTCGGCTTACTTCGGAGTCTAAAAACTCTCCTTTGCCTCATTGCTGAAGTTCAGAGTTCGAATTGAAGGGCAGAGTGTATCTTCTATTCTTTCACCTAGTACGACATAGAGTGATGCTGAAGAAAGAATGACAACAAGCGGGCTGAGTGACATATACAGAGCAAGAAACATGACAAACCACGATTTGATTCATGCCTCCCTGTTGAAAAGCTTGACGATGTTGTAAGTAGCTCCGAACAGGGCATCAACAGCATGGATTGAGAATCCTTTCTGTCCTACTGCTCTCCATGCGACTTGCTGATGGGCTATGACAGCAGCGAGGATGGAGTTTGCGTTGGCGATGAATGAGATCAGTTGACCCAACCGGATCCACCATTGTTGGTGTTTGGCTTCCTGGCCATCGAGATGCATGTATAGAAAGTGATGACCGATTGCGCCAGCGACTCCAATGACCAGGCAAGCAATCATAGACCATCGACTCTTCATGATCCTCAACATCAAAGGCCCAGACTCAGGCAAGGCACCGGCTGTAGGTCGATTCACGACGTGTACGTCAGGAACCTTCGAGTACGTATCATTGACAGGCGCGTGGCCCATCAGACCTCTGTGACTGTCGTGAGCCCTATCATAGTCGGGAGTATCTCGAAGATTTGGGCTCTGGGGGCCTATCCATAATGACTGGTGCGGGAACGTCTCTCGTGCGATTGACTCGGGGGAGACGGCTTGGGGAGGGAACTGGCCCAAAGAAGGCTGCGGAGACACAACCGGCTCCGGGAAAGCTTGTTGGTGCTGGACTGGAGAATAAGCATACAATTTTCGCTCCTGTCTATCGTTGACGATTTTACCATCCATTGCGTGCTGGTTGATTTCTGATCGATGAGTAGCCGCAGGTTAGGTCGAAGTTTGTCCAAGAGAACGAAAGCCCAGTCGAGTGTCGTATGCAAGGGTAACTCGACGAGAAGTGGTCATATGGGACGAAAATGTGGCGAAATTGCGCTTGCTTCGCTTTCAGTAAAGGGTTGTCAGCTACTGCAGCTAAAGAGTAAGCTGCATATCCAGTGCTTTTGGTCCCCAGTGCTCAAAGCAATCTGCGGTGACATCTCCCAGTTGAGAAAGCCTAGCCGAGCGGTCTTCTGCGCAATGGCCCGCTCTCGTTCTTCGTAACGTCCTCCTGGGATCAGCGAGCTGGGCGTCCGTCCCGATGAGACGGGTTTGCTGGGTATCGTTTGATCGAGACCCGTAAGGCTGGTGGTGGATAGCCAAATTGGTGGACACTAGGAACCTTGTGCAGGTAGTTCCCATGGCTAACTGAAACGAGGCTTTGGGAGCCCTATCAGAGTCGGAGCTGTAACAAAACCCCGGCTCAGGAGCTTGTCTTTCAGGCTGCCAAGATCCGTTAATACCTAGTGAGTGCACTAGCACAGCCTTGTTTGATACGTAACTGAAGCTGAAGTTGCAACAGTCGTTTTCAAGCTTACATACCTAGACGAGAGATTCTTGAAGGAGGGGGTCAGAAGTAACCCGAATTTACCGAGATGTGTTTCTATATCGCCGCGAGAAGGCATCCACACCATGTTTTCTTCGCAAACATCAAGTCGCACTTGCAGTCCAGACAAAATAAAGTTGCCTCAAAAGGTTGCAGTAGGCTCGCCATCCCAGCTGTGCTTACTCCCAAGACTTCACCCCTGTTCATTCTCCACCAAGTTGGATGTGAATGCAGTTTAGCTCCTGAGCGGAATCCGCCATATACGGTTTCGCCGAGATTGCCAACATCCTACATGCATAGAAAAGGAATTTTTCAATAGAATGGAATCATGATTTCCCACCTGGGCGCGTTGTTGTCAGTGGTTCCGATCATTCTGGGAATCGCAAAGCATGCCAAACGGAGCTAATCCAATGCCATTGACTGCAAGCGGACCAATAAGGCTGATTTCTGGATGATACAGGGTTGTACACTAGAAAAAGAATCTGATTTGCTGGATCAGGGACAAGGGTTCGGTTGTGACGCAAGGAGCGAATGCTTTTAGGCCACAGTCAATTAGTTTCTCAGTATCCTGAGAGTGCACAGGGTGATAGAGCAAGTTTCGATGGCGAGTCTTGTCAGAATTTTACAATGGAAATAACGCCAACATACAAACTCATCGAAAGGCTACCCAAAGCATGATAAAACACATTGGCAACATACCCTTTAGGCTAGAAGCATCCTAGAAAGCCTTTATCTTTTAAGATAAGAGATCCTTCCAAATAATATACTGTAAATGTTTTAATAGGAGTGGAGAACTGTTAAATATGAAAGAAGAAGCAGATATATATGAACTCCAGTTCTGGTTGGCCAATATAGACTACAGTCGTGAGTGGATAGACAAAGCTGTTCACAATAAGCATGGCCTCTCAAACAGCTCAATAATGTGATTTCGGTGTATATGACTTTTTCCCGTCAAGTTGTCATAAGCAGTTCTCCTCAGTGACTCATAGGAGGCAAGAGTAGCAGTAATTACCTAAAAGTAGACTATAGTAAGCTTTCGAGGTAATAAACTGCAATACATCACTTTTCTCATATCTCTATACTAATATGTATTATAGCTAATCTGTCGCTATTTTAAATTGTCTTTACTTGTTACACTGAAATCATACTGAATCAAGAAGATCCATCCAGGGTTTAAGTTTAGTGTATTACAGCCGGCAAGCTGAGGTCCTACAAGGCGAACCAATAGTTGAATCAATGGTTGTATAAGGAAGGAAACAATCAACAAGAACAAGGCCACCGAAGCCACTTCTTATTCACGCCATGATATAACGCATCATGGCGGGCGCTTGAAAGAAAGCCTGATTACTCACTGCTGGATCTGCTGTGTAAGTGAAAAGGTTTGTTTCGCAGTGATCAGTAAGGTGATAACTAAGGTGGACGACGCCGAAGCGACTACAATGAAATTTGCAGACACTGACTCCTGAGCAATTGGCGAGCAGAGTTAGAGCCGCAGCAACTCTTCGGGATTTGGTTATCCTGTTGGCACGGGATCGCCACAGAAGGAGCTTCATTTAGCCTCTCCTCATGAAGTTACCCAAATTGATTGTTTATAGTGATTAACAGGGCATTTCAGTAGTGATCAGGAGGACACTCACTGGCATAAAGCAACCGTGATCAAGAATAGACTGTGGCGGCTTTGAATATGTGAGTTAATGGATATTGTGTCAGTGATAAGCTTATGACTCTATCTATTTAAACAGTCGATTTATGGTCATGAGAAGTATTTCTTACCATCTAAAACGAAACACAACGTCCAGTCAAGACGGTCAGCTTAACTTGAGTTTTGCGAATGTTACCATGCACTAACTTATCACCAACTAGATGATTCCAAAGCGATTGAAGCCACCCTTACTAACAGGAAGTAGGCCCTGTCTAGGTACATTCAATGCCGAGCTACAGCTCATCACTGGAATGGTGTTTTTTCGGTGGCACAGGGAATCATCAACATTTAGAAAGGGTGATATGGCCTTTTCTCTTTAAGCGGCTGTACGCTGTTGTTCTCAGTGATTCGTAGGCCACACCAGTGACAGTGATTGGCGGAGAAGATCAAAGTTGAGAGTGATGAACATCTGAGACTCTGTGAATTGATTCACTCATCCAGGTTGGGCGTCATTGGCGCTCTTAACATCTTACTGTGATTAACTACAAAGCTGCCGTAGACAGCAGTGATTCTTTGAGGTGATGGACATCAGAGATGCGGCATCTTTCTTGTATGTGTGTATTTGAACGCACTCTTTGTAGCTAACTTGTCGCTACTTTCCATTACCTTCACACCTATACGCCAGATCATGCCGAGTCAAGAAGGTTCGTCCAAGTTGAGTCTTGCGAGTATTACCATGTCCTAACCCATGACCGAGTAGATACTCCAAAGGCGATTGAAGCCCTTCTTGAAGGCAATGGGTCTATCATGTCGAAAGATCAGACCTCAGAGACGTCGGTGTCTCTTGTAAAGTGGATTGACAAAGCAACTGGAGATATCACTCGAGCCAAGGTCCCGGAAAGCGAGTTGAGAGCATCATGTCCACAGCAATTGGATCAACACTTGCTCAGCGAAGAAAAGGCTCAACGATATAATTGCACCAAGTCTTAACCAGCAACTACCACAGAGAGTCAATGATGAAGAAGTCTAACAAAGGATTGATGATGCACAGTGCTTTCCGTTTTTGCGGGAAGAACCTAGATGATCTTTTAGTCGTGAGACCTTTCAATTGACAAACCCCGTTACTGTTATGGTTGAGCAGCACACATTGGTGGCAGCATACAGAACATCTTTAAGTAAAGCTTTGTCAAAGCCTTTTCATATGTGATTCTTGATTAAAAAACACTGTGCCGTCTCAAAGTCACAAGCCAATTAAGATAATGGGTTGTTCTAAATATTTCTTGGCTTTACTTGTATAAACTCTAGAACTTTCTATACTACTAAGGTACTTTAAGTAATACTCTGAGATTAACACATACGTAGTCATCAGTCATAACATACTTTCCTACTACCTTAACAAAAAAATGGTGTACAGCTTCATATGGCTACGTGTTAATCGTTAGTCGTAGTGTAACAGATAATACCATCCTAAGATACATATCTAACTTGATTTGATAAATAGTGTAACAACACCGGGACATAAATTGCGCTACGCCCCCTCATTTGCCTCTCCAAACTTTTGAAACGTTCAATCATTATCCTCTTTGGCAATTACCTAACCTACGGCCCTCCAGAATGAATGCTTATCTCTCAATAGTAGAGCCCTCTAGGCTTTGTTCTGTCTGCGACGCGGCTTTAAGGAGCAATGCACTGTGCGTCAATCAGCCTCACCATAAGAGTGGCCTTGACCTGGAAAAAGCTTCAGATCTCGGCTGTTACATCTGTGGCACAATCCGACACAGCAATACCTGGTCGCGAAGAACTTCAGAGTGCCGATTAAGCTCTTTTGAGTATGTTTTGAATCTGCATAATGCGGGTTTCAAGAACACTCTCGAGGGCCTGATTATTGGGAAAGCCCCAAGTGGCTGTTGCTGGGCTTTTCAGCTCTGGAAAGACCCTGGTATGCCTCCAGTCCACCCATATCAAACTTTCTAACCAAGGCTTTTAGATCCTGCTTCTCTTTCAATCTCCTACAAACCATGCGTCTCACCCCATGATTCACAATTCATCCAACTTGCCAAGAACTGGCTTGACTCTTGTTGCCAAACCCATGTTAAGTGCCGAAAAAGTGGCACATACTACAGGCCAACAAGACTAATCGAGATCATTGACGAATTACGTGTTCGCCTCATTTTCTCAAAAAATACTTCTTTTGGTCCAATCGATTAAATCGCATTCTCCCATTGTTGGGGGAAAGTTGAGGCGATCAAGCTTCTCCAAAAGAATGTTGATCGATTCCGCCTTGGCATAAGCATCCATGAAATGCCCAATACCTATCAAGAAGCCATTCAGTTGTCTCTCCGAATGGGTTTCAAGTACATATGGATTGATTCACTGTGTATTATTCAGGATTCATTGTTGGACTGGATACAAGAGGCGAAGGATATGAAGCGGGTCTACGAGCATGCAATATTCAACCTGTGCTCTGCTACAGCCTCTGACAGCTCAGGAACCAGCTTTGTGGCCCGTTATGCCCATTTACTCGACCCCCAACGTGTGAAAGCCCGTGGGGAAGTCTTCCGGTTGTTGAGTGACGGCCTTCTAGAGGACGATATCACATATTGCACTTTGCGTACCCGGGCATGGGTCTATCAGGAATGGTACCTCTCCAAGCGCTCACTGGTCATGGGATCACATCAGCTTTGGTGGCATTGTAGAGAAAAGCTGGCATGTGAGTTATGGCCGATTGGAACACCGCAGGCCAACAGGGGAAGATGGTGGAGTCAAACGCAGCCCCTCAAGGAGTCAGCACCATCTGCAGATTCAGACGATATGGATGCCTGGAGTCAGCGTGTCCTAGCATATATGAGGACTAAGCTGACGAGAGAAACCGATCGTTTGGTTGCATTCTCGGGTGTTGTTCAGTCTTTTGGGCAGACACGCCAGCTAACTGACGACTATATTGCTGGCCTCTGGCGAAGTCATTTACCAGCAGCACTCTTGTGGAAGGTCAGCTCTTCAGCACGGAGATCCGCTACGTATACGGCAGCGTCCTGGAGCTGGGCATCTCTTGCTGGAGACTGTCTGGTCAGTACAGATAAGGGCTTAGTCCACGAACCTTGCTTTATAACTGTCAAGCAGATAATGCCTCTCGGTGAACCAGGGCCAGACGGATTCCTGATGGGCGGAGCAATAACGCTCCGCGGCTATTTGTTTGAAGTTGTCTATCGATCTGTTGGGCTCTTCTTGGGCAGAGGAGACTTTATGGTTCCCGGTGACCAAACGACAGGTGGTGAACTCTACCTTGACGAAGGGTCAGAAAATGACCAGGTCATCTCATACTTAGAGGCACCAGATCTCAGAGATTTCAGTGGATGGCGGGAAAACAAAGCTGTGCGATCATCAATGGCACTCAAGGACGCACAGGGCCGTTTCTATTTCTTACTGTTCCTTGATAGGGGACACGGATATCGTTTTCGCTTTCGAGGACTGACTTTGTACCAGCCTCTTGATCAGTCAGATTCCTTCTATCGTATCGGATATATGAATTGGGGGAAGCTTCCAGGGGTCGTCGACACTGATGAACTCATGGCAGATTGTTTGAAGAGCACGGTGAGGATCTTGTAGACCTTCAACCGTAAGTCCACGTTCTGTGTGGTGGTTTCTCGCACTCAGCTACAATTGCAAATGAACAAGCTCAATTAGTTTTGTGATTCGGTTAATGTCTCGAAGAGCTCTTTAGTGCACATGTGGCAAAATAGTACCCAGCGATATGAGACGGTCAAACTTAGCACTCTTTCCGCGCCCACCATTTAAAGTCAACAAATCAAGCAACCTATCCTTTGGAATCAAGTAACTTCAGTAATAATTGTTAGCAATGCCTAGAATCAACTTCCGAGAATGAATGGCCTAACATTAGCTCCTGGGTTGGAGGCTATCAATGAGTGGAAGACTCTTAACCAACTAATCACTGGGGCTCAAGCCGATGTCATCCCACACCTCGACCGCAGATCATCGCTTTTATGTTGGCTTGCGGTAGTATACTCTCACTGACGTGACAGGTCGAGATTATATGTTTGTGATTTTGAACAGGATGGTAGAAATCACTTTTCCCAAGGCATATAAGTTACCCTAAACTTACCTAAGACTTTTCCGCCATTTAGAATAGACGTCGAAATTTCGTTGGTACGCACGTGGGGACGTAAATCACTAGATGCCGTCATCCGCTTAGTCAGTGTCAAACTATTATGTCTACCACGGACCAGCATGTCCCCCAATGCCGGCTTTGGCCACACACGGAGCTCCCCCATTGCCGGATCACCGCATCTCGAAGCTAATACTTGTCTTTGGAAAAATTCAATCCCACTCGGCCATTTCCCTGCAGGTATCGGAATCGGCCCCACAACACCAAGTCATCTGGTAACAGTTTTCAGGTATATAGCTAAGTTCTGTCGCACAATCCGTCCATATTCTCGGCAACTAAAAAGAACTCTATCAATGTCTCAAAACTCGAGCATGTCACACATTAAGCAAGTGGTAGCCATCAGGCGGAAGCCTGGTCTCACTCGACAGGAGTTCTTCGACTATCACTTCCAAGTTCACGGCAGACTCAGCCAAGGACCCTCCCCAGATGTCACCCCATCGTACGTCGACCCATCTTTCGCCATACAACTCTAACAAATTCTATAGAAAGTATTTCCAGACCCATATTCAAGATGCAGTATACAATCATCAAGAAGGCCAAGGCGTAAACGCCAACCCTTGGTGGGCATTTTCTGACGACATCGTTGAGCTTTACTTCCAATCTGAAGACCATATGAAGGCGTGTTTCAGCTCGCAATATGCCAGAGAACATGTTGGCCCGGATGGCGTCAACTTCTCCGACTTTGCGTCGGCATTACCTGTGACTGTTCAGGAAAGAGTTATTCCGCTACACGAGTCTGAGAATGCGCCATCTGAAGACGTTGATACCTTAGCGGTTTCACCCGTCGCGATATACTACCTGACTTTGACCGGCGGCGACCCCGAGGATATCATTACGGGTTTCGTCAAAAGCTTGCAGAAGTTCGCAGGGAGCCATGTCCGCACACTTGTTGCGAATACTCCAGTAGAGCTGAGCCTTAACCCAGATGCGTATTTTGGCAGCAATCCAAACCGGCCTCAATTCAATTTAATCTTCTCAATTCATCTACGAAGTAAGGAAATCTTCGCGGAGGTGAGGAAAGCCCAGAAAGAATTTGAGGCAGGGTATGGGGCCAAGATCAGTCTCCCAAATTCCTGGATCGCCTTTGGTCAACGCGGCCTAGTTCTCGATCAGGATAGAAATATCCAGGTATGTTTTTCATTATTTCAAAGTTTGAGAAACATGCTAACTTGTGGCAGTTTGACATTTCCCGTCAGCCCAAACTGTAGTAGTCCGAGAGCGATGGGCAGTATCACTGTTGGCGGCATGTAATGATTAGAACATTATAGAATTAACTGGTGAATATGTACCCTTGACGTGGCTGTATTCACCATCCAATTAGCTGATCCCCTGTGGCTTAGTTGGCTAAAGCGTCCGACTGTTATTCATAGACAATCGGGAGATCGGAAGTTCGAGCCTTCCCGGGGGAGATTCGTCTCTGAATATCTTTTTTAATTTCATTCCATATTTTGGTCCGTTACAACCATTTTCCTTTTCCTTTGCCATCTATCCTTTCGTCACTTTTGGCTTGTTCTCATTACGCATTTATGATGGTTGAAAGCGGGGTTCGTGTAACAACACTATCTCATATGTTCTCAAGGCCCCGCTCGTATCGACGTGAATATCTTGTCCAATGTTCTCTTGCTTCCAGAAAAGACAACTAGAAGCTATGGAAACATCAGCGCAACCTCACGTCATTGTCGTTGGCGGTGGAATTGTTGGTGCCGCAATCGCCTGGCACCTGGCTCATCACACCAGCGTGACCATCGTCGCAGAGGGCATCGGTGGACCCGCCTCCGAGGCTTCTTTCGCTTGGCTCAATGCGAGCTCCGTCAGCCAAAGATTCTATTATGACTTTCGTCGCCGATCCCTACAGAGATGGAGACAGATCCATACGGAGCTTCCAGAACTTCCAATTTCCTGGAGCGGATCCATCAATTGGCACAAGACTACCCAGGTCATGGCCGAGACCGAGAGTAACTTGACTGCATGGGGCTACCATATCGCCAATATCAAGAAACCTGGAGTTTCTGAGCAAGAGCCATTCTTTGACCAGTCTATCTTGCCAGATTGCGCCCTCTACTATCCTCAAGAGGGTGCCATGGAAGCCCATATTGTCGCACAGATGCTCGTGGCGAGTGCAGAGGCCAGAGGCAACGTCAATGTCATCAGATCGACAGCAAAAGGGTTCTTCAAGCAGAATGGCAAAGTCGCAGGAGTCGAGCTTGCATCTGGCGACAAGGTCTTTGGGGTTCATATTGTCGTGGCTGCTGGCTTGGGCACTGTACCCCTCCTGGCAGCTGAAGGAATCGCCGTCCCTATAACGTCGGTACCAGCGCTGATTGTGAACTCGAAGCCGACTAAAGAAAGTTTGGTCAGGCATGTAGTCAACTCAAAATACCTTTATATTAGACAGACATCGGATGGGATCATCAAGGCGGGCTGCGAGAATCCGGGCGATGACCCAGGTGATGATCCAGAAGCAACCGCACACCAAGTCTTCGCCAAGGTCCAATCTACGCTAGCTGGAGGAGAGAACCTTGAGTTTGACTATCATACTGTCGGTTACAAGCCAACTCCTAAAGACGGTCTGCCAATCATTGGACCAACTGGCCTCGAAGGCGTCAGTGTCGCGGTCATGCACTCTGGCGTCACGAACGCTGCTATTGTTGGAGAACTGCTCAGCAAACAGATCATCACGGGCGAGATTGATCCATCACTTGAGAACTTTCGTCTCGACAGATTCAACAACTAAATAGAAAGATATCGAATTAAACACATGTCGATATCCTAACGTCCTCAAGAAACTTGTGGCTTTCGGCCATAAACCGCGCGGTAACGAAAGAAAGGATGGTTCGCGGTTGACCGAAGTTCCCGCCGGAGCTGTGCACAGTAGACCTTCACTTCTTGCATCGACCACCCCAAGAGCTGGCTCGCCATGTATAGAACATATCCTTCAAAGTCCTGCTCTAGAGCAGCTAGAACATACTGGCCAATCTCTCTCATCTTCTTATCTTTGGGCCACCCGCCGATAGCAATCTGCAATACAGCTGTAAGACACTGTTCGTCAATTTCAGACTGGGTCCTTACCTTATAGTCGGCGATTTGAATGTCCTCAAAGCCAGCCTCACGCATGCACTTCTGCTGAAGGTCATCTTCGATAATGGTACACGGCTGTCCCATCTTCTTTCCACCTTCGATAAAGAATCGTCCCCATTCATGCATCGCGCTGGTATCAGTAACGGTTCCATCGTCACTCTCCATCATCGCAGAGGCCTCGTGACTTTCAACCCAGCCGCCGGGTCGACATGCCCGGAAAGCTTCCTTGAATAACGCTGACCAGTCTTTAATGCTGCCAAATAGATAACGCATGTGAACAAAGTCGATAGAATCTGGAGCGAAAGTCCATGGCTGCGTACAATCGTCGATGTGGCTTCCAGATGATATCAGTGTCAGAATTATACACAACAATGGTACATCTGGCTCACAATTCGAGGTTGGGAGGAACCCATGACGGCTGGATAGGCGAGATATCGGTACCAACCACTTTTGCGCTTGGAAATTGGTCGGCGAAGTCACTTCCGGGCTTCAGCATCAGTATGTGGTCTCTTTACCAGTTCTGCTCGGCTTATACATACATAGCCCAAATACCTAAAAGTCTCTTGTCAGTATCAACCTACTGCTTTCATGGATACGATCGTTCTACCTGTCCCAGTTCCAATATCTAGAGCTGACTAAATGGTGTGAGTTCCAGTGCGATCAATAATCCGGTGCTTGCCACGAACCTGGATGTCATCCTTCAAAGGTGATAGAAATAGTTTATCATCAAGCAGGAGGCTCAAAAAATGGTGTCTGGCAATATCAGTGGTCGAGAACGGGACTGGGTGAGGGAATACTCACACTATATCCATCGACTCATTTTGCTGTTCGTCATTGGCAGCCCTGACGATATTAATTAGCGCCCGTATCCGTGGGGGTATCTATACACGGAAATACCAGTATTGAGCATTTCCTCTTTCCGAGTGAAACGTTCGGCCCTGAATGGTTCGATACGACAGAATACTCGAAGTCATTGATGCTGTGGACTCGGCGGGGTTGGAGATGACAGAGTCAGCATCATTATTATCCGCCTCCTCTTGCTATAACACGTCATTTTAATGCCACCACTGGCCTCACAGAGCCTGTCATACCTCATTCAATTGCTCCCAGTGTGTGACTGGATGCAGAGGCTGAGCCGTCGGGGAATCATCGCCTCCAGTCACGGCGGGAGGTTCGTCCGGTGCCATGATCAAAGTCGCATGAAAGAGGAGCAAAAAGCACTCAAATTCGCAAGAAATGAAGCATCGATAAATCCCGCAAGAGCGGATGTGGTTTGGGAGGGTTTCTACCCCCGGTCATTCTGTTGGTTCGCTTCTGACAGCTTCATGATATGATTCGGCCTACACATCCCAACACCGTTGGGGAATCCATGCAAATCAGCCCCCGATTAGTAGCTAAATACAACTTTGACTACAATGATTGGCCAGAGCTCAAATAACTGATGTGATTGGGGCCATCGATGGTTTGTCAGCCGTGTCTTGAATGAAAAGTGTCATCTTGCAATCTTAGTCTCTTCCCTTTGCAATGCCCTAGGGCTTGCAACAATATTTTTTGGTTATCGTGAAAACTTCTAGGTAAAAATTTATATCGGGGAAAAGAGATATCACATTCTCATTCATCACCTATGTTCGTAGCCTAAAGCCTAACCTTATAGGCAGCAGTCAACCCCATAGTCATCTAATACTCAGTCCACCAATTAACAGCATCGCCTGTTATGCAATAAACGATAGAGGGCCGTGGACGAATCATGATCCATGCACAGAAGAATATGTCTCGAGTAAAATGTGCAGCTGCAAATGAAACATCAGCCTGTGACAGTATCGTCTAACAAACTCGACAAGCAAAAGTTTACGGATGGACAGGGTTTTGAGTTACTAATCAACTTTAGTTGCCATAAATAAAAAGAAACCTTTCCCATTGTTTACCTGAGCTTTAATTATTTTATACAAATCTTCCATCTTTATCATGGAGTCCTCTAAGTTGTCGTCTGGGGAGTTACCTGCCCATTATCCAGGCCTCTTCAATCCTCTACCGGCAAAGTCGAAATTAACATTTCATTTGTTCCCGAATCTTCCGAAAGAAATCAGAGACATGATTTGGAAGGAGAGCCTGATCTGCGAGCGATATATCCCGGTTGAGCTTTGGTATAAAGACAGGAAATCTGGGTATTTCTGTCGACCAGAATTACTCCCACCTGCCCATCAAGAGTACATATTAGTACTCAAGAATCCCCCAAGGCCCAATGCTATTTTCGGCACCAATGCCGAATCTCGCGCAAGTGCTTGCCGGTTCTATAGGGTGCATCTTCTCTGCTACTCCGTCAAGGGGTCACAGTTACACGCACCGGGAACGTTTTGGTTCAACCCTGAGCTGGACACTCTGGAGATTCGTGGGTTCGAGCATTTTACAACCCTTGCAAATGATCTTTGGCGCTACGACCGCAAAAAGAAAGGACTACGCACTGTATCTTTCAACTTCAGGAGCGATTTATTGTTTGATCGCTTCTACAGAAATACTGCTTCCACAGACCAGCTTCGCCAAGTTGTTGGTCGACTTGAGCATGTCACCTTTATTCATTACTCGTTTTATAGGGTGACCCTGGCTTTCATCAAGCAAACCTACTGTTACATGGACCGCTCGCTCCAATATATGTATCCCCGTTCACTTCCTGTTGCGGGGGCGACTGGTAGCTTTTCACGGCAGCAAGATCCACGTCCTGTCAAGGATGGCGAACTCGAGAGTGTCTGCCTCGCTGCCTTCCCTGCGTTGGGGCGAATGGCTCTACATTGGAGAAACTGGTTTCAGGAACTAAGAGCAGGAAGGCCATGTGTCTTCAGATTCGCATATGCAGCTGATGGACGTCAGCAGCCATTTATTACTGATAAAGCGGACGCTATGGACTATCTAAAGGACGAAGGTGAAAAGTGGCAAGAGTATTTTGGCAGGGCAAGAATGTCACCCCCCAAAATCCCATGGAGATCAGGAGACGCGATCCCTGAGCAGGATGATAGCGGAGTTGAAACTGTATTTGGGTTTTGGACTTTTCCCCTCGAGCCTCAGGGTCCATTTGCCAAGTCACGAGGGTTCCGAAAACCATTTTACGACCTTTCTGCCTACCGACCAGAGCTATGCGTATTTCACTTATAAATACCACGTCTATAAAATTCCATGGAACATATGAAGGTCTCTTGAAAATCTGGTGTTCATTTATGAGCTCGGAGTTACCGTAACTAGGTATAAAATTCTATATTTAAATTTACTTATTACTTTATAAAACTAGAAAATGTGACATGACCCATATTAGATCCTCCCGAGTGGAAGTAAGAAAGTCAAGCCGCCTGTCCTAAAAGCCAGGGTAGCTGCCTAGAGGCATCCTGAACCTGCCTTGAATTTACATAAATCTATCTGGGCGGTATGTCCTACAAAGCAAGAAAGTGCTGTAGGATTCGCATTAAACCTCAGGCTTCTGACCATACACAATTCTTTGTCTGAAATACGGATGATGTTGACCTGATCGGATCTCTCGTCGGAGCTGGGTGCACAGAGCTCTAACCTGTTCCTCGGTCCATCCCAAAAGCTCGCACGCCAGGAACAAAAGATAGCCTTCGTAGTCTCTCTCCAGAGCAGCCTGCATATAGTGTCCGACCTGCTGAAGCCGTTCTTCTGTATGCCAGCCTCCAACTGGTGCCTGTTGCGACGCTGTTAAAACCGATCAAGAAATTTTGCTGGAGTATAAAGATAACCCACCTTAAGGTCCACGACATGGATGTTGACAAAGCCTGCTTCTTCGATCGACTTCCTCTGCACATCTTCTCGAATAATGGCAAAACTTCTTCCTGCGCGTTGGCCGCCTTCTTCGAATACCTCACCCCAGCGTTTCATAGCACTTCCATCTGGGATAGAATTATCATCACTCTCCATAGTGGACGAGACTTCGTAGCTTTCGACCCAGCCGCCCGGGGCGCAAGCTGTGAAAGCTTCTCGGAAAGTGGCAGTCCAATCTGTGATACTTCCCAGCATAAATCTCATATGGACGAAGTCAAAGGAGTTGGGTCGGAAGGTCCAGGTATCATTGCAGTCCTCGATTTCGCTACTAGATGGTGAGCATCGATGCTATTATTACCAGTAGGGGGGCTTACAGCTGTAGATTTGATGGCATCCAGGTTGGCTGAATAGGGCTGATCTCAGTGCCCACGACCTCGACCTGGGGATGTTCATCGGCAAAGTCGCTTTATCATGATTAGCCTCGCTCGACTTCCTCTCCAACGTCACTTACATGGCCCAAATAGCTGTAACCCGATTAGAATCAGATTTTAGAGTTAATACAGGGGCGTCTTACCTGTTCCCGTCCCAATATCAAGCACTCTCTGCCAAAGCCGCTATTAGCAAATGAGATCCGATACGCCAATACTAGTAGGACTAACATGTATGTCAGGCCTGAGAGGTGCTAGATGAAGTTTATCTTCCAGCAGAAGGAGAGTAAAGTGATGTCTTGCTGCTGTCAGCGCCTCGTCATATGTCACCAGAGCGTTCACCTACGCAAGGTCCAAAGATTGGCTGGCTTGATCATCATTCGATGCCCTAGGCCTCGTTAGAATAGCCATATACTGAGCCTAAGGATGCGTACCAGTATTGAGCTGTCCCTCTATCTGAATGGTATGTCCTCCCATGCAAGGTTCGGTACTCAAAGATACTCGAGGTCAGAGAATAGGTCGAGTCCGCGACATTGGATCCCAGGGCTGAATCCAGGTCTGAGTCACTGTGACCATCAAAGCCCTCGTCAGTTTCGGTATCATCATGCTCTGGGTCTTGATTCTGGTGACTCAAGTCAGCGAGTATGTCCGAATTCTTCGCACGAGTCTCGGACCTCTTGGCCCTGCTGGAGGTTCTGTAAGACTTCCCAAGCTGGTGTTGGGGCTGGTGGTAGAGTCAAACCAGGCGTTTCTGTAGGTTCGCTAGTCATTGTATCGCGATATCTTTTGTATTATGTGCCTGAAGTGATGATAGTGCTACAGGATCGTGGTCAAAGAGGGGGTTTTATCAATTCACTTAGCACTGATTACGACACTGGCTGCTTATTCCCCCAGCAGCGCGGCACGTTCGGTTGCGACGCCAATATTGATGTGCTAGGCGCAAAAGGCAAAGTGCTACGGCGTGGCGCTGCCGATCAAACCTATTGGAGGAAGTTTGGGGCAGCATTCCAGGTGCTCGGACACTTGATCATCACCTTAGTGGCTTGGTACCACGCGAGCTATCAATTTGCTTATAACCGGGGGCATTCTGCGGGCAGCCTCATTGAGTGAACAAGCGAAAATCTCACAGAGCCGAGCCAATTAAGAGCTGATGATATGAAAGCAAAGGCTGCCATCTTTTCCGTCTGAGACAGAAAAGAGGCTGTGTTGGGTGACAGGGGAACAATACGACTGTCATAAGACGTCGGACGTGTCCGTTATATCCGCGTAGACGGAATTTGCAGTCTGTGCATGCCGGTAGATATTAATTTACCGTTACATCCGGCCGATCTAAATTATGTCCATCAATCCGACGCGAGGTCTAGAGGCACCGCGGAGCGCGACATCCTCGGACAGATGGCGGATGATTAGTCGTGAGATGGAGCGATTACTAAGTAGATACACATCGTTAATATAATCGGTATCCTCGGATCGATATCTGAGCGACACGTAATTGATGCTCAATTCAATTGCCTTTCAGGGTGCCGAAAAGCCCAGTATCATCAAGGTGCTGGTTAAAAATAGCCCTAAATCTACCCAAATATTTGCCTCACGGGCAAGATATTCCATTCTCCAGGATCCCTTCACTAACTGCTCATCCACGAACTGCCGAAACGTGCGTGAAATTTAGGACACCCGCGATCCGATAAATCGAACACCGCCGAACGGGCCGTGTCCAGCATGGACGTCGAAGAGCAATTGGCAATTAGATCGTCTTCAATACTTCATGACATTACAAATTTGATTGCGCGAGTATTCTACTGAACCCAATTACCATTATTTGCGATCAGATTAGGCGCTCCACGAAGATTTCCAGAAATTTTCTTCGGAGTCGCCAATTCCTTCAGCCAAGCCGTAATATCAGCAACTCCCTCTACCTCTTCCACGCTCATCGCATACAACACCAAACCCGCAACATGAGGAGCAGCCATGGAGGTTCCATCCTCGGTGAAAGTGTAAGTATTGGACTTGTGGCCGGCTGAGGTGATGCCTACTCCAGGGGCCAAGATATCAACTGTCTTTCCCCAGTTGGAGAAATCAGCAACGGCCCAATTGGAGTCGATCGCTCCGACAGTAATTGCGGTCGATGCAGAACCAGGCGACTCCTTAGCTGCGTCTATAGCATCATTGCCGGACGCGACAACTGTGACGACACCTTTCTTAGATGCAGTGTCAACAGCTTTGTTGAAGGCAGCAGACTTTTCGCCGCCGAGAGACATGTTGATAACGGCTCTCCACGTGCGGTCTTTCTTGATGATATCGTTGACAGCCCAGTTGAAAGCATCAAGAACGATAGAAGTATCAGACTCATCACCATTAAATACCTTTAGAGCGAGAATGTTGGCCTTCTTAGCAACACCATAGGTCTTACCAGCAATTGTACCAGCAACATGGGTTCCGTGACCGTCGTCATCTTTGTTGTTGCCCTTCCAGTTAGTCCACGCAGCCTTTGCACGACCACCGAACTCGTTGTGAGTCACTCTAACACCGCCATCAATGACATAGGCATACATGTCAGTGCCAGCGTATTCATCATAGATGTATTCCTTGTAGCCCTTCTTGCGGTGAGAGATCGTGCCGAGACCCCAGGTGGACTTCTTCTGCGTGATTTCGTCTCTCTTCTCCAGGCTTCGCTTGCTCTTGATGCGATTGAGCTTCCATACACGGTTGGGCTCAACAGCCAGGACCTTGTCGAACTAATTAGCGTGTACACCTAACAGTTGAAGGCGTTGGCTTACATCTGGGCTTTTCTTAATCTCCTTGATCGTCGCTGTGTCGAATGATCCAGCATATCCCTGGAAACCAGACTTGCTGTCATAAGTCTTTTCGACGCCAACTTCAGTCTCGCGCTTGGTGAGGCTTCTCTTATGAACGCCTTTGACCCATTTTAAATGGGTTTTGGCCATAGCCGCATCAACCTCGGGCTTCAATGTGATGATGTAGCTGCCTGGGATGATAGCACCGGCCTCAGGAGCTGGGGCAGCAGGTGCAGGGACAGCTAGCCCGCATCCAAAGAGGACGCTTACTACAAGAGCGATATTCTTGAAATTCACCATGATGAACAAGAGTAGTGATGGTGCTTTCTTGGAACGGATTTTGGAGGATCAGCGGCGAGTCATATATACCCGCCCTTAGATTCTGCTCTACATATTTAATATTAAAACCGTCACTGGGGCTTCTCCTTAGCCCAAGTTCAGCTGCAAATAGTGCAAACGAGATGGCGCACCGCCGTAGCTGATTGCGATCTACATGTGCATCCCCACCTGTCCCTGGCCGTTCCTGGCCGTTCCTGCGCATGCTTAATTTTTAGCTATTGACCCTAGATCCGAAAATGCTCACTCAAAGACAACAGTGGCTGGTCTAGATGTGGCTGGATTTGTGTTAGGGGACCTCGAATTCCAGAGCTGTGGGTGGCTATTTTTCCCTTGGGTATGTTAGTTCGCAGCTGAATTCCCTTTCCGGAAAGGGATTGATCTAGCTTAGAACTCTGAAATCATTAGACAGAAAAAAGAACGCGGTTTATTTCGGTTTTTTGAAGGGTTGGGGCGCACGTGGGGCCGAGTGACAATGCGAGGGATAAGGAAGGGAGAACATGGCATTGTGTCCTCTTATACAGCTTCACCGGCTAGTACAATGGCATTCTTCTGTGACATGTCTGTAAAATACAAAGACCTGCATCAAGTGCATTAAAAACCGGTTGAATGTCATCAAAGCTCGTTTTGGGCTGTCCCGGGTAAACGTTCTTGAGCCTCGGTATTGGAAACCCGTTCTAAGACAACATTTCTTCCATTAAACACCGCATTAGTTCATGTTTCGTAACTTTCAGACTGCAAAACTGATCCCTTGAAAGACACAGGGTATTAATGCGGACTTCAATGATGTGTCTGGTGAATCGATACATCCGTTGGTAGACCGCCTTGTAAAATCAACTGTAGGATGTTTATTCCATGCACCAGCTACACCGGCCCTCCCCTGCATTAGTCAACCGATTTACATGTCTGGCTAGCTAAACCGATAATGGATCTTCTGTGGCTTGCTCTATAATATCGGGTCTGCAGAGTTAGACATTGGGAATTAGTTCTGTTCTTTCCGTAGACCATGGTCTGGGCCAGCAGGGATAACCCGCACACGTTTCAAAATATTACATTTCTCCCGTGGGCGAAATACTTAGATCAGCATTATGAGCCCCCAAACTCTAGAAGAACGCTCTGTTGGGTTAGCTCTCAAAGATGAGTCACTCATCAATGCCATGTTCCCTCCTTTTTGGAACCGAAATTCGGATATCAATCTCCTCTATTCAACTGCAGGTTCCGAGCCGGTTGTGGCTTGAGACTTTCGATAGCGTGTGGTTCTGGAGAGGAGATGACCACTACATTCCAGGGCCAGGTGACCACGAGGCTGGCTTGAATTTCCAAGAATGCGCCGCTATTTTAGTGAACCGAATGGCCGCTGTTCCTCAAGTCTCTTGGAGAGGCCATATACCATTGGTCGATGAAGTTCTGGTATGTGATAGCTTTCGAGGCTGAAGCATGGAGCGGCTGACCAGATCAACTTTCTCAAGTGCCTGGGTCAGGGGCTGGATTACAAAAGCTGTCGCAGGCTCGGCTCGAGAGCCCAGATAGCTCTAAAAAGCCCACTTTTTGATCGGTCGGGTGTTTGAATCCGACAGTAGGAGTTTTCAATGGGGTGATGGAGCCAGAGCTACCTCTCTGGCGAGGCAGGCTAAGATACAAGCTTTTTAAGCTTATTCAGTAGTTGCGAGACTTCGACTAAGATCATGTTTCATAATCCCTGAATGGCTGAGCTCGATCTGATCTAGAGTGCCTATTCATCTCGGATGCTGGATGGGTAGGACGAGGTCCGCCATCTTCTCTAAACGTCTTTCGTGGTTACTAACTGAGTTCTCTTCGGCAAAGCTTCTGTATCACTTTGGGGCCATTGTGATGACAATCTCAAGACTTTAGATGCTCTTTCGAATACGGGACGCCTGACTCTGTGAGTTGCTATATTCGGGCGTTTGACGGCATTACAAGCTTTACAAGACCCAGGTTTGTCGCAATAGAGGCATATTAGATGTTTCGCATACAGAATCTCTAGTCTACTCATAATAATAAGCTGAAAGACATGCGGGGAGCACTAAAGATGGCTTGTTGGAACCTGACTCCCAACCATGATATGATCCATCAGAGTTTCAGCAGCTCCCTGAGGTGACCAACTCTTCATCCGATCATCACTCAACAGGTATGCCTTGGGAAATCCAGGAACATCAGCCTCCCCTAGCACCATCCTTGCAATAGCCTCACCAGTAAGCCAGCACTTATCCATCCCATGACCATTGAAGCCCGCAGCAATCCATTCCCCACTTCCACTTCGGCCGGTGAGCTCCTGCGGAAGCTTTCCCACGATGGGCATACCGTCTGCCGTGAACCCCATTATTCCGGACCAAACATTGAGAGCCTCTGCGGGAGCTGCATCTTTCCAGATCTTGGGTGCTGCAGAAGTTAGGGTTTGGCGAGCATCCTCTGCGACGTTTGAGTCATCACTTGTAAGGAGACCACCAAGGCTCTGGGATTCTCCGCCGAGGAACATAATCCCTGTCTTGGCATTCTGTTGAGCGTAGTACAGGCCCAGATGAATATGTCCAGTCTTTGCGTCATATGTACCGAGAGAGACTTGTGACCAAGACATATTGTGGCCGGCTCGCGGAAACTTCGGGCCGAGTTTCTGAGTAGACATGGTTCCTCTTAATGGATACAGGTTGCCAACGAGACCGGGAATCAGATGGCTCGAATACCCATTAGTGCAATGAATGACATGTTTAGCTCGAATGGATCCTCTGGATGTGCGCACTAGGTACGGATATTCCAAAGTATCGTCTTGAACTTGTACTGAGAGAACGGGCGTGTTCGTCTCGAGTGAGAAGCGGCCTGAGAACTCTTTTCTCAGAGAGGCTAAGACTGCAGTCAGAAGACGATATGGCCACAAGGCTGCGACTCCAGTTTGTGCAACTGCACCGACAACATTTGTGAACTTAAAGATCTGAGACAGTCAGCAGTTGGTGTATGAACGAGGGTTACTCAACCTACCTTCGCCGCCTCCTCTCTGTTGTATATTTTAAACTTGATGTCACTGTCAGGCACCGCTTCGAGCAGTTGCTTGACTTCTTCAATAGCACCTCGAAATGAACTTTGGTCAGTAAAGGACGTTGCTGATGTCACTTCGCGGAATTCCACCGCTTCTCTATCCTCAGGGTCCAACTGAGCGATAAGTTCCTTTAGGCGGCGAATGTTGGCATCGCTGAACCGCACAGTCTCGATCGCACGCTCAACGCCGATCGTTTCGGCAAGAGCCGGAAACAAGGAATCGCTATCAGAGACAAGATGTCCTCCATTTCGGCCAGTCGCTCCGCTTACGGCCGTGCGGGCTTCAAGCATAGTTACTTTGAGACCAGTTCCTTTCGGATGGTTCAAGAGGGAGTGTGCGGCACCGATGCCAGTGATACCTGAACCAATGATGAGGATGTCGGTTTCTGAAGGCAAATCATGGGATTTCGCGCTTGCTACGGTTGGATGCGGTGGAGTCTGCCAGGTCGGGGTCGTCGGGTTTGAACTCGGTAGCCCAGACTGGACGGTGATGAGCTTCACGACATCTTGAATGAATCCTACTGCGGTGAGCCAGAGCAGGCGATAAGAGATAGGCAGAGGACCATAGGCTTACTGCTTTCAGTCATTTTCGCACACTGATGAGTGTTTGTTGTATTCTCAAGTCCCGTTATCAATTGGAATGTTACGCGCGGGGTAAAGGTTGCTCCTTAGTGTTGCGAAATGGGTCAGAAGATGATGTTCCTGGTCAATGTGAATTGGGACCTGGAACAATCCAGCTCTAGAGATATAGTCAACAAGTACGAGAACTGTGTATTCTATTGCCTCGATATGGTCTTTCTCTTATCTATCGCTTGGCATGATCCCTGAAGATCATCGGGTCATCACCCCTCGCATAGACATGCTTCATCGGGTCTAGATCATCCATATCGGCCCTGCAACGACCCGATTGGCGGGGTATCCAGCATCACAGCTTTGGAGATGGCTTCACTCAATATGTCTTCACAGCACAGCCTTCACTCCAGCCAATAGCGAAATTCTTTATTTAACCATACTTGTCTTATCGCTATCCCTCACTATTATTCTGTGGATTGTAGTATATTTTCTGGTAATAAAATGAAAGTCCTCTATAACTTTGAGCGCCATTCTTTCTTGGCTGGCATGTTTCGACCATCGAGACCTTCAGCAAGGTAATAAAAGTCAGGTCGGACTGAGTGAGGCAGTTAATCCAATATACTGAATCTTCATCTCCCGGATCGTGGTATGAGCGAGTCCGAACCTTACTATTCATTCCCAGTCATAGTGTTGCCTTTTCCATGGTCCTACGTCTAGACGCCTTGTCGCAAGTAGTGATGTTTTCTTTGGTACGGAATCCTCGGTCTCTGAGACGGCATGCTCGGGATCCGTAAAACACAATCTACAAGCCCGCCTCCGAGCACCTTGAGGGGTTCCTTCCGCCGACGAAATCTCCCATGCCGACAATCTACCGTATTTACTGAGAATGTTATCGTCATGTCGCTATTCGTATCAGCTGGACTCGCTAGTGAACGGGGCGTTGGCGGGGTTTGGACGCTCCTCAGCCTGCTTAATCGAGTTAGTGAATCACCAAGCGTTTACTTGACATCTCCAATGCGACAATTGACCTTCTGTAATTGAAGTGTTTGACGGTAAAAGTCATTGTTATCAAGCTTATAAAAACTGCCCGGTGACTGTACAGAAGTGTTTCTACCAAATACTCCCATTTTATAGTATCTCTTTTCTATTCGACGAGCTTTCCCTCAACAACTGGTCGACATGCCTGCCAGCAAAACCCCAATCGGGACTACAGAGCTCAGCGTTCAGGGCCTTGGTGTTGTCAAGGGCCTGAGCTTCCCTAACAACATCCACCAGTTCAGTGGCATTCCTTACGCATCGCTCTCCAAGCGTTGGACACGTTCACAACTCAGGACTTCATGGCCCAACAATTTTCACGATGGGACAAAACTGGGGTAATTACTATCTATTTCCCGCCTCTGGAATCACTACTAAATCTGTCTTATAGACCCAGCGCGCCAAACCCGCCAGAGTACAATACACCTGAAGATATCCTTATCCCAGTTGATATTGCGCCCCATTTTGAAGAGCCGGTTGAAGATGAACTCAACTGCCTTGTCATGAACATCACAACACCGAGATTGGGCTCTGACTCTGGTGCAAAATTGCCTGTCATGGTTTATATCCATGGTGGATCTTTTCTTTTTGGCGGTGCCAATAAGGGCGTCTTCGATTGCGTCAACTTGACGACCTTTGCAGCAACCCGCGATACTCCAGTTGTCACTGTGAACCTCAACTATCGCGTCGGCCTCGGCGGTTTTCTCGCATCGGCCGCAATCAAGCAAGATATAGAGCGCGATGGTTTTGAAGGTGTGGGCAACTTTGGTCTTTACGATCAGCAGGTTGCTTTGCATTGGGTGAATCGCTACATCGCCTCGTTTGGCGGTGATCCCGATAATGTTACCATCTACGGCGAATCAGCTGGAGGCATAAGTGTTTCTCACCACATCGTTGCTAAGAACCCGGCCCCTTTCCATCGCGCCATCGCCATGTCTGGTCATTTGAACACCATCCAGACTTGGCCATTGGAGCATCACGAAAAGCATTACCGCGCTTTATTGAGATATCTTGGTATTGATGCGGACTCACCTTCTGCTCTCGAGCAGCTTCGGGATGTCCCTGAGGCTGTAGTCGCTGCTGCAACGATCCCAGTGGAGGGCCTCCTCAACGCCACAGGAAATCCATGCGATGATGGTGTTTTCCATAAGATAAAGCCTGCCGCGAACAGTATCACTTCTCCCCCAGGGTGGCTTAAGAGCTACATGGTAGGAGATACTACCGACGAAGCTATGATCTTCACTGATGATCTTTCTGGGGAGACTTTTGACTCATGGAGAACTGGGATGAAGAAGTTCTTGAGTGAAAAGGCTACTGATGAGATCATGGCTCTATATGGTGTCACGCCTGATCTCTCGAAGGAGGAGCTTCTGAAAGCCTTGGAGGATATGACAGGCGATTCGGCCTTCAAGATCCACAACTGGATTGCTGTTCATCGCTCAAATATTCCGCAAACTTTCGGTTACCACTTCGACCAGGTTTGCACTCATGACAGTATATTCAAGGGTCAAGCTTACCATGCACTCGACCTGCTCTATGTCTTCCTCAATTTCGATGAGAGATTGACTCCAGGACAGCAGAAGCTTGCAAGAACAATGGCTGGCAGCTTTATTGACTACTCGTACGGTAAAGATCCATGGCCTCGGTTTACCGATGGTGGTCGGTGGATGAGGTTTGGGCCAGATGAGACTAGCAAAGTCGTTACGGAAGCTGAGGATGAGGACGTACGAAGATACACTCGTATGCAGAAGCTTCTCGACATGGGTGTGCTGGAAGAGTTCATGACGGCTATTGATAACATTGCTATTAAGAGGGACAAGATGGGGACTTTCGAGGGTGGACCTCGTCAGCTGAGTGAGGATATAAAGGCCGAACCAGCAGTCGCCGGTGCTGTCGGAATTAAGGAAGCAGTTTTAGCTTAGATGAGACTATAGTGGCAGCTTTGTATGATCATCGCATTCTTCACTCTGGTATCCTGGCCTTCCTGAGCCTTGTTGTTCTTCACCAAGGGATGTTGGGCCCACGCACTTATTATTCAATCATTGGGTTCAGCCTTTGAGATGCTCTTATTATGAGGTCATCTAACTTTAGTAAAGATGAATCTCAGCATTCAGCTCCGCTGTAGCCTCGGTAGCTATCATCAACTTCGACGCTTCGTTACCGCCTTTTCCATTCTTCCAAACCTTTGCCACAATATCCATGATTATCTGCTCAGTGCCCTCCTGCCCTTTTTGCATTATGTATTGAAAGGCCACACGTGTCAGCTGCTGTTCTTGGGCACTTTCCGCCAGGATCCCAGCTATGAAGAGAGGGTATAATATGGCCCTGGCGAGTGAGAGTCGAAAGTTGAAGGTACCTATCCCGATAATTGCTTGGATCGATGCGAAGACCTTCATCCGTAATATTTCGGTGCTGATATTGGTTCTTGGTGGTGTTGTTTGATCTTGGTGATGATCAGCCAGACAACGGCTGTGAAGAATACCGGTAAGTCGGAACGCTTCCCAGAGGTGAATCTGTGCGAACTCATCGCCGAGTTCTCCAGGCCACTGCAGCAGATCTTGCTCGATAGTAGTAGAGTCCATGTTCGCTAGCAGGTTCATTAGACTATAAGGTATCCCTGAAATTTGCTCAACACCAGAATGTTTGTGTGGTTGGACATAGGATTTCCATATTTCCAGCGATGGTGTGATCCTATTCAGAGTGAAGAACGGTATATCCAATAACCCGACAGCTTCGAGGAGGTGGTTTGCCACAGGGGGTCTCTGTGGATCATTCAACAGCTCACGTGCTTGAAGGACTCCATGAAGGCCTTTCAGCAGCGGCGACCAGATATATAGTGAGTTTATCTGTGATTTTAGTGTGGCTCTGGTATGGATATGAGATTTCACTTACGCTGACGCTGCATAATAGCACCCCCGTTGCCAAAGTCACATCTTGGCACAACATGCTTGGATTTTCCAAGTCGTTAAGATAGTTTGAAAGAGCCGATTGCATGTACAAAGGTGTCAAGTTACTTGTATCGATGTCAAGACTTGCTTGGTATGCTAAGCAAGCATGTTTAAGACAGATACTATCTTCACAAAGTGGTAAAATGTCGGATTTAAACATGGTATCATGTCCAGCACGGCCTGTGATGGTCTGCCATCCGATAGTAGTGACTACACACTGGTTAGATGATTACGATACATCAGCGTGTATACTAACAACTGTCCATGAGCTTTTGTGAGACTTCCTCGTCTGGTAAACCCTCGGAGAATGCTTCGAATTGCAGACATAGCAGGTCCAGGTCATCCGGTGACTGCATTGAGGAAAAGTCCGGCAAGTTTACCACTTCATCATCCACGCTCTCAACAACAGGGCTTGTTCTAGTATCACGTAGAGATTTGCTCTTTTGGCGTGGCGGACGAACTGGTTTCAAGACTATGCCACCCCCTGCTGCGCTTGCAGTGTCTGAAGAACCCCATGTCAATCGTGTTTTGTAGCCCTCGCAGGTCATGCCCGCTTGGACACATCTCTTACAGACTGGTCGTTTCTCGTCACATTTCTTGTGTCTTCTCTTACAGGTCCAGCAACTGGAAAGTCTTAGTATGAGATATCATCGCTGCTACGTTCAAGTTACTTACCCGCGTCGCGACCGTGAGCCCATAGATATTTGAGCCAAACGCGTGACGGGAGGGGGTTACAACGCGACGTGGATCAGTTATATATTGGTAACAGTATCTTCCGACAAAAGGATGGCATCCATTGTCATCAGATCTTTTCCAATGCCTTTATCGACGTGAGGGGTTATGCCTCGGGCCGAGATAGCTCATCGCCACGAGCCAAAGATCAAGATCAGGAGGGGAATTGTAGAGACCTGAAATAGACTAGCGTCGAGATACGCGTATCATTAGAGAGCGATAACGATAGCATGGTGATGATAAGGTCGCTTAGCGTATGCATAACAGTTGCATAAGCGGGTTCATCTTCTACATAACTTTCACTTCTCATAAGTCACTTCAAAGATACGTTTAGCCATTAAAACGAGAAGGAAACGAAGCCTGTGAGGCCTTTTTGTTACATAGTCTTCCACACTACTTCTTGACTGTTGATGTATCTCTAATCATATAAAATAAAGTTGTTGGTAGCATTGCATCCCCCTCATCCACCAATTCCGCCTCTTCAACAAGCTCAAAGCCATACTTGACATAGAATGCGACATTGTTCTTGTCTGTACACTCAATATAGCACGGATAGTCCCCTAACTCCTGCACTACCCACTCCATGATCGCTCTCCCAACTCCCATTCCTTGCGTATCAGGTCTGACCGCAGCGATCTCCAGGTAATAGAGAGAATTTGGTGGATACTTTTTCTTGATTCTCTCTTCGAAATCGTTATGAGACTCCATCATGATTCCGATCCTCTATGAAAACTTGTTAGATCTGCTATGCTTGACACGTGTAAGTTGTATCACCTTGTCTGAACTGAAGGGTTCTGTTGGTTGAACCCACCAGTCATCCCATAGTACTCTTAAATATGACTGCCACCACAGTGGATTCAGCCATCGATACAATGGTCTGGGAGGAAACAAAAAGCAAGACCCAAGGACCTTACGAGAATCTTCCATTGTAACGGCTTCCATAGCGATTCCACGGACCACATACTCGCGTAGGCGTGCTTCTTGCCATTGCTGCAGGGTAGGTGCCAAAGTCTCCCAGCCTGGACCAGAGCGATCACGAGAGAGCCAACGAATCAAGGGATCTGAGGCGAAAGAAAGGCTGATGATCTCAGCAGCAGTCTTGATCGATCCATGGTCTGGAGATATTTAGCAAAAAAAACTGGGAGACAGACCAATGAACATACCCAGACCAAGTGGCCTCATCTGGACTGTGAATGAACTCTTCATCAGGTTTGACATGATGACCAGGAATCTGATGCTAGGAACGATGATGACTACTTCAGGACTGTCTTATCTGTTTTTCCCTTTCAAAGACAATCAACGATGGGTGAACGAGCTATCGTATTGTCGGAGCCCGTGAAACCCGTCCCTGTCTCGTTCTAGTGCAGAAACCAGAGACAAGGTCTGGAACCTCAATCTGCGCGGCACCGGCTGCCAAAAGCAGCAAAGATCAACAGCGGAACTGCGCTACACCCAGAAAAGCAAGCAGAGACGCGCGGGCTTGATTGCCCTACATGTTGCCAAGCGTGTTGCGATGATCTCGAGAATTATCGTGTAAGAAATGCGTAGTTATATAAACAAGGTTAATAGATCCGACAGTTTAGAGATAGCACTAAGAGTCATCCAGTTATCCAATAGACATCTATCGTTCCAGCTATTGAAGCAATGTCGCAGCCATCTCAAACTACGCAGCCAAGCCCTGGCAACCAGCTTTACCCCGACATGCCGGCGATGCGAGCTCCGGGTTTGGAGTTTGTGTATCGCCTTGTCGCCAAGATGCACCCAACCAATGGCTACGATATAGAGAACATACAGGGCACAGGAATCACGAGGTCAATCGCGGGTATTGAGTCTGGTACTGTAAAGGGACCAGGTATAGAGGGCACCCTTGTCGAGAATAGTGGTGCCGATTGGGCAGAACAAGTTCATTCCAAAAAGGTTGGCGCAATACACGCGTTGCTGCACTGTGTGTTGACCAAAATAATTAGATTTACTATAAGCTAGATGCGAGATACACGATCAGAACAAATGATGGCCATCATATCTTTGTGCAGGCTCGTGGGCTATTCCGACCTGGGCCGGGTATCGAGTTCTCACAGCCAGACTCGATCGACGTGGATTACACGCAGGACGAGGTGGAATATTTTACTCATATTACTTTCGAAGCAGCAGGGAATAGTCCATATAATTGGATGAATGGTATTGTGGCCATTGGAGCTTTGCAGTCATACGGAGGGGCTGCTGTCATAGATTGCTGGCGGTTGACTAACTTCCTCGGACAGAAGGTTGAGGATGTTTACGTAGGCAGATAAAGAATTGACCAGGTCGATCAAATGACATCTCATTAGCCAAGTGATTCATCTCATGTAAGAACCTTGGGTTCAATATGGTATGGGCTCAAGTAGACAACGGTTAAAAGTAGATACTGGTTAAGATTCTTGCCGTATTTCACCAAGCTACCCAACCTTAGGCTGGACTGTCCCCGCATCCCCCGCGTTTCGGACAAGATCCCGGCTGCTGGGCAGAGTTGAGCGATAAGACTAACCGTATAAGGTAGGCGGAGCCCCCAGGCGATCGATCATCTGGCCATGCTATCTTGACTCGCAGAACGTTCCTATCACAACTAGCCATCCCAATACAGAGATAAACACCTACATAAAACCCCTGGACCAGTTGCTGCCATGAAGTCACATTATTCCACAGCTCAACTTGCTCAAGAGACATCTCTCTAGCAATACTATCTTCGTCTTCAGCATGCCCAGAAAAGTAGCACCAGCTCCGCCAGACTTCACGACACCGCCTGGTACTGTGCGGTTGATTGGTGGTGAGTAAACAGATATTGGTCTTTGTTCAAAAGCTCATACTCTTGGTAGAGGATGGCATTGCCGAAACGCCTCAATTGGTGAAGCAGCCGATGCCGACTGACGACCCCAACGATCCTTTAGTATGGATGCATCAAGTACTATGCGATTGCGTTGACTGACTTGGCTAGAACTGGTCGCGTGCTCGCAAATCCATGAACTTTGTTCCCATTCTCGCAGTCACGGCAATCATATTTACTCAGTGAGCTACCATGTCCTTCGACCAAGCAACGAGCCATTAATTAATCCTGACAGAACTTCCTTACCACTGATCTTCTGGGTCCTCTGGAACCAAGAATTCGGATGGTCGTACGGCCAGCTCAACAACGCTAATGCCCTCAACTATGTCGGAACCACTGTTGGTTGCATCCTCTTTATCCCTCCAGCGGTGAAGTACGGACGTAGATCAATGTACCTCCTTACGACAGCCATCATCTTTGCCATGGCCATCTGGTCGGCGCGTATGAAGACCCTGACAGAGCTATATGTGTCGCAGTTTATTTTTGGACTGGCTAGTGCGACCAATGAGAGCATTGTCGAGATGACGGTATGGAAGTAACGCATTGTGAAGGATTACACTGACTGATGCCAGATTGCCGACTTGTATTTCGTCCACCAACGTGGTAGTGCAAATGGTCTATACATGGTCATGGTTATGATTGGTGTGAGTCGAGACCCAGTCATTGGGACAGCGGAATCGTCGCTGACGTGCAGCAGAGCTTTCTGAGTCCCGTGATTGCAGGATACATGGCCGCGGATGGAAACTGGAGGCTCTGCTACTGGATCACCACAGCGGTTGACGGTGCTTTACTACTATACTTCTGTTTCTTCTTCGAGGAGAGCAAGTATATACCCCGTCTCGAAGCTCAGCAACTGTCCTCCGAAGTTCCAACTCCTATCCCGGCCACGAAGAAGGACAACATCTCGGAAACACAGACAGGCGAAATGAGCACGTGCGTCACGTTGGAAACATCCAATGCCCCGTTACATCGAGTCAACTCCGATATCCCGCTTCTCACATGGCGTCAACGCATGCGCCTTGTCACGAAAACCGACGAAAGCCTACTTGGCATTGCCCGAACCGCTGTCGTTATTTTATTCCGCTTCCCAGCTGTCATGTACACAGCACTTACATATGCCTTTTGCCTCTGTTGGATTTCCGCTCAAGCGTCGATTATCTCTATCGTTTTCACACAGCCACCATATAACTTCGGTACCGTTGGGGTCGGAAATATGAGCTTGGGAGTCTTTATCGGCTGCATTCTGGGTTCGGCCTACGGTGCGGTTTCTGATCGTGCCATTCTTTGGTTCACAAGAAAGAACTACGGGTATTACGAGCCTGAAATGAGACTTCAGCTGAACCACTTCCCAGCAGTTTGTATGAGTGGTGGCTTTATCATGTTTGGTATTACTACAGCAAAGGTATGCAAGGTTTCTCTGTTGTCACGCTCGAACTAACAGTGACAGGGAATGCACTGGATATATCCAAGTATTGGTAACGCAATCTTTGGCTTTGGCCTTGGTGGTCTGAGCGATGTTGCGCTTTGCGTGACTATCGATAGCTACCAAGCGGTATGTGACCCTATCTTCGCGACGAGAAACTTGTGCTAACTGGATTTAGATCACTGGAGAAGCATTTATCGGGGTCGCCTTCATACGTAATGCATTTAGTATCGCCATTTCGTTCGCTCTCGTTCCATGGCTGGATGCCCAAGGCCTACAGAATATGACAATTGTCATGGGATTATGGGCACTGGCTATGGCATTTCTCCATGTTCCAATGATGATATGGGGCAAAAAGATCCGTGAGAAGACTGAGGCGAGTTACAAGAGAATGGCGACAGGGACAAGGGTGTAGACTTTGCTTGTGAACCGGTTCTTTGAAGCACGAGGTTTTTCTTGGCTCTACTAAGATTATCGTATGAAGGAAGGTCTGTATTTAGATGGACTTATTAATCGAGAAAACACCATTCCTTACCTTCGCAAGCTGATGCAAAAGAACACTGACTACCTAGTGTTAATGTATTAAGCCAAGTCTGAGTTGACCAAGGAAAGATGCTTGCACGTTCCAGAATCTCGCGTTGGTGAAATACAGGGCCACTGAAAATGGCGCTTGCGGCCGCTGAGAATAAAACTACAGAAGGCGTTAGCAGGGCGTTCATCGGGTTTAGCGCTCTAATGGTTGTAGGCATCTTATAGCCAGCGCCTTAATCTGCGATAAAGATGAATCCCACTCAGTCGTCAATTCTGCCTTGATCACATGGCCTAAAATTGATGGCTTCAGCGTCAATCGACCGAAACAGCTGCTCGCGATAGGCTAAGCTGAGAGACAATCGCTCTCTCCTCATGCTTGGGCGCCCGACCAAAGAGAGACGGCACAAGGATCCGATTGAAGGTGGCTTGTAAGGCTTAAATGACGTATATTTAGCTAGAAATGGAAGTGATGCGACTTCATTTCTCCGCGTCTGACAGAAGCACCTGAAAGCCTTACCAGTTTTGTTATCTATATATTAAGGATCACCACGTCAATTTTGACAGATTGGTCATACTGAAACAACACGAATAACACTGCTGTCAACATGCCGCAAACTCCAGTCAAAAAGGGCCCTGAACTCACTATCCACTTGGACCGTCCGGATTCATCATACATTCCTGGAGAAGTGATTACGGGCCACATATCTCGAACAAACCACATCGTCTCTTCGTCAGCAACCGTTAGTATCTCGTTGCATGCTCGAAGTAAATCACGAATGGTGGCGCGGCGTGGACATTTGACATCGACATATCGCGGACGCTTTGATCTCGTGCAATCCACAGAGTACTCAAAAACTATTTTTGAGGGTCCTATACATATCGCTGAACACGATGTAGAGCAGCGCTGGGCATTCTCAGTCAGCCTGCCTGATCGCGTAGATGTATCTGCACTACAGCCCTTGGCAGCGCCGGATCAGACTTATCTTACAGCAGATGTACCGGAACAACGTCTTCCACCGACATTCTTGATCGAGCGGTACGACTATATGTCTGGAATGTCAGCGTTTGTTGAGTACTACCTACAGGCGGAGCTGAAGACAGCTTCAAGAGGCTCTGGTACCGCTGAAGCAATATTGCCCTTCAGGATGCTGTATATCAACCCAGAGCCTTTGCCACCGCACATAGATCTTCATACGGCATGCCAAACACTCGCCCTCCAAGGCGACAACCCTTTGGTGGCCAGCGTTGAGGTTCAGACACCGACAACGCTGCAGATTGAAGCTCCAGATCCCATGCCATTTCTGGTCGTTGCAGTTCCACCTCAAGGCATCGATATTGAGAAAGAAAAGCCCGGTCTTCCTTCAATTCAGACAACTCGAATCTTCATGAACGTTGTTGCAAAGACGGAGATCAAGTGCCCAAAGGGGAAAAATGTTCACGAGACAGACTGCGAGGCTCGGGTGACACTGCATGCCGAAGATGCCTTTAATCAGTGCGACGAAGATTTGTATGTCCCATGGCAAAGACCATCCACGGATACTCGGCCGTCACAAGGAAGTGGCTCAGGATCTGAGATGAGACCATCAGAGAGTCTGGATATCGGGGCGCAACTCAACCTTCGTCTGCAGCGAAGTAAAGACCTATACCCATCCTTCCAAACATTCAACATTCGGCACACGCACCGCATCCAATGGGAAATGACAGTAGAAGCTGCCGGCAAAAGCTTTGAGCTATCTGGCGAAGAACCAATCAAGGTTCTCAGCAGGCCTGAGGCAGAGCGGAATACGGAATGGATCCAGCCACCGCCGGAAGATCACCCGCCAAGCTTTTCTGATGACGAGGACGGAGTCGGGTCAGGGTCTAGACGTAGCAGTCGCCAAACAGATCCAGCTGCCGGCGTGGGTGGCCTGTCACGGCTTTGGGTGTTCTGATACGAATTTCCCGAATCGGCTTCGGCGTACGGATCTTGGGTCGAGAGATGGACTTGGACTGCGCTCAACTCTTTCATTTCCTCCAAAGCAAATCAGCAGAAAAACCATTAAATATTTCTTTGTTACGTCACATTTCTCTAATAACGCATTTTACTTCTCCATCCTCTTTACGAAGCCATCATTGTAAGTCAGTTTGGTCGCTGCCGACTTCGGAGAACCCCTGTCCAGAAGCTCGAAATCACCGCCATCGAGAATCGGTTTATTCGTTTATCTCCGTGATTTACCCACGGAGTCTGCATGGAAATCGGATCCCACGGATGAACACGGTCCCGCTTATTCTGTCTCGTGTCCGAAAATTCCTCTTTAAAAAGATCTTATCTGATCATCTCGCATTTGACATTTAGTGGATCTGCAACGTCTCCAACTCCATCACGCAGCCTAAGTAAACGCCTTCACAATGAGTCTACAGCAGCTAAGTTTTTATTTCGACTTTGTCAAAATCATTGTGTCGTATCTTGCCACGATGGCAGTGCAAAAGGGGCACTCAATCGTCCACAAAGCTACGTATCGACTGTTACCTGACTCACGTGTCGTGGTCGTCGTTGGGGGCTCTTTTGCAGGGAGTCTTGTTGCCCAGCGCCTGGCTCACACGCTTCACTCCGGTTATCGGGTTGTTCTCATCGAAAAGCACTCTCATTTCAACTACGCGTTCAGCTTCCCCCGAAACTCCGTCTTGTCGGGACGAGAGCATAATGCCTTCATTACATACGACAACATCGCTGCAGGTGCCCCGAATGGCATCTTCCAACGAGTCTGCGACGAAGCATCTGATATCACCGAGACCCATATTCACACCGTCGGTGGTGTATCCATCCCTTACGACTATCTCGTGATTGCCACTGGCGCGGCCCAGCCTCCTCCGGCTCGATTGGATGCACGGATTAAGGAAGATGCAATTGAAGAACTCCGAGGTTTTCAGCAACGCGTCGCCAAGGCCGATAGAATCGCTGTCATTGGAGCTGGAGCGGTTGGTGTTGAGCTGGCTACCGAGATTAAAGAAGAGTATCCGAACAAAAAGGTTACCCTCATCCATTCCAGACAACAACTCCTGCCCAGATTTGGTCGCAAGCTCCATGATCATGTCATATCTGCACTTAAGAGTCAAGATATCGAGGTTAGATTAGGCGAGAGACCTGCCTTCCCAAGTGATTCTGGCCAATCTGTCCAGGAGACCAGTCTTACCTTTTCCAACGGAGAGATCAAGACCTTTGACCTCGTGGTACGTCAACAGACCGAACATAGAAGCTATCAAGCTAACACGATTGCAGATCCCCTGCACTGGCCTTCGCCCACGATCTGACATCCTCGCTGCATATTCTCCCAAAAGCATCGCGTCTAATGGTGAGATCCTGGTAAAACCAACACTCCAAGTCGAGAACCTGCCTTCATCCCAGCAGCACATCTTTGCTGTCGGAGATGTTGCCCAGACTGGAGGCGCAAAGCAAGCTCGGGCATGTATGATGCAAGGCGAGGTTGCAGTCCAAAACATACTCAGCCTTATCAAGAGTAAGAGTGCCACCAAAGAATACAAGCCGCAGTTCTTTGAAGGCATGCTGAACCTGACGCTGGGAACGGTAAGTACACTGAGTTCATCGATGGCAGGGACCGATATTAACATGAATCTAGCATTCCGCCGTGGTACATATCCAGAAAGGAGATTTTGAGCTGGTTAAGGCAACTAAGGGACCGGATGCGGATTTGGACGTCGGAAAGATGAGATGGCAACTCAATGCAAAGTCAGGATGAACTAGAACGCTTGTTGTTCTTGGCAGTTTCACAGTTATGCCGTTCCTTGGTCTGTATCGATGGGACTTTTGTCATGTCTTGCTCCATAATATGTCATTTGTTTTTAACATCCCCACGCACCGGAACTACTCTAATTCCATAATGTCATCGAGAACGATATCTAAATCAAGCCTTGGCGACAGTCTCGCCAATTACGTACGTAGGTGTCGCGGTGGTGAAGTTCTTAACATCATCCTTAATCTGCTTCGATTCCTCTGAAACACTAGCCTTTTGGAACGAAGCCAAGCTGTCCCACGTAATGATAGTGTAAATTTGGTAAGGGCTGTCGCCGCCGAGCTTGATTACCTGCCCACTCACAAGACCTTGAGGGCCCCAGAGCCTATGGTTCATTAGACATTGCTATATTTGGCAAGGATGGATAGACTCACTTGTGGGCTAGAGGCATATGGGTGTTGACATAGTAGTCGACATCGAAGTCGTGGCCGACAGGATACTGAATAACGACGGTAGCCATAATGTTGGAGTGGTTACTGAAAGACTTTATTTGACTGATTGATGAATCGGTAAGTGATAAGTGATTGATCTATTTTACCGATTGTTCGGGACTGTTTTTATTTATACGAATAATGGAGGGCCCGGCTATACGGTACCCAATTTAGACGAAGTCATGGGAGTAAGATAAACCCCAGGCCTCCACCTCGAGGTACAAAAAGACAAAGGCAAGACTGATGATAAAACTCATGGCGTTTTTACTAATTATTTTTGGCACTTTGATTTCTGATCCAAAGTTTTCTCGATCCCTGCGAGATGGGTTGAAAGATGCCGAGGCATCGGCCAATATCTCCACTTACGGAACAACTCGAGAAGCCCGAGTATGGAACTAAACTCCACCACGGTGCAACCATTCACCCACATATCGCACTAAAGTCGGCTTCCCATGAATAAATGTCCCGATTCAGCTCGTTCCCGGCTGAATAATCAGAGTTTTGGGTGGCCCGTGAGACTGGTGCCGCCCTTTATCCCACCATTGCCGAGGTGATCAGAAAAACCATGAGCTAAGGACCATTGACGACATTGGTTCAAGCAATGGTGAAGTATGTTGACAACGATTTGGAATAATTCACGCTGCAGCCGGTAGTTGGTGCCTCTAAAATGAAAGTTGCCACTATCCTAAACGACAAAGTCCTCATGATCATCCTCCCCAAGAGCCAAGCTACTCTCAAGATCGTTCATCCAATCAAGACAAGACCTCGCTGTTGAACCCCCAGGAAGAGCTACCTTTGGGGTTGAGCATTCCGCCTCGCGCACAAGCATGATGATTCTGTCATTGGCCGTAGAACGACTCTTCTCCAACCTCCTGGAAAGCAAGGCTTTGGTCTTCTCCTCCATGACATCCAACCTTGCCCGAGCGGCAGTAATCTCTTGCAACTTTGACTCGTATCTAGCCTGCATTACCTGGGTCTCCTCCGCAAGGCGATGAGTTGTTTGTATGACACTGTCTCGTAATTGTTCAAGCTCATTGACTGAATGTTCCTCCTCGAGAAGGTTGGCTAGTTCCAAAGCGGAGGAGAGAAGAGCCTCCAACATAGTCGTATCAATTCGCTTGCGTTTAGCGGCGCAGCGCCGAATCTCGATGATCGAACTTTGTAGTTGATCACGTTCTTTCGTACCAGGAACCTTGTCCTCCACATACTGTTGGAAACTAAGGTCTTTCATCCACAGATGCAACTGAACCATTTCGGGACAATCCCAACCGCGAGTTTCGAGAGCATGCGGGAGAACGCGCTGTGCGAACGAAAAGCACATAATCTCAAGGCGCTCCTGCAGATGCATCATGAACTTATGCTGGGCGCTGAATGGAAGATATATGAGCTCCTGCGCCTCAGGGACCGGTGGTGACATATCAGTCTCCGTAGCTGTACGTTGTAAGAGTCATGCCATGAACAAAAGGCGCAAGCTTACCACCATTGATATGCTCTGGAGGAGGAGACTCAGCTAATGGCTCATGAGCGCTCTCGGCCACCGGGACTGGGTTTTCCAGGGGTGTAATTTCATCTGGGATGACCTCAGGAATAGTGAAAAGAGGCTCTTGATCCATTACCACTGTGACTGGCTCAGTAGCACTGGATGCCTCTGTAAAGGCCAGTTCTTGTCCATTGGGAGGAGCAAGTTCGATTGGTTGAGGCTCGCCGATTGACCTCTTTTCTTTAACATTCTTCTTCTTCTTCTTACTTAGCTTCTTTCCCAGAAACCTCGTCTCTGCAGGGTGTCCGTTGACTACGTCATCTGTCGGCGATGAGCTTTTGACAAGAGCACCATTCTGTCCATTATCGTCCCCTGGATCTGGCCTGTATAGATCTGTCGCAAGTTCGGCCATGATGGGAAGGTTTTGGTTAAGTAAAATGTTATAATTGACTGCAAATTGCAGCGAAGAGCGGGACTGACAGCGCTATATGTAGTTGGACTCGAGAAAGTAGACAAAACAGCGATTCGAGTCTTGGTAAACTGTGTTGTAGTGGCAAATTATTTACTGTTGGTTCCAAAGCTGGCCTCAAAACCTCAACCAATTGGGACTGCATGCCTCCTCAATTTCTCTCAGCCGACCATAGCTAATGCCTGCAGGAGGCCGAACGCATGCAACCTGGACGTATCAGCGACTCCCAGGTGTCCCGACAGCAAGCGCGGGGAAGCAGTTTTCCAATATCATACCATGCCCGATAATGCCCAAGACCTTCGTCACCATCTAAATACTCCTTCGTAGGTAGTGGGGTATGGGCTGGTCGAAATAAGTGCAGCTCAAAGTGAATGAACCTGCATATGATGTGACATGGCTGTACAAACAACATTGATAAGAAAAAAGAGATGTCTTGTATGCCTCTTTCGAGTAATGCGAGAGCAGCCTGGATTGGGATGTTTACGATTTACAACCTTTCTAACTCCAGTAGCGTATATGTGAACCCAACCTTATCCATGCAGTGAGAACGTAGAAACTCATCTTTGAATGCGGTGGTCAAGTCCATCATAAATTTCTCCTTCAAACGAATCTCCTCATCTTCAAGCCTTAGGCCGCGGTGATCTTGAGCTTTCAGACCCTCGACAAAGAATCGAGAACATGCTGCAAGTGCGAAGCCGGCCACAGCATCTGTGTATCTCTTCCGAGCAAGCATTCTGGCGTCTTTCGAACTTGCCTCAATTACCTCAGGCGACCACGAGGTGTGCATTAGTGGTAGAGCATGGTGGTTCTTGAAGCCGATTTTGAATCGACAGCAGTGATGGCTGCCAAGATCTCGTCGCTTGTGCGGAAGTACATCGGAAGGCGCCGAGCAATCATTGGGTCGACTTGGTATTTGTCGTAGAGGTTGCGAAGACAGGTTTCGAAACAACGAAAGGTCGGTAAAACGCTAATTTCGCCGTCACTAGGGAGGCATATTACCATCGTTCCATGTTGCCGAATCTCTCTATGCCGGATGGAAAGGAAAGTAACGAAATCGCCGTGAGCCGCAGTAGATAAAGACGATGGGGTTGAAGATGCGTCTGGCATATTGCGTAGCCAATGCAAAGCTGTAAAGTTGAAGCCAGTATCAACAAAACCATTGGGCAGGACCTGCTCAAAGTACGATCTCGGAGACATTAGGGCATTTATGGAGATACTTCCGTTATGTGAAAGGGTTTCCCAGTTTTGATGGATGGTCGACGTCAAGCTCGAGAAGTCGTTAGATGATGTATCGTTGAAGACCAAGGTTGCTGATGCGACAGAAGGTAAGTTCTTCAAGTAGTGCGAAAGAAGCCGAACACTAACACGACAAGTTTAGCAAGGGTGATAAGTCGCCGTGAAGGGGGTTTATACGAGTTCTGGCCCTCAGAGGAACCATAATCAGCCAAGGTTATCGTTGAGTCTGTGAGATTGGATATCAGCTGGATAAAGCCTGATTCAATGCAAGCATCGTTAAATGCACCATACCCTGATGGGTCGAAGGCTGGAGTAGCTCCAAAGATTTATCTATCGCTTGTCCTTGAAGACTAGAGTGCTCATTGTAGTACCCTCCGCCCTGCATGGATACATTGTCGGCCTTCGTCATGGCAGCTTCGCAGATTCAGTAGAACCTAGGCGAATGATGAAGAGATGCTCAACGTGGCCGGTATTAAAATGAAAGTAATAGAAATTGTTTGGATGGCGTGGAAGATTGTTTATATGTGCTGATCAGAACCCCTACGTCAGTCCCGATATACCCGATCGGCGATCCCCGATTCAGCTTCTGCAAGCCACATCGTGACACGGAGGGTCGTGCCATCGTCAGCACTAAGCGCGATTAAAGCTATCTGGGGCCAGGTCTGTATGAAATCAAGCTTTCCTCTATTCCACTGCTTGCAATCTTTAGGTATCATGAAGTAAGTTTGTCTGTGGTGTTACCCAGATAAGATCACGCGGTTTGTTGATTATAAAAATCACCGAGGATGCAGCACTTTGTTGGTCTGTGGGGTATCTCTTCAATCCATAGAACTGTGAAGAATACAAACGAAGCTTGGGTAATGACACAGCGTGCTATATACATACTGTTAAGTAATATGTAAGCTTTACGTACGACCAACCACTTGCTGCTTTTCGGGAAAGCTTAGATCAAGACAATACCCAGGAGAATAGTATGCAACGCTCTAAATTCTATTCGTCCTTTCGCTGGGTACGACTTTTCCTCTGATCTCAAAATTTGTTGGTAAGGGCTTGGCATGTGATGATGTTTCGAAAACATAGTCAGTTCACATTCCGAGTGCCGTTTGAGTGCTGTGATGGTTGCACGAGAATGATGTTACACGGAAGTTCAAGAACCATCAGCATGAGGAGCTTACCAGATGTTGACGGACCGGACCAACATGATCCTGCTGTTAAAAGCATAATGTTAACAACAAAAGCACGTTCGAAAAAGTTCTTATGAGATACTGGAGCATGCAGATTCAATACTTTAGGCGAGTTTTTGGTGGAAATAATCGTTAGAGTCATGAAACGCTGTAATAATATAATCTATCTATGTGACAAAAGAAACTAAGTGATCGACTGGTATCCCCGCTCCCGTTAATATGAGTGACAGTGTTGTACAAAAAGAAAGAGAAAAGTTGATAATATCATGATTGTGGTGTTTGCGATTGTGGTGTTTGCTTTTCCTTGTGTCGATCTCCCAAGTGTATTTGAGTAAATAGCTGGCTGGGATGCATGTTCGCGAATTGCAGTAGCGCGATTGATCTTCGAACGGGGATGCCTTTGCTGGGTATGCAGATATAAAGTTTCGACGTAAGCGACTCGTCTGGGCAGAACTTCTTGAAGTATGCTGCTTTGCCTGTCACAGGTACTGACTGAATCATTTGATTGTAGCCATCCTTCCAGAGCCGCGACACAAGCTTTGATGAACCTGTGACCTCTTGAACCTCGTCGAGGGGCTCAATTCCAAGACTCATGTAGCCCACCTCGGAAGCTTTGAGCATTTCCATGGCAGTGAAAACGAGCAGATCTGAGATTCCTTTTGGTGCATCTTGGGATGCGATGCAAGGATCGAGGTGATATCCCCTCTCTGCGCCAAGTTCTCGTAGTGTCGCAAGTCCGTTGATCTTGCCGTCGCGGTCGGAGGTATATAAGAATATTGTTGATTCGGGGAGGGAAAAGAGATCGTAGACAGTGACGAAAGCTTGCGAGCCATCTCCATGCTTCTTGTTTCGGTCCTCCCTCCAATCGTCGTAAAGTTCCTGCAGCTGTCGCTTTAGCTCAGGGTCTGCCTCGTTGACAGCGGGGCTGTAGAAGTTCATCGTGACACCCCCGCGTTTGGGGTCTAGAAGCTGTTTATTCTGGGAGATGATGCGCTTGCCTGCTTGCTTGCGGAGGACCTTGTTGGTTAAAGGGTTGAGAACGGCTTCGTGGCCAAAATGCATCGTCGCCCAGCCTTGTTGGTGAGCATACTTGGCAAACTCCTCACTAATCCCGACAAATGCGAGTGATAGGCCGCGAGCCCAGCGGTAATGTCGAAGCTCGGTGAATAGTGCTTTGCGATGGAACTCTGAGCATAGTGGATCACCAGCGACAACAACAGTCCTGGCGTGAAGCTTGTAGATCAACGATCCATAGCCTTTCTTGCTAACAAAGACTTTGTATGCGGGGTCAAGAATACCCATGTGAGATGTTTGTGCGTATGATTGGTAGTCGTGCTTGAATGCTGCCTTTGTGGCGGTGTTGTCGGTGCTCTTCCTTTGGTGGTCCTTCTGTAATTGGTGGGGGCATTTTATGTGCGACAGGCTTTTGGCAGCTTCATAGGTCCTTGAGATGATACCCTCGTCTGGGAGGACAGTCGATGGGGCTGTAGATGCTGATGTAATAGAGATGTCTGTCTGGGAGTGTTGGTATGTTGACGATGATGCGGACTCTACATCGGAGTAAAGGAAGTCGTGCCTCTCCATAGTTGAGATGTTGAGTTGGAAACGAAACGATCAGGGATTAGAAATGCTTATTTGCAGTAGAGCTGTCGTGTACGAGTTTATGCCTTAATTCTGGATAAACAACAGGCTAACCGTCAGGGCTATCGTACTTATAAGTCGAGCCAGGACGGCAACGGCACCTTGTGTCAGCCCTCGCACTCGGGGCTGCGTCACAGAGTAGCAATTCATGGCTGGGCATTCTCCATCCCGTAACGTCTAATAAAAATTTAAACTCAGCCCTGCTGTCTCGTAAGACTCGTAAGAGTGAGGCTCAGCCATTCTGCAATCTCATGTTACGATTCTGGAGGCTTCATTAGCTCCAGACTCCAGACAATGTTGAAAATGTACGACCTGGCCAATTACGGTTCCGGGATGATGTGGTCTTGCTTGCCGATTATCCGACGGCTCCAACCCAGTCGAGACATTATCGCGCGCGGACCCCGTAGACTGATCTGCTGAGCTTGCAGGGGGCTACGGGTACCCTGCGCTAATCACTTGCGCTAACTTTAGGGAGCAAGAAAGCTTCTGACAGTAAACCTAGCTGCCAAAAAGACCGAGTCGAGAGATCCATTGAAGCGGTACAGAGAATGACCTGGTTCTTTTGTCTCTCTTGGCACAAATTAGAGGTTTTCTTACTTCCCCGAGGCTACGTAGCATCCTCGCGCAATGGAACTCAATTCGGGAAAAAGGGCTTTCGGGGTCCTTGAATTGCGTTGCCAACACGGCATGTGAACTCGTTTAATTAATTCTTATGCCTAGAGAGCGGGTAAGCACTGCCCTTTTCTCCGAGACTCATCAGGCAGGCTAGGTTAGTCCAATCATCCCCATCACGGCTGATGCCTTGAAGCTCGCCAAACACTTTTGTTTGCTAGCTAAAATAAGACTCAGCCCCAACCCAAGCACCACTTACTTCATAAGGACCATCAGGGCTGGGTCTGGACCTTTTCCACGTCATAAGAAGCTAGCGATGGAACAGAAGAATGTCACCTTGCAGTCTAAGAAATCTCCCTAAATGGCCCAACGCCCACTTTCTCACATTTGCCAAGGATTCGGCGTGTCTTTCGGCACTGGACTCCAGTGATCACTACCTGCAGCTTTCGTCCCCATTCCGCTGCGCAAACCTCAACACATCACATGAGCTTCACAGACAACGAACGCACCTATTTCTCCATTCAATTCACAATCCGCCGCAACGCGAATGTGCCAGACCGTCGTAAAAGCTTCTAGATAAAAGCTTATATTGAGGGGAAACTATCGTGTTCTCATTCATCACTTGTGTTCGCAGCCTAAAGCTTAACCCTGTAGGCAGCAGTCAACAGCACAAATGTGCCAGACTTGGCTACAACAGCATGTTATTTGTGCTCAAGATTACTCAACAATCGTGTCTTCGATGAAGACAAAAAGAGAAGCAAGGGTCTGCAATCAACGAATCAACGAGATTGACGCCCGCCACAACGATTATGAACGAGCTGCGTCGGCGGCTTCCCAATCACGCATGGTAGATAAAGCCAAGACTCCCAGTCTAGCATCTAAAGAACAGCCTTCAGAAATTCTATCGCATCATCCATCCCCTCGGGTGACTTGAACCAGTGTCCTCCGCTCCCATACTCCCTCCATGTCACATTCGCTCCAAGACCTTTCAGAATCTCGCACTGCCTCCTGCCCCAATCCACCAATACCAACGGATCATCAACGCAATGTTCCAACAGCATACGCGTGTTCTTGAGAACGTCGCTGTGCGTTGGGGAGGAACCGAGTTGAAGCGTCTTGCGCATTTCATCAAGTGATCGCCCGGCAAATGGACAACGACCGCTGAAGCCAATAAAGGCGCCCAGTCTTTTGTCTGGGGTTGGGATGTCGAGGTTGAACAATGTGTGCACGCTTGTCGCAGAGCCCATGCTGATGCCCATCAAAATGACCTTGTCCCACCTCCCATTCAAGTCGTTTGCTTCCTTGGCTAGAATGTCGCGAATCTTGGGCACGACTTCTTTGAGCCCTTCTGCCTGGAGATCTTCATTTTCCGACAAGTTCCGCACGTTCCAGACATCGAACCACTGGTTCCACACGTCGGGTGAACTAGCGCATTTTCTTTGGGGTGCTTGAGGAAATATCCATCGAAAAGAAGGGAAAGCGTCGGCAAGAGTGCGGCCTTGGGAGTCGCGCGAGTATTGGAGCGAGCTGCAGAAGTTGGCAGCGTTGTCGCCACGACCGTGCAAGAAGACGACGGTGTGAGTGTGCGTTTGGCCTTGGGCTGGCGGTACTGTGATGTTGGTGAGAGGAAGAGACCCCATTGCGTTGATGATGAGAGAGGATGTGATGGTAAAGTCACTGACGAAGTGAAGGTTACCAGGGGGGGTTTCTTTATAGGTGATGCTGCCTGAAGCAGGATGCCCCACTATATTGCCCTCCAATGATGCTGTTTTTCTTACCGCGCGGCATGAACTCAGAGAAGCTCCTCCAGCCGTTTATTTTGAAAAGCGATTTTGATCCAATCCATATGTACTACTGTCAGCTGCCCTTTCGTTGGATGGCTTTTCGTTAAGCCAAAAACGTCACCAGGTAAGAACTTATTATACTAGGGGGACATCATCCTATGAGCAAAAATGCCTATCAGTTCATGGATTTACTCGACAAAGTTTCGAACTTTGATCATGATTGATAGAAAACGCAGTAAATAATTATATTGATTCGCTCAAGTGACAATATGAAACAAATGCAAGAACAATAAACTGGCAGTAGCGGCGATCTTGGTCTTAACCTCAATACAGAAAGCACCAATAGTAGAACTCCCAATGTGCTTGATCACCATCGGCTATAGCCCCGCTGGTAGGTTTCGGTCTGCATGGGCTTAGTCCCATAGTATCTGGGTTGATGCTGAGTGGAAGTCTGCTGATAGGCCTCCGTTTGCATAGGTTTAGCTCCGTAGTATCTTGGCTGGTACTGATGGGGATTCTGGCGATAGGCTTCGGTCTGCATAGGTTCAGTCCCATAATACGCCTGTCGACTGCTCCTTGAATCTATTTCGGGAGCCTTGGTGAGCCAGCCCAAGTCGTTGATGATCGGAGGGTTTCCCATATACGAGAGGTAACGGTCGGCAGTATATTTGCCATAAGATTCGATGGTGTCTAGAAGATACATCGTTAGTTGTGGATCACAACATATATTGAGGTAATTACTGACCAACATGAGCGGGTAAGACGATTTGGCTGTTCTTATGGAGTTTTTTCAAGGTTTCCTTAACCCATACACGGCAGGTCCATTGTGACTCGCCTGCGGGAAGATAAGAAGGATCCATTAGGGGAACTTGACTAGCGTAGTGATTCAAGTATTCCACCGTCGGAGCTTCAACTATCTTGAGGCAGACCACCATAGTCTTGGATTTGGAAGGGTCGCGGACCTTGCGGGCTTCATAGTAGAGATCAAGTGCTTGACGGCCAGCGTCGGTAGCGTGAAAAAGATGGCCCGCAGGTGGCTTGGCATCTGTAGCCCAGAGTCCCCAGTGCTACCTGGTGTTAGATTGAAATGCCTATGTGGTCAAGGACGATAAACTGACATATTTGTTTTCCTTTCCGTCATGGCGCAGCCACTGTAGGGTAAGATAGAGAGTGTAGGGTTTACTCATTGTTTCGAGATGGAAAATGATAATGTAAAGATTCTTTATGGAGGTAAATGAAAGATGAATTGGTTGATTGTTTCATTGAGAATAGAGAACCGTGGTTCTCTCGAGGCTATATATATCTTTTGGAAGAGCGGGGATGAACCTTCGTCTCGTTGGTGATGCTACACAATACATTGGTTTCATGATCTCTCCATTTTGCGTGAACCCATGCCGCGTAAGTCTTGAATATTCGTCCCCCTTCATATCACTAAGTATAGTACTCGGTCTAAAAGAAGTGTTCAGCCTCCAAGCGCCGGCCACATTCCGGACCTGAGGAAGGCTGCTCACTTTAGCCGGGACCATGTCTCTAAGCGCCCGTTGTAGAGTGGACACCTTGGCTGCGCGGCTACCGGGTAAACAACCAATAGAAATGGCGATTGCAATTTTGCCGCCCGCTTCATCCCGTCGTGCCTAAGGCCGCAGTGGGTGGGGTTGTAACCATCCTTGTTTCATCTCATGTCACATTCAGGTCGACTGTTTTTCCCAACAACATAACATTTAATGGAACTCACGCCATTCCTGGAAGACTATACACGTTGATGTTTATCATTCAACGTGCTGGTCACCATGAACCCCCCTTCACCAGACGTACACAAGGCTCTCGACCTGGTGGACCGTGTCTCACTTGAACATCCGGCTTCGGCATTGTTACGCGCCTACATCCTGGAGGCTGTTCAACCTCAGGCGGCTGCAAATTACGTGCAACACCGGCTGAGTACCGACGGACATGCTAGCTCTCTCGTTGCCGACTGGACTTATGTCATTGATTCAGGTTGGTATCTTTTCCTTCCCCCTAGTAAGCGCCTGTCACTCATTTAACGCCGCGCCTCAACAGTCATCTCTGGCAAGCAACCGCGAGCCCCCTCGGCTAATGAGATCAATGAAATTACCGAGAGAGACGGAGGTATATGTTGCGTCACAGGCAAAAAGGGTAGCCTCTGGGACCCCGTGATAGTTGCCCCGATCTTACCTGTGCCATCTGCGTGGCTCAAAGGGGAGGTCAGTTCTTTTCATTCCTATCGGTTGTATACACTCTCATGCCTAAATTGAGAAACAGACTCGTGTCACAGAGCTTCTTGAAGTATTCTTTGGGCCCCAATACTTTGATTGGTGGCGCTTTCTCATCGATAGAGCCGACATATACTCACCTTATCAAACTCACTGGCTCGTTCGCAGGAGCGTGCACCAGGCCTTCCAGCGAGGAGTCGTCAAATTAATACGATTGCCTTCATCCATGATAGAGGTAAGAGGCATTGGCCACATGAAGGAACATCAGTTCTAACAAGAATGTCTAGTTTAGAGTCGAGCATGTTGTCATTGATGATGAGCAACCTGTGGATGTGAACGGCGCTATTGCTTTGCTGGGTGACCATTCACGGCAGGGGGTTGAGAAGGCCGATGCACGACTAATTGGTTCACATGCCCGCTTCTCTAGAAGCATCCAGCTAGTGAATCTTGCAAGGACCATTGCTCCTGGTCTGTTCTCTGAGCCGAAAGCCACTACATATATCCCTCAACAGCAGTTCGCTGTCCGCATGCGCTCAAGTAACCTTGGCCTGGGACACACGTTCGTACGTCCAATAATGCTTTTGTGGCGGCTCTTTCCATTCAAAGTTCGTATTGCGGCATACGACCTGTTACGAAGACTGGGAAGATGCTTCTATAGAAAGGATGGAGATGCGCAGGTTCAGAGGTTACCTTTTGGACTATACCTCAAGTATAATTCCAACCCTGATACCCTGAGGAACGAGTATAATGCCCTCAAGGTCTTGGAAGAAAAAACAAGCATTCCTGCGCCCCGAGTCTTCGATATAGTGTCTCAAGACAATGACGAGGATGATTTGAGTTATCTTCTCATGAGCAGGGTTCCAGGCACCTCATTGGCGATATGTCGTGATGCGCTTTCTGACCAAGACTACGCCAACCTCTCCGTCCAGCTCAAGGACTGTGTGTCACAAATACGAAATATTCCGAAGCCCAATGGAACGGCTATCTGCAATACCTTGGGCGAAGCCTGCCGCGACCCACGAATTCGAGATTGGACCCCTATCGGACCCTTTTCAGATGAAGCGTCATTTAGCCAGAACCTACGTTTCTCAGACGAGCCTAGTCGGCGTGGACACAAGATTGTTTTCACCCACGGAGACCTCAACCCTCGCAACATCATGATGGAGCGGGTTAGCAACTCTTCTGGAGTTAGAGGATGGCGGTTAAGTGGAATTATAGACTGGGAAACGGCAGGCTATTATCCTGAGTATTGGGACTACACTAAGAGCATGTTTGAAAGTTTTCGGTGGCCAAGGAGACATAATGATATGATGCAAGACGTGTTCAGCGAGTTTGGTAATTATAGCGAGGAATTGGCTGTAGAGAGGCGGGCTTGGGAGTCAGGAGACGGAATTTGATAAACGAGTGAGTTAAGTGTAATGACTGTGACTACTTAAAGGATGGCCCATATGTTGAATACGCCATTTCATCCCCATCTCTGCCCCTCAAGATCGCTTGTTAGTAGACCATGTAAGCTTCTTTCGAAGATGACATTATCTGTAAGTCTGATGAAGCACATGTCGCTTAGACAATGAAAACGGCAACAACGCCATTGAGAGTACCAATGTATTCGCCATCAACGACATTGGCAGTGAAAGGGCTGCTACCATCAGCATGGTTGCTGAACCCACGGACTGCAAGTTTCAAAGTTAGATATTACGGCAAGAAAAGATAGAAGGTGAGAAACGCACAAGCAAGGTTATCCCCGTTGGAGTTGACAAACAGACCACCACGAGAGCCTGAGGGACCACCGCTATGGAATGTGCCACCCTGGTTCGGGCCAAAGTCGATGAAGCGGGATCCAATGAAGTTCTGGCAGCCAGTATCAGAGTAACTAGACGTTGGTTAGATCATAAGACATCCCGTGCTCAGTACAGGCAAACCAACAAGTTGACCTGGACGAAGGCAGCCAAGGCCATAGTGGCAAAGGTGGCAGCGGAAAGAAGGCTAATAAACTGCATGTTGAGAGATAGCTGGTTGAGGGATGAGCGTTTGTGGTTGTAATGTATATATATGGATGAAGAAGATTGTGAAGTGTTGATTGTCATGATATCCAGGGAACAGCGAGCCTTTATATACCTGTCAAATTCGATCGGATGCCACCAACATTTCCAACCGTTGGTCACAGAGGGCTAAACGGAGACTATCATACACCGAAGCTAACACCTCCATGACAGAGCGCACTCATAAGCGGAAAGTGTTGCATCCGAGCGACCTGTCCGTCACAAAGATTCATATCATAGAATCATACCCCATAGCGCAGATCGGACCCCCGGAGAGTATACTCAAGAGAAAGTCCGTCAAACCGAAAACGAGGGGACCTATTCTAGTGATTACATCTCATGAGCATGCGTAGCTGTGTGATGGTCATGGATGAATGCATTAGGATTCGGCGTCTGCGGACTCCGCAAGCATCAACCGTCAGGAGCAGTTGTCGTCATAAGCTTGTTGATCCACTTGCTACTATATGGCGGGTAGTAGTGTGCGGTTCATGGAGGTTCCTGTCCAAAGATGGAATTCTAATTGGTTCCCTCCAAGGAAGAAGGTGAACTGTGAACGGAAAACGGCACTGGCTCCGCTCCCATCCTCATGCAGCATCGACTAATAGGGTTGCGTTTGTAGCACAGCGAGGTGTAGACCAATAACGTTGTGTCTGTAAGCTGCATCACTATTCGGCGAAATAAATCGAGGCTGGTACTAGGAGAACATCCATATTTGCTAATACCTTCTTCGGAAGGTCAGGGAAAATCTGGGGTTGGCTGTCGTGTAAGCAAGGGTAAGCAGCTACAAGCTGAAGGCAGAGACCTCTAACCCACCTCTTCCCATCAGTTGCCGCAAGTCTCCCATTATGAGATACCAATCATGGGATCTCACAGATCGACGTATAAGCGGGGAACATAAGCGGTGACTATCTATAGGTGGGATGGAAAGCGGCCCGAGACGGAACAATCAAGCCGAAATAAGGCTGACATCGGAGATTTATGAGGTAAAGAAACGGGTCTATTATTCACACTTCCGCAGGAACTCCGCATAGTGTTCTCTATCGTAACTTGATCCTTTCTCTACTGTGGGTGTCGTCCCACCTAAGAATCATAATACTTGAAAACGTGAGTCGAGGTCTTTTCTCCCTTTGAATCATATCTCTGAGGCAAAACATTGAAGAGTCCATCCGCATCCCGAGGCTCATAGTCCAATGTCGAGGCTGCCTGGGTAAGTACAGGCAGGCCATAATTCTCCTTAAGCCAATAGGCCACCATATCCATAGCGGCAACAGCACCGGATCCTGTCCAAATATTCTCATCAACGATCCATTTCTTCTCTCGTGTCCAATTGACTTGAGGCCAGCGGTTGCGAACCCACTCAAATTCGATATTGTTGACAGTAGCTGTCTTCCCGTTCAAAACACCCGTCGATGCGACAAGACTTGCTCCAGTGCAGCTCGTGAAGAGCAACTTCCCGGCAGCGACATGCTTGCGGATAAAGTCAGCATGCTTTGGGTGCAGATCGAAGTTCCCGAGGTAAGGTCCAGGAACAAGCAAGATGTCAAGCTCAGGACAGTCATCCACAGTGGCTGTAGGGATGATAGTCATCTGGCCAGTGCCGAGCTTGACAGGATCTCTGGCAACGCCGATATGGTGAAATGTGAATTGTGGCGCCTGCGAGATGAGTTCATCGCTAACAGGTCCGTACTCTCGATTAATGCGGAATGCTGACTTGTTGGCCGAGCCGAGGAGGTCCATAGGTCCGCTGGCATCAATTACTTGATACGCAAAGGCCAGAATGCCGAACTGAACGGTGGCCATGACTGAGGTAGACGAGAGATGTGTTCGTCAGTATATGTTTGGGAAGATTGATAAGTAACATGATATCGATAGAATGGCCATCAGGCCTATTTATGCCCAGGACCGATGTAAAATACCATATCGAAAAGCGCTGATGATAACGTGAAGTTTTACAGAATCTCCACCAGCGGCTCCCAGATTACAAATGCCTGTGGTGCCCAATATCCGTGGTCATTCGGATACAGTCCTAAAAATCAATTCGCGGTAATGTCGCTTCGCCATTTTCCTCTCATGGCTGAAGATTGCGACTCGATGCATTTATACTAACAAAGAAAATAATGATGCCCAATAGACAACTCTATAAAATTGTTTATTGATCGCCAGAGAATCGCGCTGGACACAGGCTCTGGTTCAATATGACTGGCTCACTTGACCTGGGAGTTGAGTAATCTGTGCCCAATTGCTGGGTTCGGCAACGTGATTTATATCCGGACGCCTTCGGACACAGCATCAGGAATATCGGCAGCCCTTGAGTGAGCAAACTAGGATTTCCAAAAGCTTTTACAGCATTTTTCAAGATGATCGCCTTCTGAGTTACCAAAGCTGGAGAGAACTGCTATCGTTAGTCGTGTCAGCAGAAGGGCGCTGATTACTCAGATGGATTACTCAACGTCCATGACGTTAGTAGGATTACCCAACCAATTCTTTTGGTGCTCTATCAACACATAAGGAAACTCTTAAAGCTTTAGAGCACTCATTGAAGACTTTAAGTGCTTATAAATCAGAAAGTAGGTAAGGAAGTATCTGACTGGGTCACATCATCATGAGATGGATGTATAAGGGTGCTTTATCTCAACATCAAAAGCCAATTTTCAACCTATCTCTCATCACAAGTCATCATGCGGTGCCTTTATGTACTCATCCTTTCCGTCGGCTCTCTCTGTGCTTCTTCAGAGACATTCTCACTGCCAAATGTCAATGCCACCTTCGTCAAGAGCCCTAAGCCATTCCAGATCCATGTTGATCGAGGCTTCATTGAGGACACCCGGCAGCGTGCTGCTCATACAAGGTCACCATTGTTCATAAATGAGTCGAGTGACGGCCCCGGTGCTGAGAATTTCACAAGCGTTCGTAACTTCTGGGTCAATGAGTATGACTGGAATGCTACGGAAGCTTCTATCAACAGGAGGTAAGATTATAGCAACAGATATTCTGACAGTCATTCCTGATACTCTGCAAAGATTCGAACAGTTTACGACTATTGTTGAGCCTGAAATCGACAACGTCACTCATTCTGTACCGCTACACTTCGTACATCACCGTTCACCCAGGTCGGATGCCATACCATTGCTGTTCATTCATGGGTGGCCAGGGTCCTTCCTCGAAGTCGGTAATATTATCAAACATCTGACAAATCCACCAAATTCATCTGTACCAGCATTTCATGTTGTTGCGCCTTCGATCCCAGGCTTTGGATTCTCTCCCGCACCGATGCAGCCAGGGTTCGGTCCCGCGGCGGCTTCTTATGCCTTCAACGAACTGATGCTTCAGCTTGGCTACTCCCGATATGTCATTCAAGGTGGAGATTTCGGCGGTGTCATCCTTCGCTACCAGGCCCATAATTTCCCAAAGAATGTGATCTCGGCACTCAGCAATTTCTGGATTATTCAGCCTGGGAATAATGACCTTCGTCGACTTACACAGGGAGAAGCAACACCCGATGAGGTTACATACATCAAGATTATAGAGAATTATGAGAACCAAGGTTCTGGCTACCGACTGATTATGTCTACGGAACCACTCACCCTCGCAAATGGTATGACGGACTCGCCACTTGGGAACGCCATGTGGATGTACTCCATTATGAAGAGGGTCATTGACCCGGCTATCATGGCCTGGACTCCCGAGGAGATCATCACTTGGTCCATGATGTATTGGATCCAAGGTCCGTACGGTGGCATGCGGTTTTACAAGGAAGTTCAGAATGATGGGGGTTTCGAAACACTCGACTTCGGCACTCTACCCCTGGTGGAGGTCCCTGTCGCCATCAGTCAATTCCCTTACGACTTGACTTACCGTATGCCGTTGGACTGGGCAAAGCGAGGAGGGAATGTTCTCAAACGAACTATACATGACCATGGCGGCCATTTCGCTGCTTATGAAGTCCCTGATCTGCTGCTCCACGATATCTGGTCTTGGTTCGGAGATAAGGAAGGTTCAGGAACCAAGGCATTCGACTAAGCCAATTCATGAGGCGCCGATAAACCCCTGAATAGTCTTTAGTCTTTCAGTTAGACTAGTCCATAGTCATCGCAATCAAACTTCTGGAATATTTCTAGGACTGATAAAACATTGAGTTATAAAAGCCCATCGTGATGCGCATCCCACAGTAACTACGAAGACAAGCAAAAGATTTAGAATTCAAATTCTATCTGTAACGCTGAAGTACCAGATCTTATGCAACACAGGATACTCTCAGTGTCCAGAAAATGGGCAAGCTTCTATTGTCGCCGGACCAAATACTATACACCCTACTTCGGTTTGAGGTATTTCGTATATAAACCTGCGCGAGCTACTGGAACAAAGCTGAGCAGGTGGTATTAGTGCTCCAGGTTCACTGGAAAGCTATTGTTCTCAGGCCGAAACAATGATATTCGGAATTAATGAGAGGAGATGTGCTGTCTGAGGTTTTTTAGATCTAAATAAAATACATTGTTATTTCCGAATTCTTCCAGAGAAGATCGCTTCCCAGGAATCATTCTGATTAACCCGGTTATTAGACACTCAATTAAAGAGTAATGCCACTAAACCAAGCTCCGCCTGAAGCCAAAGGCCATCTGGAAGTCTTGATCCGGTACTACCATGGCCTTTTCCCTGCTCGAAACACTTGACTCTCAGTGAAGCAAATTTCTCAAAGTATTACGTAGCGAACTTGCTGAGGGCTCGTAGCTTCATACCATAGAAGAACAAACCCCACATGCCAAAGATACCAATGACGCTCAGACCTCCCAGAAGGCTCGTGCCTTTTGCAAAGCCAAGATTCTTGAAGAGCGGATGAGCAAAAAGAATACTGCCGCTGGCTAAGGCACTTCTAAAGAAGTCGTTCGCTGCGAATAATGAAGCAGAATACTGAGGGTAGGTCATGGGGACATAGAGGAATACTACCTGTGGCACTGTGAAGATTGAACCAGCATAGATTGTTACTCCAATGACTGGCACGATCCAGTGTATAGAAGCTCTAGCCGTCCATGCAAATATGAACAGGCCAATTGTTGGACCGAAGCAGGCAGCAAGTCCAGGCGTGAGCACCTCCTCTTGCGGAGCAATGTCGGACTTCTTCATCCGTGGTATGAGCACGTAATAGAGATATAGGCCGTATAGAATGATAGCCAAGATACACCCAACGGCGATACAGATGAACACAAGGCCACCCTCCCCTAGAGTCATGTCATAGTAGACAGGAAAGACCAATGGGAAGACCTCGAAATCTATGTGGTCAGATGTGAATGGAGAACCAAGAGGAACGTATTACTTACAAGAGTAGTATATGGCGTAGAGAATAGCCGAGTATACCTGGACAAACAGAACTGCGGGATCTTTGATGGTGATCTCCAGGGGCTTGATCAAGGCTTCTACGGCTATACCTGAAACTGTAAGATGTGCCTGATCGGTTTCGCTTTGGGACTGCAGCCTCTGACTACCAGCAAATCGGCGCAATCTTTCGGCTCGGTGAAGGATGATATTAGGAGCGCTAGTTTCAGGCATGAAGATGAACAGAGCGATGAGTACTGGCGCCGAGACCCAGATTGACTCGTACAAGGACCAACGCCACCCTTTTGCTGTGACGGCGTATGCACTGATTAAAGGACCAAGCGATGCTGCGAAGCAATCAGTACATCTCCAATGAATCCAAAATCGATGGAAGACTCACGACCGCAAGACATAGCACCGACCCAAGCAATCATAGCGAGGGGCATATGTATCATCCCATACATATCGCCCAATGATGCACCACCTGAGGCCAGGCATGGAGATCCGAAGAAACCCTGTAGAAACCGAAGGACGATGAGTACCGCAAACGAATCAACCAAGGCTGTTGGAATGGAAATGATAACGAATATGCCGAGGGTAATAATGTAGACAGGATTGCGACCGATACGAGGGATATCTCTAAGTGGAGAGAATAGCAATGGACCTATGCCATATCCCAGAACGTACATAGCAAGACCAAGTGTTGCTTCAAGGTTGCTGACTCCGAACCTCTCCATAACGCCCTCAACAGAGGGTGAGTATATCGCTGAACTGAGATATACAACGAACGTGTAGAAGCAGATGATCAAGGCAATGAGGGCTCGACGTAGGTTGGACCAGTTCTGCGGGTTGGCGGGATCTTGGTCGGAGTACCAGTCGACTAGAATGATCCCGTTCTCGGTAACATTGGGAGTGGCGTAAGTAGGTTCATTAGTGTCTCGGGCTTTGCCCTCGAGATCTAGGCCTTCAATGGTATTCTGATCGGATATTGGATTGACGATCGTCGAGGGGGTATCCGTTCCAGTATGGAATGCTGTTCTATGATCGGCAGTGTTGAGTATGTCATTCCAGGCAACAGGTAGCCCAAAGTCTGGCTGTTCTTCTGGATATTTGAAGAGGCGATTGTTGGTCACGAATCTGAGGATCTGTCCCAGAGGCGCATCTCGGACAGTGTCATGAAGAGAATCGGTGGCGTACATGATTCTTGCCTGGTTCCCAGCCTGAGCTACAAGGGATATTGAGAAGCAGAGATCAATATTGGTGCAGGAATTCCGAGGACAGTAAGAGTGAACACGGTATTTAATTACGATATCATCTTCTCCATTACATACAATACCCCATAATGCACAAGAACGGTCCCACGTTATGTAATGCTATCCGAGTCAGTAACGTTGAAGTTTATCTTGTCCAGTATTGTCAATCCCGATGTCGCTGGAATAGGGCATTTAGATGTGAGGTAACATAGCCGACTACGCTTTGAAGATCAGGAAGCCTGGACAGCTGTGACTAATCGACTAACGTGCATCCTGTATATCCGATCAATGTCGGATATCAGAGGCATCTAGCTGGAACCGAGCTATAGTTGGAATACAATTACTCCGCTATAACGTGGAGAGATTATCAATCCGGAACAGTCTCATTTAAAATTCATCATCAAGTTATTGTGAGGTAGAAGTAGTCATAGGCTATATATCCGCAAGCTCGCCGGTAGGAGGAATGTATAGGTAAAAGAAGTCTGTGAGAAAGGAATGTGCGTGATGAACTAAGCACACCTTATGTTAAGCACTTGGCAACTCACTCCTCGGTACTTGAGGGGTCTCCTTGGCTGTCACTCGTCATGACAACGCACTATTTGGCACTGCCATCCGCAGGAAGGGATGGAATTATGTCGCTCCGATGCATGGGAGACTTTTGACTCTTTGAAGGGGCAAACATTCGTCCTGGTGGCCACTTTGGTTGGCTGGGTGGTGATCGACCTGCCAACACCGGTAACCAATCGTGTGAATTTCCTTCTAGCCGCCCAAGGGACGAACCTGAAATTGGGGATGTAAAATTAGAATCAAGCTTATGACCCGCCGTGCTTGGCTTCGGGGTCTTGTCGTCAGAGCCTTCAGATAGCTGCGAGGACTGTCGATCAATAATGTAAGGCTTTTTAGATCCCTTCTTGCCACTTTATCAGGCCTTTGGCGTTTCAGGATCGCTCCGGCCGTTGTGTCGTTCGAAAATGATCTAAATGAGAAGTCTTAAGTAGAAGCTACAGAAACGGCAACCTCAGAGTGAGCACCGCCATCATCTTGGTGGGTGCCTGAGGGTGATCTTGACTCATTATTTGTAAAATAATAGTCAGAATCATCTGGGTCATCATTATCCACCTCATCAAGCTCGGAATCTTGGGTTAAGCTAGCTGTTTGTACTGTCTCTTCGCGATAGCCTCGAATCGGCAATTGTGCTGTTCTCCCGTTGCCGGATTAATCCGCACCACATAGGGATCTTTCCCATTTCGTTTGCTCAGTTTTGACAGGCTGTCGGTTAACTCTTGTGAAGCTTCAACACACTGCATAACTAGGTTCTCTCTGCCGGAATTAGATCTCAGCCACAAGTCTTAACTGCAAATAACACTGCATAACATCCTGTCTCAAGTCCTCACCCGAAAGGCCCATGTGGTGTGATATGTGGAAACAGATGCAGTCTGCTTCAAATATGGAAGGCCTTTTGGATATACTTCAGCCACAGAGCACTGCGCAGCCCATACAGAGGCGTGACCACCTATCAACGGGACAGCGCTCCATCGGCAATTCTTATGGCAGTAGTATCCATAGTGGCGAACAATCAGATCAACATCAGCTGTTGGGCTGTGATCAAGTTTTAGTAACCTTGTCCTGAGCGAGATTCATAATGGCCTTTTCTGGTATCATTGGAAGCAACATAATGAACTTGACAAAGCGCGAAGTTGTATTAACATCTAAAGACAATCGGCTAGCAGCTCGCGAATCTGTTTTCTAGCAGCATACTAAAGAGCAGTCTTTCCAGTCTCATCAGTTTTATCAGGGATCGCTCCTCGATCTAGAAGCAGTTGCACACATCTATGGGCATTAAGAGTAGAGAACAATGCAGCATAAGATAGCGGTGCCATACCATAATCATCTGCTACATTAACATCTGCCCCGTGGTCAAGGAGTAGCTCACTCGCCTCGTAGCCAAAATGGATGGCCGCATATGAGAGTGGCGTCCTGCCCCTGTTGTCTGCGTGATGAACATCTGCCCCATAAGAAAGTAATAGCGCGACCATGTCTGCACTGCCGGCGGTACTTGCTGCATATGATAGCGGCGTCATGCCATTGACATCATGCTTGTCAATTACCGCACCCCGGATCAGAAGCGCTTCTGCTATGCTTGGAGACAAGTAGTCGCGATGATATGATAGCTCCCTATCTGGATGGCCTGATGGGGCGGCAATGCTGTCATCATAAGACTTCGAGGTAACAGCGTATGATAGAGCTGTACGGTGATTGTGTGTGTCATACACATCAGTACAGGCGCCGCTATCTATTAAAAGGCGTGCTTGGCCCTCTGCCTTCAACTTGACGGCGAGCAACAAGGCGCTCTGTCCTTGGTTATCAATCGAATCGATCTCGGCACCCTTAGCTATAAGAAATTTCATGATAGAAAGGTTGCTATTCAAAGAAAGTATCAATGGTGTTCTTCCCGAGTGATCGGTTCTGTCGATTGTATCTCCGTGAGAAAGGAGGATCTGTAAAATCGTCTCCGTGGCCTTATCTACCTTCAATGACCATGCCAGTGCTGTGCAACCCTTGTCATCAACTGCAGAAACATCGACCCCAAGGTCAATCAATAAATGTATCTTGGCTTCGGGCTCGTATAGGCTGCACACGGCCCCAAAAAGTGCTGTCTGTCCCTGGTCGTCCGTCGCAGTAACACTGGCTCCGCCCGAGATCAGCAAACGCATGCATTCTTCATTGCCTGCAACTGCAGCATGACCAAGTGGTGTCTTGCCATTGATACAAGCATTCTCGATGCTAGCGCCCCTTCCAAGTAGGAGACTTACAGCAGCCGTGTTTCCGTGTTCAACAGCAAGATAAAGCGGCGTCCGCCCGAACTCATCTCTAGCTTCAATGTCGACTCCGTTCTCAAGGAGGAGCCGGAAAGTTGAACAAATGTCCCGACAATACTGTGCGGCAACTGAAAACAGTGTTTCGTTACGTGTAGGGGGCAAGGTCATATTTGTGTAGGCTCTGGACGAAGCAGCAATCGACGCTACAATGAGATCATCATTTTGTAATATATAGTAAATGAGGCCCCATCTTTTGCTGAATTTGAAGGCGCGCCCAACTCTGTACCTTATTCTCTTTTCAATGTCGTATTCATTGCACAAGGAGTGTAAACGTGAAGTCGCCGGCTCGTCACGTATCTCCCTTCTGAGCAGCCTCCAGACGGTGGGCCGGCTATCCGTAGCCATTGCTGCAAGGATAGGAGCGCCATAACGCTCACCCTCGATGTCAAAGCAGGATTGGGTTCCTCGGTGGCTCTCGATAAGGATCCCAAAGTTATACTCAGCCAGGAGGTATAAAATGGTTGCACCAGTCGTATGTCGACGCACGTCTTTGTCCTGGAAGACGTTATTGTGTTGAATCCATTTTTCGAGTTGGAAGGTTTCTAAGAACTTTGTCTGACTAATATGCCCCTCTTCTGCTGCATTTGCATGATAAATGACATTCTGGACGGCATACCTCAGAAAAGGAAACTTGATGTCTGCGGTGTCACGAACTTCAGCGAGATAGTGCTTAGAGTCGCTTTCTGGTAATCCATTCTCTTCCGTGTAGGATTGTGTATACCTATAGCAACATCTCTTCAACTGATCATGGCACACTGCACTAATATCTTCGCTCGTGTCTAGGATGACTCTGAGGCCTCCATCTTTGAGGAAGAAATCTCTGACTGACTCGTGAATGAACTGAACCGTCGGGTCCTCCTGAGCCCGCGTGACTTCAGCAAGGCCTTTGGAAGAGTTTAGAATGAAGTTACCAATGGCAATTTCTCCGATTTCGTCTCGATCCCACTTGGAAGTGATACATTCGGCGTGTGAACGAATCGCAAAATAAAGCTGCTCTGGCTTGAGCGGATTTCGTGCGAAAAGAACCCATTGGATGCATAACAGCAATTCATCCTTGTTGGCATCATCTCGCGTAAGAATATCTCGGAATAGCTCGTGAAGGTCCCCTGGAATCTCTCGAAGTGTTTTTTTCAAAGTGTGTATGCGCCCTTGATCGTACTTCTGCTGTAAGATGCCAGCGACAAGCACAACCCACATAAATACCCCGGACGCCTTTTCTTTGATCTGATCCCGCACTTCGTGAGCAAGCTTGCCGTTTCCGATTTCCAACTCGCTGTCAAGATAGGAAATGATGTCCTGCTCATGTCCTTCTTGCCCTTCCAGAACTAGCTCGATTTTCTTTGGCATCGTAATGTGAGGATAATGTCTGCTTGCCAAGCATACCTGAAAACTGATTCCTTCGGCGGCACTCAAGTTACCCAAACTCTTGAATGACGACACCATGTCGCGGATTTCGGACTCGTCACATTCATCTAAGGCGTCAATAAAAACAACCATAGAAGAATTCCCGAGGCCCTCCACCATCTGCTCAAATAATGCCCTCAATGCCTCAACACTCCATTCATGATTCTCACCGATCCCTGAGACCAACCCAGGATCCAGCACACTGTGGAGTGTCGGGAGCTTTTGGAGTATTTGAAGCAACAGCGACCTGTACATACCGGTGGTGGACTTCTCCAACTGTTCTCCTCGGGCATTGAAGAAGAAATAAATGATGATTTTGTCTTTCATTCTTCTTCGGGCATTGCTGAGAATGTACTTCATCAAAGTGGACTTTCCTGCCCCAGGCTTTCCTTTGATCCATAAAAAGCCATGATGTTCATCGACCTTGTTGGGATTCAGCCAGTCGAGATACTCCGCTCTCTTGATGATCCATGTGCATGTTTTTCTATGAGCATTTTTGATATTGTCATGCCGAGCATCGATTTGATTGAACCTTAATGATTGAAGAAGACCTTCGATTGATTGCTGACTGTGGCTACCTTGTTCTGATTGTCGACCATAGGTTAGTTTAGACTCATGATGTCGAAGGCTCCCGAGCGGAAGTAATGAGAACCAACCTTGGCCATTAGGACACTTTCGCTTCTCTCCGCGATTTTCATGGACCTGATCTCGCAACTGCACTGTGGAATATCCATAATAATTGTGGTTATTTATCGTTTGAGCTGTGTCTCTGCCGGTCAACGATTTGTTCCCCAAGTCGATATTATGCCCCGTGACTGTGCTCGCAAACTCCGAACCACCCTGGTGTAATTGCGATGATCCGGGCATCCTTGATCATGGATGATATGTCTTGTGCTCATGAGCGACGTCGGAGGTGAGGACGAAGGATGAAGAACTGGAACCGCCGTTCGACAAGAGGAAAAAAAGTCAGATGGTCACACCGACTGACCGCAACGCCCAGCTAAGCAATCTGCCTGATTTTCAACCCCCCAGCACAGTCTCAGTAATTACGACATTTGATTGGCCAACAAAGAAGTCGTCTTGCCCTGGGAGAACTGTGTGTGAAATAACCTCACGGACAATTCGATGCACAGTTAAGACATAGATGACTACTTGCAACACTGCTGTGCTCGACACCGGAAGAAATGCCGATTCTCTCCTTAACCTATTACTGCCTCTTCTTCAATCCCAATGCTTAACAATTATGAGAGCCATGGAGATGGGCGGGGGAAATGTGCTTGAGGCTTGCAGGCTGGTTACTGCTTACCCTGCGTAACCCTGGTTGCCAAGGATGGCCTTAAGCCCATAGAGGTCTGTCATTGGGTCAATGCCTGCAGACACGAAACAATATATGCAGCCACAAAGAATTATCACCAACACAAGAAAATCGACAAAGGTGTTGTTTGTTATATGAATGACGCTCTCACACCGTCTTTAGGTTCCTAGTGGAGGCTTTTTTTTTACAAATGAACAGATTTGTATTATTCGCTTTCAGACAAACGCAGTGAAGTCAAAAAGCATGGGGATTCGATCACGTAAACATCTCCACCATTTCACGGGTGTCTGAATCAGGCTCGGGGATCATAAGCCGATCATGACGCCGCCTTCATAGGATCTATAATCTGTATGCCTAACGACCCCACACTGCTGAAGGAAGAAGCGGGGGTAGGCGGTAAAGAGCACTTAGCTGTTGCCGTAAGCCTACAGCCACTTCTGGAAATTCGGGACGCCCAACGCCCGTCGCTCCTGGCCCAGAGACTGAGTACTGTGTCCTTCTATCTACCTGACTGGAAGAATATATCCTACCTTCAGTCACGGGCACAGATCTTCTATAAATCCACCACGACACCTCTGAACCCTGATACAAATACCGAACGCTCCGACAACGAAGCTGGGTCTTCCTTTCTATACATGAGGGCAGGAAAGGAACATACGCCTCAAAATGAGCAGCCACCAGCGACCTGGTGGCCGAGGGGACTTTGCAGTCGCCCTTGTTTGCGCCTTACCCCTTGAGTTCGATGCTGTTTGTATGGTAGTCGATGAGTTCTGGGATGAGTATGGTGATCAATTCGGCAAAGCTGACGGCGATCGTAACACCTACGTTACTGGGCGCATCGATAAGCATAATGTTGTGGTCGTATTGCTAGGCAAAGGAAAGGTAAACTCGGCAACCGCCGCGACAAGCCTACGTACAAGCTACCCAAACATTTCCCTCGCGATACTTGTTGGAGTTTGTGGTGCCGTTCCATCAATTACGGAAAGGGATATCGGTCTGGGCGACGTGGTTATCAGCGACACCATCGTTCAATATGACTTCGGGCACCAGACGGATCATGAATTTGTCCGCAAGAAGACCTGTCATGCTGATGTGGTACCGAAAGAAATCCACAATCTCCTGGAAAGCCTCCAAACAGTCTTAGGGCAGAGACGGCTCATGAGAGGATCTGTGACGGATTTCGAGGAACTCAAAGAGACTGCCGCTCGTCTAGGCCAGCATGGCAGATATGAAAGGCCAGAAAAAAGAATTACTAGCGCCTCTGAATCAATGTCACGATCACTGGCTCTGAGAGTATCAGAAGTTGATCAGGCCATCGACATACAAGCACCTACTATCCACTTCGGACGCATGGCTTCAGGTGATACTGTCATGGTCTCTGCTGCACACCGTGATCGGATCGCCGCTGCTGAGAACATCATTGCATTCGAGATGGAAGGTGCAGGGATATGGCAAGAGCTACCATGCATCATTGTCAAAGGGGTATCCGATTTTGCTGATTGTGAGAAAACCAAGGAGTGGCAGGACTATGCTGCGGCAATGGCCGCCGCGACATCGAAAGCTATCTTGAAGCGGTACATTCATGCTGACAGGAAGGATACTCCTCCTGCAGGCCATTCCCTCTTAGCTAAACAGCAGGGATCAAACTATGGTGGGACGATAGAGGCTGTTCATGATGTAAACCAAGGCAATCGCATGCGTGTTTCATCTAGCCAGCCACCTCGAGCTTATGAGCAGGAAGGGTCTTCATTCATGACGGATATTAAGTCTAGTGCTGGTGTGCAGCAAGGAAACGTTATGGAGTTCTACTGAATCATATTTCCTGCGTATCGTACAGGAGTACATGAAATTATGTGCCATTCCGTTTGTGCGGTACAGCTCATGAATCGGATTCTCCCCACTGGCAATCAGTTGATGGCCAACTAGATGCCTTAACTGAACACATGGAAGGCAATAAGGGCCATTTGTAAGTTGGGGATATTAAATCGAGTACTGGTTGTTATCAGCAACCTCGTTCTGTGCTTCGCCCAGAGTGATGTCAAGTTGGAAGATGGATGCAGTATGAACCTACAGAGATCAGTGTGCTCACCTCTAGATTAATTCAAGCGCCATTTGATCAAGTCTTACATTTCAATGACGTGGTAAGATTATCCAGAGTGATTGCCCTTTTGATGGTGGCCGGCTTTAACGGACTTAACGATTTCGCGGCATTTGTCTCAACTACCTCCGTTGTTAAAGTCGATGGTAATAAGAAATTCTCATTATAATTCTTCTTAATTCATATGGCTGTATATCGGGCGAGAATATTCGTCAAAGTTTGCACGATAGCCTTGTTGTTCGACCTAACTGCGATTTGAGTTTTATTACCGCTTATCGTACTACCAAATAGTCAAACGACAGAAACACAGGCATAAACCGTTACCCATCTCTCAGTATATAATCGAAAAGAAAACAAATACGGCCACGGACAAATCAACAACCATGGACGTTGACGAGGAGAAGCATGCTACCGAGTCAAGACAACCGTCTATTGTGACATCTTCAACTGCCAACGGCATCGAAACGCCAGAGATCCGCGACGAAGATGGGAAGCGAGGTGAGGAAAATGCTGTGATCGAGGCAGAAAAGCCTCTCGAATACCCGAGAGGCTTGGAAATGTTCTTTATCATGCTTGCCCTTGTGCTCAGTATTACTCTCTGCTCTCTTGATCAGGTAATCTCAGCTATTCCAGGCATTCCTTCTCCCCAAAAGCAACGCTGATATTAATCAAGACCATCGTCGCGACCGCCGTCCCCAAGATTACCGATCAGTTCGGCCGCCTGCAAGATATCTCATGGTACGGCTCAGCATACTTCCTCACACTCGGAGCCTTCCAGTCACTTTGGGGCAAAATCTACAAGTTCTTTCCTCTGAAAACAAGCTTCTTGCTTTCTATCTTCATCTTCGAACTCGGAAGCCTGATCAGTGCGGTTGCTCGTAACTCGACGACTGTCATTGTCGGGCGTGCTATCGCTGGCCTAGGCGCCTCCGGTGTTGCCCCTGGAGTGTACACGATTCCTGCTTTCATTGCCGCGCCCGAGAAGAGAGCTACATACACGGGCTTCATCGGGCTGTCGTATGGTATTGCTGCTGTTGCCGGACCACTCATTGGTGGGGGCCTTACAGATGGGGCGAGCTGGAGATGGTAAGCAGATTCTCTTGAAATTGTTGTTACAGAACAACTGCAGGCCTTTCGCTCGACAGAGGTAAACTAAATAACTTTCTTTAGGTGCTTCTACATCAATCTTCCCATAGGCGGTCTGGCCATTCTCGTTATTCTTTTCACCTTCAAGACCCCCGCCGGGGTCAAGGTCGTCGACGCTACACTCAAAGAGAAGCTTTTACAAATGGACTTTATAGGCACAGCGTTGGTCATGGGCGCGTCTTTGTCTTTGCTCCTGGCTCTTCAATATGGTGGTGTGACCCATCCGTGGAACTCAAGCGTCGTCATCGGCTTGCTCGTCGGCTTCATTCTCATGATTGTCACACTAATAGCAGTAGAATCCTGGCTAGGAGAGCGTGCAATGTTGACACCACGACTGATTCGCCAAAGGACCGTTTGGGTCAACGCTGTATGGAGCTTCTTCTTCGCAGGATCATACTTCATCACGCTTTACTATCTGCCTATCTACTTCCAGAGCATCGATAACCAGAGTCCCATCGGTTCGGGTGTACGAAACATTCCGCTCATTGCGCTATTCAGCGTTGCGACATTTGCGTCTGGTAAAGCCATCACGAAGACTGGCGCTGCGGCTCCATATCTGGTGGTTAGTTCGATAATCGTCACCGTCGCGGCCGGTCTGTTCTATACCCTCGACATTGGGACGTCGACGGGCAAATGGGTTGGATATCAGATCCTAGCGGGCTTTGGATATGGCGTTGGTCTCCAGGTTCCAGTTGTGATTTCCCAGGCGTTTGCTGCGCCAGGTGACATGGCTCCAGTGACTTCAATCATCATATGTGAGTGCTTACTTTCCATACAGATCTTCGTCACCCTTTCCTTTATTTTCTTGCTCATACAACCAGCTGACATTCAATTCACCGTTACAGTTTCTCGGACTATCGGTGGTACATTCCTGATCACCGCTGCGCAATCTGGCTTCATCAACCAGATCATTCATAAGTTATCCAGCACTGCGCCGACAGTTGATTCCGCGTTGGTTACAGAAACTGGTGCCACTACTCTGCGACAGAACTTCTCCGGCGCCGAGCTGAGTGGTGTACTACATGCTTATGTGTGGGGCATCAAAGTTGCTTTTGCAATTACTATTGCGGCTTGTGGCATCACAGTCATTACGAGCTTGTTTACCAAGTGGACGAATATCCACCACAAGAAACAGAGCTCATAAAACACTCACGACTGTCTGTATGATGAAGGGACCTTTTCACGCTCCTTCTTTGCTTCCGCTGCTTTCTTTCTGGCCAAGTTACTTATCTAGGGGCGGTGGCGGAAAGCATTGAGGTAATTGGGACTTGCTACACTATAAATGGATATTCAGCCCCTTCAGCTTCCGAATCCAGTGGTCAATACAGAGTACAAATTCCAGGCCAATACGGACATGAAGCATAAGACCAAATCTGATAAAGGTCCCATTTATGTATGTAAAGAAATTGATATCAACGTACACCACTCTGAGGAGTTTTGAAAGTTATCTGATCCTGGACAATCTTCGTTTTGCCTTGTCTCTGTAGAGATCAAGAAAGACTATCTGCTTAATGGCACGCGGCTGTCATTCTTGACCCTGGTGCTGGAATGAAGCAACCGTTTCTTAAGACTGTATAAGTTATGTATCTAATCTTGAAGTATGGTGGTGGTAAGTCAAATCGCCCGATGCCTACTAATCCTACCTCATAGTAAGGTCTGGTATTATGTCACCTGGACTCTGAAGCCACTTTAAAAGTTTCCTCATCAGCACCTGCTTATCCATTGGCTTGGGAATATAATCATCCATCCCTTTCTCCAAGCAACGCTCCATGTCGCCTTTTAGCGCATAAGCGGTCATGGCAATTATAGGTAGACGTATGCTGCTACGACGTATCCGAAGTGTTGCCTCATACCCATTCATGACTGGCATACTGATATCCATGAGTATCAAGTCAAAGGTATTAGCCGCCGCTGATAGTGATGACACAGCTTGAGCGCCGTCTGAGACAACTGTAATATCCTTGAATCCAAAACCATGCAGCATTCCGACTAGAACCTTTTGGTTGATGATGTTGTCTTCAGCAGCAAGAATCTTCTTTGTTGGTGAGATCTTCAATAACTGTTCCAGTTGTGTGGCAAGATCTTCCCCTTGTTGAACCTGTTGCTGTTGAGGTAATACCGTCCCGATTCCCGGCGGAGCGGTAATAGATTCAGCCTGACGGAGGCTGCTGAGCTTCTTCACCTTGAATGAGAACCAAAAGATGCTGCCCTGCCGTTCGGGGTTGGGCTTATATCCAATACTCCCTCCCAGGAGCTCAACAAGTGATTTCGCAATTGATAACCCAAGACCTGTTCCCGGGCGCCGCTTCTGGTGCGGCGTATCAAGCTGCTTGAATGGTTTGAACAGCTCTTTCGCATCGACCTCTGTAATGCCATGCCCGGTATCCCAGACTTCTGTTTGTATGGTATGACTGGTCTCGTCTTCAGCAAGCAGCGATGCATGCACCGAGATGTATCCCTTCTCAGTAAACTTTACGGCGTTGCTCAGGATATTCTCAAAGATCTGACGGTATCGCAAAGCATCTCCTTCCGCCCATTTTGGTAAATTCGGGAATAATTTCAGCCTTAAAGATACTCCCGGTTGCACGGTAGTTTGTACTCTCCGTACAGCCGATGTAATCACATTAGTGATATCCAGCCTCTCGTTCATGATGGGAAAGGTGCCGGCCGCAATTTTTGAATAGTCCAGAATATCGTTGATGATGCGTAACAGAACCTGCCCACTCTCTTCGATCATATTGGCCGTCTCCCGTTGCTCTTCAGTGAGGCGACTATCCAGTAGCAGGGAGCAGGCAGATAGTACGCCATGCATAGGTGTTCGGATCTCGTGACTCATATTTGCCAGGAAATCATTCTTCAGCTTGGTACTTTCCTCATAAGCAGCGGTCAGTCGCAGTTCTGCCTCTTTTCGCTCAGTGAGATTCCTGGTGACTTTGCCGAAGCCAACATGGATGTCGTTCTTGTAAATGGCCGTTATAACAACGTTGGCCCAGAACCGGCTGCCATCCTTGCGATAGCGCCAGCCCTCATCCTCAACTCGGCCTTCGCGTAAACAAATTTCGAGTTCTCTTTCGGGTTTTCGAGACTGGATGTCTTCTTCGCCATAAAATGTTGTGAAGTGCTTGCCAATGATTTCTTCCTTCGTATAGCCCTTGTTTAGCTCTGCTCCAGTGTTCCAGGTCATGACGTTCCCGCGAGTATCGAGCAGGAAGATGGCATAATCTTTGACAGCCTGCACAAGGATGCGGAAAGCGTCGTCGATAGGCAGCCAGCTCTGTGTTATTTCGCCGCTGACCGTTGTGGTATGAGGCTCAGCTTGCTCCCATTGTATGACTAGGCACAGTAGTTCATCGCCTTTGTGCACGGGCATAATGCGTGCAGTCCAAGAAATGCCATTCGCGATAAAGGCGGCATGGCATAGACGAAGAGCACGAGCTTCAAGTGCAGTTTCAATCGCGTAGACAAAGGGGATACGATCGAACCTTTCGGTGGGCGATCCATGATAGAGGGCAGTGAAGAGGTCTTGGCCGACGAGGACCTCGCGCTTACGTCCCCATGCCTCGAGCAAACCGAGTGAGGCTCTTTGGATGCGATAGGATGGGGACACAACAAGAGTGGGGACGGGCAAGAAGTCGAGGATGTCGTCCATGGTCATGGTGGGGACGGTAGCATCAAGCTCCTTGGCCGGATCCATGGTTCTCATTCGTACGGACCTGATCTACTTTAATGCACGGACTGGACTGGTCGCTAATACGACGTCTCTTTGCTTCACGGACTGGAACCAGCATCAAGTTGTGAAGGGAGAGGCCCCGTGACAGTGGAGGAGGAATTTTCAGCTCTTTGGCGCTAACCCATCAGATCACATTATGATGTCAGAATTCTGTCATGGGTGTCACCATTGGAGTATGTACAATTGTGATTGTACAGTAAAATGCATTAACAATATTTTATTTATCACCAGCGTTTAGCCTGCCTAGATATTCAAAGGTCTTGCATAAAGTCAAACAATATTGTTGTTTCGATGATCCGTCAATCGCCGCATCAGTCACCAGCATGTTTCTGCCTTGGTGATATCATCTCCCGCTTCACTCATCGTGTAGGATGGGAAGTGAAATTTTGGAAAATGCTGTCGTTGAAATGAAAGTGTTTGGAAGGGAGCAACAGCTTGCCAAAGACGCCATACCGCTTTTCGTCCTGATTCATCGCTATTTCAAACAGCCAAACTGTCCTATCAAATCGTTTGATTCTGTAATCAAATCAGGACGGCCTGATAAAGACCCGTTATGTTTGTGGCGTATGCACGACGTTTAGCTGCATCTTATCCAACCTTTGCTATGGTCAATCCAGGGTAACCATGCACTGAAACAGGGCCGGAGTGGCCTAAGCGTCGGTCAAGAGTCACTGCCGGACTCAAACACAAGCAGCAAGTGAGTGATCAGAAAATGCAGGGCGAATGAGATGAGCTGATCAGTGAATAGAATTTATAAGAATACTATCTAGAGTTTACCATATCTAAGAGGGACATTACTGCACGCGCAAGCCCTAATCAGAATAGACTCATGTCTAGAAACCTACGGGCATTTGTATGACCACTCGGTCAAAGTTCGATCAATAGAAAAAAAAGAAGAGTATGAACCGAAGCCATTATGCGAAACGGATAAAGTTATTGACTCCACCTGGCTCAACTTAAGGCGAGATTCATGGACCAGCAAAGCGCGCAAACCAAATACAATAGGCTGATCCACTAAAACGAGGAACACGGACGTGCTTGTTACACTTTGCAAGCGAATGGAAGGCTTGTCTCAATCATAATAAACCTACAAGCAACCTAAAAACACTTCCGGTGACTCAATCGGCAATAAACCTTCCTCCTTCTCGGCTATAAGAAACGGCCGTGAGTCGGCCTCTGAACTGATTCTTGACTTGCACTCCAGCTTTTCCATCCTCACCACAACACCCAAAGCTATCAACTTCCACTCAAAATGTCTCCCGACACCAAGCTCTACAAGCATCGCTGCCGCTATGCCTCGTGTCCCGAGAGGTGGTCCAAGTTCCCGACCAACGAGCAAGAGTACTATGACATAGAGCAGAGCGTCTTGGAAGATCCAATCGTTCATCGGCACATCTTCGACGACCATAAATGGCAGACCGAATCTTTCACCATCCAGAGCTCCCCCATGCGGGCAGCCATCTCGACTGTCCTCGACAAATATCAGGATCTTGACCTCGACGTTGAGAAATGGACTTTCAACCCCCCATTTATGCCTCTCGTCCACCGCTGGGATCGTCTCCTCTCCCTGTGCGAGACTAAGGATGAAGAGCACGAGCCAGAGGCTGTAGTCCAGCTCCTGGAATTTCTCACCCCGATCTTGGCCCCCAAAGTCGATGCTCTCGTGAAGACTCGCAAGACTGGAAACGTCATGTTCGACGACCTGTGGCAGATCTTTCCCCCGCATGAGTTTGTCATCACCAAGTTCTATGGTGTCGAGGCTGTATGCCGTGTCACCAAATACAAACTTGTGAAGCAACGTCCAATGCCATCATACTGGGAGATTCACATGGAGTATCTTGACTGGAATGGCAATCGTTGTGGCTACGCCAACACCATGATTATCATCCCGGAATTCGCCGCCTACCGACGCGTTACTTCGCTCCCCGCGTACCCCTTGTCCTTCCACAACTCGCCCTCCAAGATTCGCGAGCAGATGATCGAACGAGGCCGAAAGTTTGAAGCGCTGCGTGGTTACCACTTCCAAGCCTGTTCTGGATCAAAGATTCTATTGCCTCCTGGAAAGTCAGAGGAGCGACCGGTAAGAAGATCAACGCAGAACGCCTTGACTTTAGCTGACGAGTAGTGCAGGTGTCTGGTCGAGTTATTGTTGACGCTCACGCTTACTACATGACCAATGATATAGTGAAGCCCGATCTCGCACCCCTGGTTGATGAAGACCAGGTCGGCCAGAACAAGAAGTCGGAAGAAGCTAAGAAGTCGGACAAAAAGAGGGCTAAAGTTCACCAATGTGACTGGGGATGTGACGTGGAATGTCACGTTCACGAGGATGATGACAGCGAAGACTCTGACTCCGACACCCCCCGGGAAGATACGCCTGTGGAGGGTAATGCAGAAATGACAGTGAAAGCCCCAAATGATACTACAGGACGCTCTGAGAACCTCGACCCGCTCACTGATGACATGTGTCTTGTTGCGACACCATGGCTAAAAGGCTTTGACCTGAAGACGAAGGATTGGGGTAAGTTTAACGGCCTCTAGATTCATGCGTAGTAGCTAACAATTACCAATAGCCCAGTTCTATGTGGATGACCTAACCCCTGTGGTATGGAATGATGCCGCATTCAACCATCTCGTGCTTCCAGGTACAGAGAAGCAGCTTGCTTGGGAGTTTGTGGAGAACAAGACTCTCGCCAATAGCTTTGACGACTTTATCCAAGACAAAGGTGAGAAGTACCTAGTAGCAAACTCGATCAATATCTGACATTTCTAGGTCGTGGTATCATCATTCTGATGTTTGGTCCACCTGGTGTAGGAAAGACCTATACCGCAGAAGCAGGTAAGTGAATCGGACCACCGTAGAGGTGCTCACAGGCTGACTCAAGATATAGTTGCTGAGAAGGCGCGTGTGCCACTGTACTCCATGAGTGCTGGGGATCTGGGAACCGTACCGAAGGAGGTCGAGCTTGCGTTGGAACGAGCGCTCACTCTCTGTGGTCTCTGGAACGCCATGCTCCTCCTCGATGAGGCGGATGTATTCCTCGGTGCTCGTACTGACAGCGACCTAGCTAGGAATGAGCTTGTAGCTGGTAAACACCAGGTCTTCCTACTCTCCCTTCACGCGCATACTAACAAATACAGTATTCCTCACCAAGCTCGAGTACTACACGGGAGTCTGCTTCCTCACGACCAATCGAACAGCCAGTATCGACACCGCCTTCCAGTCCCGCGTGGATCTCTTCCTTCCATACAAGGACTTGACTTTCGAAGCTCGCAAGAAAGTCTGGCAGAACTTTATCAATCGCGCTGGGGGTTCTCAGGCTGAGATTCCTGACGAGGATATGAACAAGCTGGCTGAGATGAAGCTGAATGGTCGTGAGATCAAGAACTTGATCAAGAGCGCGCATTTGCTTGGGCTCAAGAGTGGTGGTGTCATTCAGGTAGACCGGCTGATGATGCTGGCTCAGAATCGCGTCGCTGCTCTTGGTGAGTTGAAGAACAACTGAAAGGATGATACATCGTGAACCCCGGTCTGGTGAAAGGTAGAGCGCGTTCTCCTCGTGGGGATGGTGGATGATGAAACAATGGCAGTGCTTAGATCGACGAAGTTCGAGCACCATTGATATCCGTAGATAGATAGTCTTGATACACTGTAGGCACCAAAGGGTTGTACCCAAAAGCCACAAAGACACGAACTTGTGATTTGTCGTCCCGTGAACCCCCAACGCCCAGGAATGGGATTCGACACTCATACAGACTCGCAAACCATTGTTGGGGTCTATTTCTCTTGGCGCTGACAATTGTTGTTCAAAAGTGATGACATCTATCCATTGGCATTGTGCTTGACCATGAAGATGTCCTTTCCCCATCTTATACTAAACTGCTTTGATCTTCGTTAGTTAGATGTGATTGATGGCTTTATTGTGGCCGAAGGTTGCTAGCCGAGGTGATCAGGGACTAGGACGCGTTGGTACCTTGAGTGTTGACATATGCAATGGAACCATGTCGCACTTGACCGAGACCCCCAACCCCCAATACATTACCTTGTATTAGACTAGCTACAACTTTATATGCGAAAAGTAAACGGTCACTTGCCTCAGTCTTGGGCTCTGAGTCGACCGAAACGAGCATAAGCGGTGAAACAAGACTGACTAAGTGAACGTTGCAACATCATGTATAGCATATCAATTTAATTGATGAGCCTCCTCTCCTCAACCTCAGAAGATCGTCTCTGCAGATAAGATAAAGAATACGAAATCATCCCGCAATTTGAGCATGCTATTCCCTCAAGGGTTTTCCTTTCGTTAGCACTGCTACCTACCCCAATAAGGTCCGAGCCGATCATTGTTTATCTTTAACCGTAATTGACGGCAAAACATATTCCACCACTTATAACGCAACCATGATCTGCGCCGTTCGATGAACAGTTTTTCTCGTTGGATCATTGGTGCTCATTGTCAAGCCCGACAGGGGTTCCCCGCAAACACCCCGGAATTAACCAGTACCTTAATCCCAACCGAGCTCGGGGTCCTTTGATGTAAAGAGAAAAAAGCGCAGATGATCTTGAATACATATACTGTACAAGAGACCATGTTTGTGCCATTGATATCTCAGTTCCTTCTCGTTCTTGTTCAACTGCCAAGATGAAGCTGTCCTCGGTTCTCTGCGGTGTCTTTGCGACTCTCACTGTTGCGTTTCCAAAGGAATATCTCAGTCTCGCGACTTGGGGTGTCGAGGGTTACGCCAAGGATAATCCTATTGGTATCACCACTGGTGGCAAAGGCGGAAAGACTGTTACTGTCACTACTGCCGAGGAGCTTGTCGCTGCTGTTAAGGGCACTGAGCCTAAGATCGTGAAGCTCAAGGGCAAGGTTACTCTTCCTTCTCGCCTCAAGGTCGGATCCAACACTTCTCTTATTGGTGTTGGATTGACAGCTCATATCACTGGTGCTGGTGTCGATGTTTTCCATGGAGACAATGTCATTCTGCAGAACTTGAAGGTCACCCATATTTTAGATAATGATTGCATCACTATCCGAAACAGCACTCGCGTCTGGGTTGATCATAACGAGTTTTCTTCCGATATCAACCAAGGCCCTGACCACTATGTAAGTCTCGTGCAGCCTCCCAACTCGCAAACTATTTAGCTAACTTCGTTTTACCAGGATGGACAAGTCGATATCATCCGCGCTTCGGACTGGATCACCGTCTCGTGGAACTACTTCCATGACCACTGGAAGTCTTCCCTCGTTGGCAACGACGCTACCTTCCGCGATCTCGACTTCGGCCACCTGCACGTCACATACCATCACAACTACTGGCGCAATATGGGAACCCGCGGTCCTGCTGGTCGGTTTGGTCACCAGCATGTGTACAACAACCTCTACGAGGATTTCCTGTACCAGGCTATCCACAGTCGGTCTGATAACCAGGTATGTCTCGCCGAAGCCTATTTGGTGGATTTGGACTGATTTAAATAGGTTCTTGTCGAGGGCAACGTCTTCCGAGGCAACACCAGCGAGGCTCTGAGCACCTACGGTCTTGTCATCCCCATGGACTCTCCCAACACTTGCACTTGCGGTGACGAGGAGCTTGATGGTTATGCCAACCTTGGAGCCAGTAAGTACAATTCTTGTGCCATTGAAATCTCCCCACTGACTATTCAACAGAGAACGATTGGGGCAAGGCCGGAGTTAACATTACACAGAAGGGTAACTTCTACAATGCTGATTACAAGTACAAGTTGACTCCCCTCAAGCTTGTTCCCACCGTGGCCAAGCTTGGTGCGGGTGTTGGCAGGATCTGGTAAAGAAGTAGCCTCAGCGTCTTGTCATTTACCCATTAATACGATGCATGCTGCTTTATTGTAGCCTTGAGACCGATATCACTACCTTGCAAAGATTCTTTCGGGCCGTGAATGGAGTCCTAATCTTATAATAATGGGACTCCCGTACCATTGTGTTGGTTCTGTAAAGTTGCCTAGTCTTGGCACCCTAAAGAGGTTACTGAAGAAGACCAAAAGTGTTTAGCTTGTCCACTTTTGTTGGTTGTGCATCATCGCTTAAATCTGCCGCTCAGTCTGTAAATTTGTCTTAAATCAGCCCGAGACCAACGTTGAAACTCAGAGTAAAAATGATTAGCCCAACACCGCCAACATGCGACTTGCCAGAATCAAAAGAAACCTTCAACCATCATCTCAGACATTATTGACATGCTTTTTCTCATTCATTATTTACACGCCAATTTTGATATGGCTCGGATATTATCTAAACATCACCAGCTACTTCCAATTCCACAAGATACTTCCTGAGAAAGGCGAAACCCGACCCCCGCCGCCCGTGGCTTGTCTTTCTCGTGTACATGTATCGAAAGCCAACGACACTTGCGACTCATTAGCTCTCAAGTACAGCGTCTCATCAGCAGAAATATTTATCAACAACCCTGACATCCTCCAATGCGACGATATGGTTGAAGACGTGCCAATCTGTCTACCATTTCAATGTAATACTTATCAAGTTAAAGAGAACGACACCTGTGCCTCTGTGTCTGAATTCTTGGGTATAACCATAAAGGACTTCAAATCTCTCAATCCTTGGAGTAGTGGTGGTGCTTACAAGGATTTCCCGTTCGGTAAATTCGTTTGCACCACGCCATCTGATGGCCATTACAACCGAACTATCAACAAGTCTGGCCCAGCAGACTCCAATTATGCTGATGAGGTCGTTCCACGACCCGAGAACGCCGATCCGACTGCGAACCAACAATGCGGGCGTTGGTATACAGTTGAGGAAGAAGATGACTGTCTCTCGGTCCTGGGCCAGCACGACATGAGCCTATCTCTATTTACAGCGGCCAACCCATCGATATCACCAAGGAACTGTACTGCGAGTCTTATCCCAGGGCAAGCCTATTGTGTCGGCCCAACCAAAAACGCCCTACCAGAATCATATGCCCCTCCTGCACATTGGCGCCACGGATGTTATTTCAGTGGAAACGAAGATTTTTATCGTCCCACCCTTGCTTTGGCAGGTCCTAGATTGAACCATATCAAGCCCCTGTCTATTTCCTCTTGTCAAGCCTACTGTCTCTCACTCTCCCTGCCTGTTTTTGGTCTACAAAATCGCGATACTTGTATATGCGACGATCGCCTGCGTATGGATAGCAGGCCTAACAAGCGTTGGGGCTGCGAATCTCGCTGCGGCTACGGGTACGAAGACTCTTCTTGTGGTCCAGAACAACATCCTGTTGAAGTTTTTAGTTCTCAAGAGCATCTGGCTGTTGAGTACGTCAATATCGGATGTTTCGAGAGTAAGGAGGAATACGTGTTACTAGGAGAGAACTACATGGAATGGAGAGATGGCACTCTGGAAGAGTGCGCATACTTCTGTCATGACTCTGACTACTTTGCTCTCCAGACCAAGTATTATAGTCCAGTGGAACAAGACAACTTCTGCATTTGTGGCAATCAATTGAAGTCAAGCATTGAGAAGCTGAAGGGAGGAAGTGAATCTGCTGATGAGAACGGGGATGTCTGCAAGGGAAAAGGGGGCACAAATATTTATACTACAAACTCTAAGTATATAGAATCTTCTTAAGTATGGCTCTTTTGGAAGTTTAGGCTATACTCGGACGGCGCGACATGCCCGTGAGGTATAACAGCAATAATTATATCACTATTATGCTGCCATACCTCCATAGACCCAACGCATACAAATCTGCCTAACCACGGAGGGTTTGTGTTCCACCATGCCACAAACATTATTGAGGCCTCCCATTAAACTCTATCCCAGCGACTAAATGCATAGAACAGAGCATAAATGTCAAAGCAAACAGAATCGTGGTTCTTTTCTACCCAATCGTCTAGCTGATGGTGAACTTTCAGCTCCCGCAGCCAATAGGGTTTAGACCCTTTTTGTCATTCCTGTATGCAGGAAAGGTGAGGTTTTTCTGTTTTCTTACCTATTTCAGCTCTCCACAGACGAAGTAAGTACACTACGAATGGTGATTTTAACTGGCTGACTTGGATTAGTAAGTCGCACTGCAGGATCGATGAAGAATCTGATGCCATGTCATACTTTGGGGCAGTCAGATTTCCTCCTGAAGGTCATCTATCTTCTTTAAGCATACCCATTAGAGTAGTAGCAAGTTCAGTCATGGTTACAAGCCTCTTCAGGTCCCTTATGGGAATCATTGGTACTATTGGCATTTGCTTCATTATCAACAAAATCCTGAACCGGATCGTACTCTACAAATCGTCCACCCCGCAATCATGGGACTGGAGTAAGGAAATCGTGCTCATCACAGGTGGCAGTGGGGGCATCGGCTCAGAATTGGTCAACGAATTCTCCCGCAGATACATCAAAGTTGTATCCTTTGACATACATACACCAAAAAGCACACTCTCTGCAAATGCACATTTCTACAAAGTCGATGTTACTTCGCCACACAGCATACATGAGGCCATGGAACAAGTCCGTCGGGATATTGGAGATCCAACGGTCCTGATCAATAATGCTGGCATCGCCTTAGGCAAAGACATTCTTGCTTGCACTGCAGACCAGATCAAGAAGATGGTCGAGGTCAATCTGCTGGCGCACTTTTGGCTTGTGCAAGAATTGCTCCTATCTATGGTCAAGCAGAATCACGGCCATGTTGTTACAATTGCTAGCGTGGCCAGCTTTATTACTATCGCAAGCAATATCGACTATAGCTGTACGAAGGCTTCGTTAGTAGCCTTCCATGAAGGTCTGACACAAGATCTGAAGCATAGATATAAGGCGAGAGATGTGCTTACAAGGTGAGTGTAATTTCCTTCTCCTGGGCACCAAGTCATCTAATATTTTCTCGTAGTATTATTTTCCCTTACTGGGTTCGGACGCCGCTGATACAGAACCTCACTACACATTCGACTTTCCACGATCCACTTCAGGAGCCGAACGATGTAGCTGAAGCGATTCTAGATCATGTATTGAATGGCCGCCGCGGAAACCTCTTCTTACCAGGTTATGCAGGTCTTTTATCTGGGATTCGCGGATTTCCTGCTTGGATGCAGGAGATGATTCGGGACAGCAAGGCCGGCGTTCTACGGGAAACTAGTTTTTGAGACTTGACATGGGACTTGACGAATAACTTTTCCGTCCACGATGATTTGGCTTCTGAGCTGCGTTATGGAAGTAGGTAGAGGCGTCTGCCTTTGGCGGCGCTGACTCGGTATAGTAAATAAGGGTGGTTAGAAAAGCAAGACGTCATACATCGATTGGCAGTGGAAACTTGAGAAGATTCAAAATATAACCTGCGTATAGGCTAAGCTCTGTATTGCTACGCTCACAAAATATCTGATAGTAGCCAAAGTAGTAGCGGTTAGTGCCAATAGTATTAGCCTACTTGTCTGCCCTTACAAGTAGACATATCGGATCACGGTGAAGCCATTTCCAGTCAACGGAACCACCGCCCCCCACAAACCGACCCCGGCCGTTCCGCCACCCACTCCGCTTAAGGCCTCATCACCGCGCGGAACTAAGAAGAAGCGCTTTGACAACTGAACCAAACTCGATCCTTCCACAAAAATGATCATGCGCAATGAATTTCTGGATGACACGGCGGTTCCTTCATGATACTCATCCCATGTCCACGGTTCTACCCCAGCTTCTATGCTGATCCCAAGTGCGGAGAAAATCTGGGGAAGCATGGAGCGGAATTATTGCCGACTCCAGACCAGGATATCGCGATGGACTATTTAAAGAAGAGTGGATAATGGTCAAAATCTCTTTCCCATCAGCAGATCAACTTCAACTCCTCATTCTTCTGCCTCTACATTTCGAAATGGCAAATCTTAAATCCCTCATCTTTCTGGCTGCCGTTTCGGCGGTACGTGCTACTATCAGCCCTGGTAGTCTCGTCACTATCTCTACAGCTGTCGATGCTACCAGTGGCGCTGCTTGGTGGGATCCTCTGGATGAGTACGGCGGCTACGACTGGCTTGCTTATCTGAGGAACCCTCCTGGTGGTGCTATTGCTGATAATAATGTCATGGTTGCGCGTCGCTCTATCTCTGATGGCACTGTCTCTCGCGACTGTGTCAGAGACTCAGACGGAGAGTGCGCTGTGTTTGCAGATGATCTGGGACATAACACTCCTAGCATCAGCGTCGATGGCGATGGTTATGTCCATGTTTTCACGAGCATGCACAACGAGCCATGGAAGTACTTCCGCTCATCTCAGCCATACAGCAGCACTCTCGTCAACGCCAGCTCTGATATGCCCGATCAGACAGTCCTCATCACATACCCTGTTATCAAGCGTGATGCTGACGGAAACTTGTGGCTGATCGTCCGCGGGCAAGCATCAGGCGATGGCTCTGCACGAGGAGGTTACTTCTACAAGTACACGACGAGCACCAAGAAGTGGGCCCGCATTAGCCTCTGGGCGTACAACAAGGGCTACTCTGTGTATCCTGATGACATTGCCTTTTCTTCGGACGGAGATGTTCATGTTCAGTGGGAATGGAGCAAGTATCCCGCGTCTGCTGTACGCCACCAGGGAAGCTATGTCCGCTATCGCCCATCTACCAACTCATTCACCTCTGCCTCTGGATCTACCGTTTCGACACCCGTCACCCAAAACACCGCAGATATTGTGTATCAGCCTCTGACTTCAGGCGAGACATACAGCGGCGACATCAACGCATCGCCAGGACCGGCTTTCCAAAGCGCAAAGATGGCGCTATACGAGCGCCCCGCTGGCACCGTTCACATCCAGAGTGCCTACCGCTTCAAGACCTCAACTAGCGGAACATGGCAAGTTCGTCGTGCTACAGCCACATACGGCACTTCAAACCCTTGGGCACGTGAGATTCTGTATAGTGACAGTGAGACCAGCGCTGGTATTGGTATCACTCACGACGGAACAACTGCTCGCATCTACTACAGTCGCTCTTCGGCCAGTGCCTTTGTGCTGGAGAATGTTGGCGGAGCTGGCTGGACCAATACTGCCATTGAACCAGCGGTTGGCAAGAAGGTGCAGCGTCTTCAGGCCTTGATGAGGAGTGATGGAACGGATGTTTTGTACTTGGGTGCGCCGACGAATGTGAACTCGACTACCGGAAGCTTGTATCTTTTGACTGTTGGTGGCAGGACTTAGTAGGACGGTGCTTGTCAAGCATGAGACACTTGGATGTGATTCAGTGGGATGGCCATAGCTAAGACTCCATATCATCCCATATTAGTCAATACCTCCCTTCTCATATTTCGAGAGTATTTCCATTCTTATCTTACATGTCCATGTTCTGTTCAAAATGCCAACTACTACTGCCCAGCGCTATACCCATAGTCTCCATCCTCTGGATACTCAACTGGCATCTCAGGAGTGATATTACTAAAGTCTCCGTGAAAGTTCAGAATGCTATTTGTGAAAGAATCATCTGGCCTTCCCGTAGCGTTGAACTGGGACGTCGACATATCCTCCACGCCGAGCATCGGGGCTGATAAGTATGTCCAGAAGTTGAGCTCATCGGGTGCGACTGCTACATCTGAAAGATCGAAGAGTGGCCACGTATCTTCTGGCATCATTGATGATATGGTGTTCTGACTCTGACTGTCGCCAAAGAGCCCTTGTTGAGTGTTTGTTGATGCCCCGAAACCGGCCCAATTGTCGCCCGCGGGTTGTGTCCCGTATTCAGCTGTATGAGCTGCTGGTCGGTGTTGAGTTCCGGCATCTATATGAGATCCATACACCTGATTCATTCCTATATTCCCATGTCCTAGACTTACATCTGGAGGGCTGGAATCTTGCATATTTGTATCGCTTCCAACGGCCAAGTTCCGCTGCGACACGCCATCGGAATCCTGCCTCCGGAGCTGCTGTATGATAGAACGCCTTCGATCCCGCCGAGACTCCTCTAAGTTGTGATGTATTGGTAGCCGCTGACCTCCTCCTGCTGATCGCATCATATCCTTCTCGACCAGATCGATAGTAGCATCAGCTAATTTGGATAGTGCTTCACGCGCTCGTGCAATTCTTTCCCACCGTGTTCCCAGTTTCTCAAGTATACTCTTCCATTGAAACAAACAGCTCTTGAACGAGATCCAGTCATCTTTGGCCTTCATTCGCGCCTGGGTATTCTTCCAGACGATGAACACGAGAGTAATTCCGCTCATGAATTGGAAATGCAGGTCTATCCAGGTAAAGTCCATTAGACCCTCGCTGATACGAAGGTATGAGAGCTGAATAAGGTCTTTTGCCGCTTCGTAGCATGACAAGGTGTCAGACGTACTGAGGTTTGGACGAGACGGAGATGGTCTGTAGAGGATGAGCAGTGCTGTACGATACCAGTAGCCCCACCAGTTGACGTTATGACCATCGGAGTCAGTGAGAGTCAGGGCTACTGAGTTCCAGCCTTTCAACCGCTGAGCCATCTCGTTAGTCCAGTGGGTAAGGTCTGTGTCCTCTCCGCCGGCGCTCGTATCATCTCGCCGTACTGCATGTAGCTTGTGTACGATCTCACTCTCGAGTCGTTGCAGTTCGAGCCAGTGCAGTATCTGTGGTCGCTTATTCGGTACTAACGAGTGTCTCGGCAGATGAATGTCGACGGTAAAGTCATCAAACGTGAAGGGCCGACCAAGAAGGATATTGAGCGTCCGATCAAAACTGTATGTTACCCAGAATAGCCTTCGCTTTGTATCTGCTTCACTTATCCTCTCAACTTCTGTGTCGTTACCCGTTGAAGAACTAGCGATTGTGGTTTCTGAGTGATATCCGAGATCAATGCACATCCGCATGCAAAGACCTGAGATATACCAAACCGGCGCAGAGGATGAGTCAAGGATCGAGAGAAGCAACAGCAGTAGAAGACATTGAACTGACTTGACATTCTTTGTCTGCATAATCAGACCGATGTCCGCCATGGCATTGGCAGTGAAGCCTTTCGATAATGTCGTGCTCTCATTATGATCGTTGGACATGAACATGAGAGAGATGGCAAGCACCATGTTAAGCATGAATCGAGTCCACACCTCGCCAGATGCTGGCCGATTTTGGCCATCACTGTCGTTATGTCGAGCGTAGAATTCTGTTACGGCCTTGCTAAATTCCTGCTGGTCAAGAATGGGATACTGAACCTGATATTGGCTGAAGAACGTGTCGATGAGACTATTAGCCGTCTCTCGTGATGGCAAGGCAATTCTGGCGCTGCTACTAGTGGGCTCCTTTGGTCCGGCTCGAGCTTCTGTCACCTCGGATGGTGATTCGAAGTCTGGATAGTTTTGCTGAGCGGACTCGAGAACTGATCGAACCAAGTACATTCCTACGCATCCGTAAGCTCAAGTACTTGCTGTTATAAGTGTGTCCCTACCACTAGAAGCTCCGATAAAATGAGCGTGGCCCTCATCCCCGACTCGAATTAGGTCTTGAGGGTGCTCATCATCTGAGCGCAAGGTCGAAGTAGGCGGCGACACCTCGGCTGTCGCATCGTCAACCTCTTGAAGCTGAGATTCCAGTCGCATGAGCTGAGCTTCCAGATCATGGATGTAACTCCTAGGATGGACGTCGCCTGAGCGGCCATCCGTGTAGTCACATATCGAGCCTGAATTTTGACATGGCTGGCAGGCAGGAATCTCTGTGTTGACATCAGTGAAAGGGACCGACGCAAAACGAATCGCAGAGCAACTCACGTGTATCACAACGCGCTTTGCGTTTGCGACAACGATTACACGCGTTTATCGTCTAGGTCATTGTCAGTGATAAAAGCTTGCATAGCCACAGGTAGGAAGCTTACGAAGTACGGCGGATCCATTGTCCGCCAAACACGCCATCATCCTACATAGATTTGGTGTATCTGACGCGTGCTTCCCTGCAATGTCTCGTCTGCACGATCAAAGTCGGAGCCGATCGCTTTGAGTAAAAGTGCGGAGTAAATTGGGCGTGGAATTCATTCCGCCCCCGCTAACGAGGCAGCTGATCCTTTTCTCCACAAAACTCCCCATGTCGATCTCGACATACCCTAAAGGTTTATTTTGAGCATGATGAAGCCTGCCATCGATAAACTCCTAGACTTGGCTTCGACTATGTTACCCAATACTAATATTTGAGATATTGCTAACTAGAGTTGAATGTAAGCTGTTATACTTCTACAGTAGAGTGACACTAGAAGTGGCATGGATAGACAACTAAAATAACGGATGAACCTTGGTCTTACCAGAATTCCTCAACCACGAGCAACACATCAAGCACAAAATAACAAAAACTACAGTACAGTACAATAATGATTAGACACCGTAAGAACAGACATAGATTTGAATCGACCTCTTACGTGGGATGCATGGTTCAAGTGCTGGGCTATACTAGTCCCTTGTATTCATAATTGATTCTAGGTGATTCGTTTGTGCTATTAACAAAGTTGTTGTATGATAGCCAATCTCACCAGCCACCAAACGATTCAGCATTGACATGCCAAGCCCGAAAGCAATTGCCAAAAGTATGCTTAGCCAAGACACTTTAGTACAGTCAGAGTCTCAATTAAGTTAGTTAACTATGTAGATAATGACATAACTTCCATATCCACCTGAATAGGTCTCATACAGTCAAAGATTCGCTCCAAAAGCATAAGCGCGAAGCTATCCTTATAGGCTGCATCATCGACACGATCCGAATTATACAGACTTATCCCGAACCTCAACTCGCTCCTCCTCGGCACCAAGCATCTGCTTAGGTGTAGCATCCTCTTCTGAATGGACGTTGAGCGATCCAAAGTGCGAATCCAACTCCTCCAGAGTCTTGTTCTTGGTCTCAGGGTAGCAAGCATAGACAAGAATGGCAGCAAAGACGTTGAAAGACATGAAGATGAAGTAGACGCGAGGTCCGATGCGGGAGACAGCAATGGGCCAGACCTGGCCGACGATGATCGAACCGAGGGATGAGCCGGAAGAGGAGATGGCGAGACCCTTGGAGCGGCAGTTGGCGGGGAAAATCTCGGAAGCGTAGATCCAGGCACAGGGTCCGAAACCCATACTGTCTGTGAGGTTGTTAGTATGTTGAATGTTTATTGGATGATCTGATAACTTACATCCAACGGTGAAAAAGAAGATAAAGAAGATGTTGGTGTAGTTGGCACTTTGGTTGTTTTGTCCGGGATAGGCAGTTTGAAGAGCACCATTGATCTGGAGCATGTTAGTAGCTGCAATGAGACTGATATATAGCAACTCACCATCAAACAGAAGGCCATGATGATAGCTCCAATACCAAGCGAATGTCTTCGACCAAGCTTATCAATGAAGAACATGGCGGCAACGGTGCAAACAACCTGCACCGTTCCGTCGATGCCAGAAGCAAGTAGACTCAATTCCTCAGAGGTACCAGCGGCGATGAAGTTGGTGGGGAGATAGTATCGAATTCCAGCAGCACCACTCATCTGTTGGAGGAAGGCAAGAGACCAAGCACGCCAGAGTCGTGACCAGAGTGGCTTCTGCTGAATGAAGACACGGGCTGACGTGATGGAGTTCTCCTGATGCCAGAGGATATTGGCGCGAATCTCGTCGAGTTCGGGTTGGATTTCGATGGCAGAGAGACCGCGGAGCTTGCAGAGGGACTCGCTTGCGGCTTCGACTTGGTCTGTTTCAACGAGCCATCGAGGGCTGATAAGAGTCAGAGCGGAGCACAGAAGACAACTGTGATAGACATACCTCTCAGGAATGAACAAGACACCACCGAGGAAGAGAAGAGCAGGGATGAACTGCATAGCGGTGGAGAGGCGCCATTCAAGATCGATGCCATTACCATACTCCCAGAACGAGTAGCCATAGCCAACCCAGAATGCCATAGAGATACTGCACCAGTTAGCACTATACTCGCTTGGTGCCAAGGCTTACTTACCCAGAGACAATGCCGACCTGATTAGCAGCAACGTACAGACCACGATGCTTGGCTGGCGAGATCTCACTGAGATACAGCGGGACAGCAGTGGAAACAACACCTGTTCCAACACCAGCGATGATTCGTCCGATAACCATCATGGCGAGGTGAACAGCACCAGTCTGAATCGCGGCTCCAACACAGAGGAGGCAGACACCACCGAAGCCAGCCCATCGTCGACCGTACTTGTTGTTGATGGGGCCTGCCAGGAGGGCGAAAGAGGCGAATTGACCAGCGGAGAAGATAGCTGTAATGAGACCCTTCTCACCGGACGAGGGATGGTCGAGGGCTTTGTTAAAGCCGGGGGACACGTAGATGGTACTGAGAATGCCGATATCATACCTATAAACCGTAAGTCTCAGGTCCATGGGCATTGCGAACTCTTAACTTACCCCCAGAAGATTGAGCCCATCGAAATGACAAAGATACTAAACAAGAGCCAGCCGCTCATCTTGCCTTGCGCAGGCACGGCGCCCAACTCGGTAGTCATCTTGATAATAAACAGTCAGAGATAGTAATTGAACAAGTTGTGAGAACTCGAGTGTTCGTGCTGTTGAGTTTCCCCGCAAGAAAGTCTGGGGAAGGCATACTTTTTAATCTTTTGTCAAATGGCTCTAAATCTGGGGTAGCGAAGTCGGGTTCTGGATGCAAACAGGGATTTTCATGGTATGATTCCGCGTTGCGGGGTGCGCTAAAGCTAGAGACGGAGCCTCCGCCTGTTTCTCCTCACTCACGACGGTGGTTCCGTCTGGGGCTGTTGGATGCAACTATTCCGTTTTATGATAAGTTTTAAAGGTTGGTTCATAATGGACTGACTATTAGATGCAGGTTCAAGTCTAACGATTTACGAAAAATACTGATCATCACTTGACCCGGTTCCCTGTCATGACTGCCAACGGCACCAACGGGAATTCCCCGTCTCTCGGCGAACTTAAGCATATCTCGTCGACTCGCTTAACTCCCAGCCTCAGCATCCATTCATTCTCTATTCTTACAAACCATGAGTTCAGTCGGGGCTTCCGTCCGGGTCAACACCTGACACTGCAATTCCCGTCTGATCTAGACCCTGTATCGGGACCCCAGAATTTATCAGATCAGGAAAGATGTCTTTCTTTCACCCCTTTCCATTTACAGTATGCAGAGGATGGAACCATCGAGAGCATCTCTCTTATGGCGCGTAATGGCCGCGTTACCGGACTGTTGGGACTCCCAAGGCCTCATGGACCGTTGGTCGCTAAGATTATTGAGGTTGGTGGCGGATTCCTCTCTGAGATCATAGACCAAGCCGCTCAAGCATTATGCATTGCTGGTGGCACCGGTATTGCACCATTCATTGCTATGGCGGCGGCGAAAAACTGCAGCCGCAGTACCAATCACCTGAAACCTAGTCTCATCTGCAGCATTCACGGCGATGACTTTGGAGTTATCGAGTATCTCTGGAACCACGAGATGCTCTACCCGCGAGACTGGGATGTCATTCGCATTTTTGTGACGCCTGGAGAAGAAACTGGTGGGATGGCTTCCGGCAAGCCACAGAGCTGGTGGCATCAGCGCTTTAAGGAGCTCTTACATGACCATAGCGACAGTGATGTTTTCCGTCTTGGGAGAATGGAGAAAGAAGAATTGGATGATTTTAATAAAGATACAGACGGGCCAGTGCTCTTTTGTGGAAGCAAGCAATTGGAGTGGCAAGTCAAAATGTGGTTTCTTGGAAAGAAAGATATCCATTGTACGGAGAGGTAGAGAAGAATATTCGTTATTTTACTTCTACCGATTATTGAGTACTATGCAGATGACTTATCAGCTTTCATATAAGAAATGAATGCACGCGTAACACTAATTCCCGGTTATATGTATCTATTCGTACACTCGGACTTCGAAAATACCACCAAAGGCATTCTCATCGCCATTTAGCTCCAGGACCTCAATACCAAGCTCCTTCACCGTCCTACTCGCCTCGAGAACAACCTCTCGGCGCGATAAGTGATTCTCATCCTCACGATACAGTTCTCGCTCTCCGCTAGAGAGGTCAAGCACACGCCACTTCTTGACACAGAAGGGGATAGTCCTCTCGGGGTGACCTCTCAACACCGACTCGAGAGCGTGATCATAGTCTGTGTCAAAGTGAACGACGACCTTGTTGACCTTGATTGGTGTATCCCAACCGATCTTGAGAATCCTTCTACTAGGGGAGTCGGCACGAGGAACCCAGCAGTTGGCTCTCTTGGTCGGTCGAGAAACACCATTGCCAATGTTCTCGACCCCCCAAGCCTTCAGAGGTGGATCCAGTGTCAAGGCTAGGTTATGACCCATGGGCCTTCGAACTGGTGTCCAGCGCTCAAACTCATCAACTCCAACGTCACTAGGCGGGCTCTGAGTGCATTCGTGTTCGACAGTCATAAGTGCTGATACACGTGTCTTGGTGGTGCATAGTGCTACAGAATCGTTCTGGAGGAAAGAGAGGAAGACATATTGAGTCTGAGGGTTCTCGACCTTGAAGTCGATAACGAGATCGTTCTGCCCTGGAACCAGGGAAAACTTGGTCTCAGCCAGGATGACTTCGGGGGTGTAGTTGTAAGGCTTCTGAGACCCTCGAAGCTGAACCGTCAATACAGTGCCTTCGACTGACATAGCCGTGACGTAGAAGGTAGGAACAGGTCCTTGTGAGAGGGGGAGCATCTGCGCAAGACTTCGGACTAGGACCTTTGGTGGTCCATCAGCTGGGAGTTGCGATAGCTCAAAAGATGATCCCTCAATCTTCGAGGCTGATCGAACAAGATCTTCAGAGTCGTTGAGCTTATACCCAGGAATGAATTGACCAAAACGCATGAGCTCTCGCTGGAAGTTCTTCATATTGCTCTTGACAAGCAATTCCATAGGGTCGACGCTCTGCTTCTTACATAGAGAAGCAGCGATACCTAAAGCGTTGGCATTGGCTCCGCACGTTGCCATAACGCGGGTAGATGCAAAGGCGACGTGGGAAGCTGACATGATGCGGCCTCCGTACATGAGATTGGGAATCTCGGAGCAGACCATTGAGGAGAATGGTATTTGGTAGATACCTGTGGCTGTTAGTAAAACGAAGACTTGGTCATACAATGAATGAACTTACCCTTTGAGTGCCACTGAGTGCAGCCGTCTACTTCGGAGAAGACACCATCAGCGGGATGCAGATCGAGAGACCAGCCACCAAATGACACAGCATCAGAGTGATAGCGCTGCTCAACAATGTCCTGCTGCACCATAATAGTAGGGCCGACTGTCAAGATTAGCTCTGGTCGCAGATATTGCATAGAGGAACTCACTGAAGCGTCTACTCTCCCTCTTTCCCGGGATCGTCCCAACCCACTCAAGCGTCAAATTCTCCGCCTCGGGAAACCTCCCCGAATTCTTAAAATAATCCCAAACTCCGTACACAACCTTCCAAAGCTCCCACTTGATCTGCTCCGTATCATGGATAGTATCAAGTCTACCACCATACTCAATCCACCAGAGATTGCAGCCCATCTCTTTGGTGCTAAAGCTCTTGAAGCGAGGAATTTCTCCCTCAACGTCTTTCAAAGCGTAGGCTGGTGCGACATACTTGACGGGCTTGCCGGTGTCTTTGGTGTAGAAGTAGATGGAGTGGCCGAGAAGATGGCCGTACTCGGAAGATGGCGCGAAGAGCTCGTTGAACTCATCGCGCTTTTCGGCGCCGATTCTGAAGGGGGCGCCAGCGAGGAATGAGAGTGTGCCGTCGCCGGTGCAGTCGATGAATTGCTGAGATTGGATGGTGTATTTGAGAGAAGATTGTGAGTTGAATGCGCTGACGGAGCTGATGCGATCACCGTCCTTGTCGCAGCCAACAAGAGCTGTGTTGAGGAACAATTGGATATTTGACTCCAATCTCACTTTCTCCAGAAGAATCGTATCAAGAATCAGAGGATTGCCCTCGGGGTTTCGATACAAGTTCTCGAGTAAAATCTCATCAACAAGACCGCCCTCTCTCGCATAGCGATTGTTATTGAACATATGCGACGTAGCTCCAAGGATCCATAGCCGGACCTCACTGGAAGCATTGCCTCCAAGAACAGGTCTATCCTGGATGAGAATAACTGACACGCCATTTCTGGCTGCTGCGATGGCAGCGATAGTACCAGCGAAGCCTCCACCGCAAACACAGAGGTCTGAGTTCAATGTGCGCTGCTGGAAGTCACGGCTTTGAGTTGCTGGCTCGCGACGGAGGACAGGGTCGTGGGATATCCTTGCAGGGGCCATGGTAGCGAAGTCTGAGTGCTAACTAGCTGGCTAGTGGAGTGTTGTAATTTGTGTTCAAGTCAAGCTAGGATAATGAAAATGAGTAAATTACATGCTATGAAATAGCCTCTTTTATTACTCGCAATCGTAACACCTGATGATCACCCCGATGCAGCCGCCTGCAATAAGTCTAACGGTTAGTCAATCTTAAGAGCAACATCAACGGAACCGCCGTTTAGGTTGTTGTCTTGCCACTAACACTTTTGCGGTGGTTCCGTCGGACATTCCACTTTTTCCCCGCAAGCTAACCCGGAGACTCACATCGGGATGAAGGAGCCGCCTCCAGCGAAAGCGGCTCGGCGGAGACTTGGGCCCTCGTGATAATTCCATGACCTTGTTTATGATCGTTTCTCGGTGTCATTGGCTGTCCAACCCCGAATGTTCTTAGGCGAGTGCCGACGAATTGGACTACTCTGTACAACCATGAGCGAGACTGGGGACAATGCCCAAAGGCGACCACTGCGGAATGTCACCCTGCGAGTATCGCAAATATTTTCAGCCTGTACCTTCTGTAAAGCTCGGAAGATCAAGGTATACGCATCGTTATACTCTCAGACCGGACGAAAACTGATTCCTCGTAGTGTAATGGTGAAACTCCAGCATGCGGTGGATGCGTCAAGTTTGGCCGTCAAGCGACATGTTCTCTCTCGACAGAATCTGCAAATCGCGGACGAGATTATCCAACATATCTTCGACAAAAGATCGAGGCTGCTCAACAACGCCTCAGCCAACACCACGCTAGACAAAACAACCTCACTTCGCCGTCAAATACTGAGCGGTCCAACCGGAATGAATCAGCAGAGACTCATCAACGGTCTATCATCGATTCACTCATAGCAGACATCGGGGCACTTCCCATCATAGCATGTTCATATCCATCAGCCGCAGAGGGCCCGACTCTATCTTCACTTGTGCTAGCGACTGCAAGCACCAATCAACTCGCATCCGCCCTGAGATTAACCCAAGCCAATGATGTTGCACCGTGTTTACCCAAAGAATCGACAGCTCTGAGCCTGGCAAAACATTACTTTGATCAGGTCTACCCACGAATACCTTTCTTCTCTATCCAAGGCTTCTGGGTGCAGTTCGAGCATGTCTTTTCCGGCGTTGATCCTCCTCGCGAGCGCGGACAGGATGGTCCACCACAAGATCCAGCCAGCGTCCTTACGCCTAGCCAGGATGATCTGGATCGATCTTCGATAAGTCATGGATATAGCTACTTCACCGTTCTGTTAGTGCTGGCTATATCAGCTTCGAGTCTATCGCGAAGTGCCGATAGCGTGATATCCACCCAGGCACAGCGACTATTTCGTACAGCACTAACATTCCGCGAATCGGCCATCTTACCAAACACTATCATTGGTGTTCAGTCGATACTATTCTTGATCCAATTTGCGACTCTCAACCCCTCATTACTTGACGCCTGGTATCTTATCGGTGTTGGGATGCGCATGTGCGTTGATCTTGGACTCCATCAAGATCCACAACCTCTCGACTCGGTCGCGACAAGCCTCTTGGAGACACGGCGCCGTTTATGGTGGAGCATGTACTCTTTCGATCGATCTATGAGTTTGGGATGTGGACGACCAACAGAGATATCTGACTCTGCTATAAACGTGTCCCTGCCCACATTCAGAATTGAGACAGCAGCAACAGCAGTTGAGGTTCACGGCTATCTACAACGCTATCGTGTTCTGCAGATCCAGTCCGAGACATACAACCGCCTGAATAAGTCTCCAGCATCTGAAACAGATGATGCGCAATCAGTTCATGAACAACTCAGCAAGAAGTTGGGCGATTGGAAAGACTCAAGCTCTCAACTACCGAATAAGACCCTCATCGAAAGTGAATGGTTGATGGGCCGTATGCTTCTTCTTAGGCCCTGCAGATTGTTACCTCAACGGACGCCTGATGAACTTGGTGAACTGTGGCAAGCAGCTGTCGGATTCATTGCGATCTATCGTCGACTAGTGGAGTCTAACTCGATATTCTACGTTCAGATTGCCTGCGAGAAGATTTACTGGACTGGCCTTATGGCGTTCTATAGCTACTGGCAACTCCACACTATCACCACTGGAGACCCTAATTCTATGCGGCGTCTGGATGTTTGGATGATCGTCAAGGATGTCATGTTCATCCTTCGAGCATTGAGTGAGAGATGGGACCAGGGAAAACTTTTATGTGGACGACTCGATGATGTGAGCACCCGTGTTCTTGAGGTATCGGAAAGCGATGTGGGAGTTTGTATGGCGGCTGCATTGCCTGCTGAACTACAGAATCTGGAACAGTATACAAGCTTGACGGTAGTGTGGGCGTCGGGTCACGAAATGGATCAGAGGAACGAACATGCGCTGGACACAAACGAGCTCCGACATTTGGTATCTGAGATGTTGTAATTAGCAGTGGCTTTTCCACGTAGCTGAATGTCTACATAGATGAACTTTACTGCCTCATTATGTTGCTAGCAGTGCCAGCTCTTCCTATAGCTATTCATATCACTTGTCACAGTGTTCATCTCATACAACGCTGCAATCCTGTATAGGCTTATCATTCCGCAAGTCCCGTTGAAACCGAGTGTTGAAAGTCCATGCACGAGTTTAATCAACTGATTTTACCTCAGTTAAAGGTCAGATAATTATTCGATAATAGAAGATACTGAATAATGGGAATTTCTAGAGCTAGAGAAGGGCTGCAAGGGCAGCAAGAAGGGAAATCATCCTAGAGACATGAGTACTAGCACTACTGATAACAGGCACAGTACTAGGGTAAGACCCCTTGGAGCCAGGAACATTAGAGTTCTGAGATTCTCCCTGTGTACCAGAACCGGAACCGTCGTTTGAGCCACCGTTGGGGGTGCCATTGGGGCTAGTGTCAGATCCACCACCAGACTCTCTGTTAGATCCAGGACTGGAATCTCCGTTGTTAGAACCAGAACTTGAACCAGAACTTGAACCACCCTGAGAGTTGCCGCTGTCGCCGTTATTAGAATTAGATTTGGACCCTCCGCCAGAGGCCCCGTGAGGAGCAGTCGCATTCCAGTTCACACCTTGATGCGGTCTAATAACATTGTGCTGAGACGGACAGTTGTATCCGCCACAAGTAGGTACCGCATCATTGCAACTATCAGGGGTACCCCAAGAATGTTCCCATGGCTGGTATACAACCTTACCACTGGGGCAAGTGGTACAACCTGTATCCGTCGGTACAAAGAACGAGTTGTAGTTATACCAGTCAGGGCATTGCTGGGGTTGATAAACCGTGATGCTGTTACAGCTGCCTCCGGAACAAAATTTAGGAATATACCTCTGACCACCAGCGCAAGAGCACGGCTCAGAGATATAGACCCATTGGCCATCATAGTCACTGCCGTTGATTTCGACAAAGACGTAGACAGTAGCAGAGTTAGTCGAATGGCACTTTCCGGCAGAGCATACCAGAGTGGCGGCGATGACCTCGGTAGCTATGCTTGAAGCTCCAGTATTGGTGACAGTAGTGGTGAAAGTAGTGACAATGGTCCTCTGATCTGTCACGGTTTGGGTGATAGACTCGGTAAGAGTGACGCCAGCCTCAAGAGCGACATAGACGGCGAGAAGAATATTGCTAGATATAGTTTGGCGAATCCGAAGCTTGGAGTTAGATTCACCTCCACAGAACTGGGTGTTGTCTCCAGGACACTCGATATTACACTGGTCAAGGGCGACGCGGCTGGTAGCAGAACCAACCTCATCACCACAGTAACAAGCACTATCCGAGTTAACAGCCAGGACTTTGAGTATACGCATAACACTTACGTATCATGTACGCCAAAGTAACTCCGCCCAGCACAGAGAGTAGCACAAATACCCAAGTCCATCTTGGGGTTAGATTGAGCCAGCGTAAAGGTAGGGAAGCCAGCATTAGAAGCAACACATCCAAAGAGAGTAAACTCGCCGACCTCGCCGGGAAAGCCAGTGGGCAAGGTAGCAGTTGCAGAAGGAGAGTTACCAGTAGCCGTTCCTGCAGTTCCGCCTTCCGAGTTGACAGAGCCACCTGCACTGCTGACCTCGGTGGCAGTCTCAGTAGGGAAGATAGTCTCGCCTTCTGTGTTAGTGGTGAAACCTTCACTATTGGTACCAGCAGTAGCCCCAGTGGTCAAGACAGTCTCTCCACCAGACGGGGTAGTAGCAGCCTCACTGCTGGCTGCAGGCGCCGTTTCAGTGGGAAAGATGGTCTCCCCCTCGGAGTTGGTCGTAAATTCAACGCTGTTAGTCGCGGAAGTACCAGTGGGGGTACCAATGATAATCGAAGGGATGGGGGTTGAGACTGCACCCTGACCATTCTGGATGGCGGCCCCCTGGAGGATAATGCCCGTTTTATCACCGTTGCAAGATTGTCGGAATATCATATCATATTCATCCTTCGGGGGTATAGGATTGGTGGATAGTTGTAAATTGCCGAAGCTCCCAGATATTGGGACAGCAAGGGCCAGCTCACCATCGACGAAAACTTGAAAAACACAAGGGCTAGACTCAGCCCGCTTCCTCCTACTAGAAGAACTCGCGATTGTTACGTTAACAATGCGATTGACTGATATGCCTAGGGCAGAACCAACATCACGAGAAATATTAGCTTTGAAAGAAGCATAGGAATTATCCGGAGCAATGTTAGGAATAGGGAATGGGAGAGGTATCCGCTGGCGCCGCCTGAGGGTAGAGTCAGAGGCAACAGGGGACATGAGTCTATATTTGTATAATGTTAGTGTCGTGTTGTTATTTTGGCGGTTTCTAGGTGATACTTGCATACTAGCGCCATCGGGCGGTGGGTAAAGAGAAGCACCTGGGCCCAATATGGCGTTTCGCAAATCCAATGCAAATGATGCGACTCTTGATGCAGAAGGAGAGGCGTTGGTCTCAATGCTGCTAGAGCTCGGAAGACCGTTGGTGGTACCGGTAGTGGTGGTGGTTGGTAAAATGCTAGTAGGAGTAGAGAGCGAAGAAGAAGAGGTGGCCCTCTCAGCAGCAGAGGTGCTGGAATTGGTGAACCTAGTGAACTGGCCAAACGCACAGGAGGCGCTGGCCAACAGCAGGCCTGAAGTTAGGCGCATGGTTGGATAAGGGATTGAACAAAAGGAGTGATTGACAATGAAATGGGGAACTAAAGGACGACGGCGTGGACTGGGTGTTCAGTTTATATGCATTAAGCTTCCCAGTCATGGGAGACTATGGCTCTGATTGTGTGATGCTCGTATCTGGAGTAGTCACATTCCTGTTCAGAGCTTCCACTACAGTAACGCAACCGTTGAGACTTGTGGCTGGGCGCTTGTACAAATACAAATGACTTACTTAGCAACCAATTGCTTTGTGTGCAGTATCTTACTTTGAGACATTTCCAGCGCGCGATTGTATTCCAAGTCATATCAACACCGTAAGCTCTGGATCTAAACCACTAGCAACTACCTTATCATCCAAGGCATCCGTTTTCGCCTGCAACAGCCATTCAAAATTCTAATTTAGACCACAGTAGTGGTATCCAAAATATGCAAGGCTCGATAATCCAACCGGATTTATCTTAGCGCTTCACCCAAGGTTATGTCAATAACCGTTCTAGCCGTTTTAACTGCTAACTGTCAACGGATAAAGGTTCCAGGTCTCTGGTAACTTTGTGGCTTTTGTCTGGAATGCGTTTTATAAGCGAGGTTGTGACAGCATGCCCGCATTCAGTCCTTGATTATGACCGAGACATACTCTACACTGGTTATGGATTAAGACTTCTTTATATGATTTCTACAGTAACGCAGGGAAAATTAGTTAAATCGACCAAGAGGCGGTTGTTGGCCTGGTAACAAACTTATAGCAAACCCAGGCTTAAGACAAAGATATGAGTACCAGGTTTTAATAATTATATGCAAATATCATATTCTTCATTAAGACGGTGGTGCAGTCAGAACCTGTAGTTGAGAGACTGGAGCATATTGAGTAGTATATATAATGGCCTAAAAGACGTTCGATACGTACTCGATATAATTTTATCACTCTTAACTACAAATAGCTCAAGCTTCTCATACCTCCCATCAGCAATTCGATGATAGGTGATTATGGATTGCTTAGTGTCTGTGAAAGCAGGTTGTAAGAAATGGGTAAAGCGACGGCAAAATGGGACAGTTCACGATAAAGCCAATTGCAATGGAACCAGAGGCAATCAAAGCGGCTGAAAGATAAATCTAAACAAATGAATAACTAGAATGCTTATTTCTATGGCGTATGTCTTCCTTCCGCCTTACCTCCGATTCTAAATCAAATCAACACTGTCATAGGGTTCCATCCAGCGTCCGGCCTATAATGTAACCATAATGACAAAGAGCCATAGCCATATTCTGAAGCAAGATAGTCTCCTGGGCCTCTCTCTTCTATCTACCCCTTCACTTGACCCGGTGATACCGGAATACGTGCCGCCAGTACATGTGCTCCGACGCGATGGAGCGTTCTTGGACGGATGGCCTATAGCTGACGTCTTAGTGATAACACTTGTTAAAGATTACACACATAGTTACTAGACAAGATAGTCAACGCTGTAGCTGCAGAGTCCTTGTGTTGGTCTGCGCGAAGTCTGCCGGTGTGCAGGCATTCAAGAGTTGCTGACACGACCTCACGTTTTCTGGCACCAGTCAGTCAGCGCCGATGTGTGGGCTAGCGATGGGTTCTGGCAAGTTGCAATGCCATTTGTGGTAACTAGAGGATAGCTAGAGGTTCAGAATTCTTGCAGTCATTAGAGCAGATCTCATCCAGAAGCCGGATCCTGTTGAAAGCCAAAGTGACATGGAGGTTCTGTACAACATGCTACGTGCCACCAAGTCTCAGCCTAACCAAGAAGTCTTCACTGATCATCGTCCGCCACTCGTCGACTGCTTCTTCGGGCCTGTCTACGATGGTCATGATATCGTTAGTTGCTTGTCAGGTGTTGACGTTGACAATTGTGTTATCAGACAGTCTTTGTTGGGTGGGAGGCTCAACATAATTAGCGAGACTGGCAAAATGTAGCTGAAGTAGCACTGGCCAGTATTTTCCCCAACGTTTCTGGATATTTTCGCGCGATACATAAGTTGTGTCCATGAATGCAACCGGTGAGGGAGCTGACACGACTGGAAGCGTCTGGGTACGCGTGCCATTGCATTTCAATGCTATTAGATGTACCAGGTTTCACCTGCAGTACTGACAGCGACAGAATATGCTCATAACCCTTGGATACGGCTCAGTGGCGTATGCATTTATCTTTTCATATCTTAGATACAGGGGAAACTAGGTAGTATAGACATGTTCCATCACATACTACCTGCCGGGATTCATTCTCCATCTTGACGTCAACGTACATCTTCTTGCCCTCCAGTTGTTTGATCATCGCCGTGACTATGAAAACCCCACCCAGGACCATTGGTTTACGATAGTTGACCTCGAGCCGGGCCGTCATAGTGGTAGGCTCACCCATCTGCGGGGTACCTTGCACCCTTCCAGCATGGTGTGTGTTGAGAAGTGCTAGCCAGCCAGCGACTGTGTCAAACAGATAGGAGAGGAACCCGCCATGGCCACGGCCAGCCCATCCAGCCACTCCAGGCCCGATATCATACATGACGCACAGTTCTGGAAATGATGCCCCGGTCAGGCGGCTTTCTTGGGGCTTTTGATGGAAGTAGGCCAGTTGCGCTCTGACGCCGTCGGGGATGGTCAGAATACCGTTTGCGAATGCTCCCCTGTTCATGACGTTCCTCAACGGGTTCTGGATTTCGTGAAGCAAATTTATATCCGGAGCTGTCAGGATTTCGGCGCACCATGGCACCTTGAGAAAGTGGTGCAGATCAGACGCGTTGTTGTTCATCGGGTGGTGCTGCAAGTAGGTCGATTTTAGTGGTACAAGCTTGACGTCTTGGTCTCCTGTCTGAACACGCCGGTGGAACTACAGTAGAATGTATTTGTATGACTCCAATGCTTTGGGCTTGTTGATCAATCTCATATACTACCCAGAACAAGCCTTTCCACGGTTGAATCCAGGTAACACTCACGGTGTGGACCCACCAACTTTTTATGCCGAGGCTCAAAATATTAGCCCTATATTTGCCGAGTCGGGTTTCGGGGTATGCTATAAGGGAGCCGGCGGGACGACCGGGCTCCCGACTATGTGCTTTGGTGTGCATTTTTATTAATCCAGATATCGTGAATGCAGGGACAAGAACTGTTGTATCATTTCGGCATAACAGCCGGCCTTACATGCATCGTATACAAAGCCGCTTACTATACCCCCTGGCGAGGCGCCCGAATAGGAATTTGCTACTCAACCAGTGAAGTCGATTACCGGATGAGCTACTCAGTCGAAATGATGATTCAGTAGGTGTCGGCCTTTGCTTTGATTGATCCTTTCTGGCTGTCTTTTTATGAAGACCATGTCGGGGGCCTCATCGACCAACAAGAAAGAGGGGGATCCAAATTCAACAGGTTCATTGTGACGTCCCAGTAAGAATGATATGTGACATGAAAACACAAAAGGAAGGTGCAAGCCAATGTTTTTGACTTGAAGTAAGCGGCCGCGATGCCGAATTCCGAGTCGTTCCAAGACATGGTGATTCTGAGTTGAGATATGCTTGAGCGACCCATTTCGGACTACAGTCTACTGGTACAGATTCTCGGCGTCCAAATCACATATAAAAGCTCGTTACTTCTCCTAATAAACGGCTTTCTATTCCAAGTCATTTCAGTTCGCTTTTCTCTATCAGTAAACAACAAAAGAAATCAATATTCCATCCGAATCTTCTTTACCCAGCTCAAGTCAGTATATGCTCAACAGTTAAGCACCGCCAAATGCTAATTCCTTCCAGAATGCATATCACCGCGATCTTCGCCACTGCCCTCATGGCCGCTAGCAACGTAGCCGCTGGAATTAATTGCAAGGGCAGTGTGCTATGCGGCCAAGGCACCGAGCCCCTTTCCAACCTCATCAACTATGCCGGTGGCCTCAACGACGACCGTTGGTATCAGAACGGGCAGCACATCGTCTGTGGAGGTTCACTCTGTGCCTTTCTCCAGAACACAGGTGGCCTGCCTGGTCGTGATATTAAGCGCCTTCTCGGAGATCTCCGTGACCATGGCTGCAAGTACTGTGGCAGTGTTCCGGTCTTCTTCCCCGATGACAACAATGATGGAGACCACGGTATTCTGACCGTGAACTACGTCAGCAACCCAAACTGCCAGGGCGTTTGTTAAAAGCCCATTGTGAGGCTCATCCAAGTAGCCGGGGGAGCCTTGGGCAGCGCCCTTTATAAGAGAAGCATGTCCTTAAGAGCAATCGAGCGTTTCTTACACAGCCAGGAGGATGGACAATCATTAGAGCGGACAACTGTTTCTCTCCCAGTCGTTACTCCATTGGACTGTCCCAGACTTCTAGAGAAATAACTTTTGAGATAGACAGAATCAAGCGAGCTGCGGCACAATGCAGTCTGTAGATAGATTAGCAGTACCAAAATCATACATTCATTTAATCATTTGAGCACGATATAGATCTCCCGCAGTTGGAACTTGCACTTCAATTCCTAACTAGAGCTTTGCCACAGATTACTAATAACCGTTCTTTTGAAGAAGACGCTCTACCGGGAAGTTTCTGTTGATCCTCGATGGGAAAGAAACCACTGTTCGGCAAATTTGACAGCCTGGGGTAAAGAAAACAAATGGCAGTTTGCTGCACCAATTTGACCTTTCGTCACATTGTTTTTCTCAACGAAATCCTTCCCCAGTTCCAAAAAGTCTTCCTCGTTGACACTGACGTCTGATACAGTCGCCCATTGTCTAGTTCCGTTGACTGAAACTGCGAATGAGATATCAGCCTTTGGTGAGTTAACTCTGTACTCTGCAAGATGAAAGCAAGTACATCGATCGAATCCAACGCCGATGAGTAGAACCTTAGCATTGAGCTCTTCCAGGCGAGCTAGGGGACTCTTTTCTCCCAGCATGCTATCCAGTTCATGTTCGTCTGTGATAAACTCCGCCTTTGCACCAATTGCAGCAAATGAAGTGTGAGGGTGCGTACTTCTCACTGCACCTGGCCATGTTCTCACTGTCTCGGCCAATGCACCCATGTGTTCACTTAGGGTTGTTTGGGGATTGAATGCAGGCCTAGTTTCGCGAATAGTCTGCCACCATTCTTTTGGTACAGGTGGGTTGACCCAATTCGATGGATCCGAGTTGCTGCTGGTGTGTGTTGGAACAACGAGAGTTCCTTCGGGTGTAAGGATGTCGAGCAGAGCTTGGGCAAGGGCTTCAGCTCCGCCGTTGATCCATCCTATGCTTTTAAGGGAGCAGTGGACCAGGACTGTATCTTGTGTTTTGAGGCCGAGGTTTCGGAGGTCCTGAGTAAGAGATGGCCTGGTGCATAAAGGTCCGGTCAGAGGTGGGGGCGTCATAGTGAACAGAGAGTTGAGGGAAGTTGTAGATTGTCGAATATACACAGGGAAAGGGGAGAAAACTAGCCAATTTCATTGAGTGAATGGCTGGAGGCCAACTTATAAACTGTGTATGCTAGCCTCTTTCGCGATCCCCCGCTAACTTAAGTTATCTAGACGAATTGTTCACCGTCTGAGTCATCGTAAGCGATTGCGAAAAGCCTAGATAGAACAGCAAGACAAACGAACTTTGAACAGAGACGCTGATAACAATTGAGATATTTTTTTTTCAGTTTCTGGATTTGTTATAGATAAGATCTGGGCTATAGTTGGGCTTAACTTGGTCATTTTGCAATATGAGCACAACTGGCCATTGCAAAAGATGGGAATCGAACCACGGATCCAATGAGAGTATGCCCAAGGTCAGCTATGGAGACTTAACCTCAATATGGCTAGTGCAGGATAATTCTGCAAAGTGGATTGGATTGTGCCCCTCGAGTGTGCCCACTTCTGGAACGAGCTCAGACGAGCTCTAGGGTAGCGGTTTTTCAAGTACATTGTTATCCTTACAACTCGTCTGGTTGGAAATGTTAGTAAGTAAAGCTGCGCCTAAAAGCTGTAAGGACGCTAGTATATTTCCTTTCACCCTGAGAGTGAGACTATGAGATACCCCGAAAAGTAGTGAATGAAATGCAGCTAGGCTGTCAGTTGTTGTTGTGGGAGGCCCTAAACAGAAAACATATACAACATTTAGAAGTTAAGATACTGTAATAATCACCACATGTCTCGAGCTGGAAATAGCAGAGTTTCGGGCCAGTGACGTGCTATAATCCGACTCTTTCGTAGCGATTGTAACGTCGCAATGAAACATTTCCATTGCCAAGCCCATTCGTGACGCGTATTGAAGACAAACCTCGTATTGAAATGACGATCATCCGAGTTCCGTTGTGCCAATGCTCGCCTGAAATGGAAAAGCAAATATCATCAATAACTCGGCCGAGAGATACTATCGACGTCATTGCGTTCCTGTCAAAGCGTCTTCTCCATGACATCACTCAACGCTCTAGACCCTCAGCCCACGAAGTCTTCACCAGAAACGGCTAAGCCGAACGGGATAAAAATAGTAGCTATTTATATCACAGGACCCTGAAATTTTGCCAGTTTTTTAGGCCTGGGCCCTTCTGGACGCAAATCGAGGCTATTGAGGCGCTGTGTTCAATTGAGACAAGACCATGAAAAACAGCCTAAATTAGGTGATGATCTGGCGGAAGAGCCATGCACTCGAAATGCCGAGTTCCGGACGGCACGTAGAATACGAGATTTGGGGATCGTGACCCTCAAGTTCCCCACAAACACCAAGACTCGAGGCGGAAATGTGAGGGATCGGCGAATGAGGCGATCGACATGCGCTCCAGCATTTTCTGGGGACAATCGCAATACAAAAAGGGAGGGTTTCCTCAATGGAAGTTCATTCTTCATCTCAACAACAATTCAAGCTCACTTCCATTCAATACTATAACTCCACTCTCAACCTAAACAAAAACACCAACCTTTTCTTTTTCAAAACCACCAAAATGAAGTTCTTCACCACCGCTCTTCTCTCCGCCGCCGCCGTCTCTGGCTACGCCGTCTACGAGGTCAAGGACTTCACCGCCAGCTGCATTCCTCATAGCACCTTCTGCAAGTCAGTACCATCCCTTCTACTCATAAAACAAGTGCTAACATAGTATTTGCAGCTATGAGTTCAAGGTGATCCAGCCCGGAACCATGGAAACCTGGAAGACCCCCGTTCACTGCTCCGCCCAGGTCCAGTCCGCCAACTATCTGCTCCCTGACGTCAAGGACGCCAAGTGCAAGGACTCTTCCCGAACCTTCTCCGTCAAGCGCAGCAAGAAGGGCTTGACCTTCTCTGTCTCTCAGCCTGTTACCCCCATCAGCAACACCGTTGGAAAGCACTTCATTCCCAACAAGCAGCTCTGGCAGTCCAAGGAGCCCAACGCTGAGATCCAGGCTTACAAGGGCCCTAAGGACTTCAAGCTTAACGCCACTGACTAAACGGGGATTCAGATGCTATTGATTTGGAAATTACTTCATTTTCTCTTTGAAGGATGCAGGCGTGTTAATCGTTTTTGAACTGTATTTTAGACTAGACTATTAGGTACATATCTAAGCACCAAAATTTCGCTTCTCACTATATGCCGTCGATAAATGTGTATTCAAACTTTGAGAGAAAAGTAGCAAACTGACTCAGCGGGGTTTGGTGTAAGCCATTCTGCTGTTTTGCCTTCCGCCGAAGGCCGCCGTCCATTCTATGTTGCTGCGCTCTTCAACGCCTAGAGCCCATTGAAGATCCTACCGGGGTCATCCTATGGGGATCGAAAGAAGCTTTTCATGATTGTTAGAACCATAAAATGAAATCCGGAAGTTGCGTTCCGTCACGCGTACTTTAGGGGCACACGTGGCACTACCAGCAGTTATCCTTCATAACTTGATCCAATCATTGATCCTTGTCTCACCCTTCTCGACGACAACATCCCAGGAACAGCCCTCAGGATAGTTGATGACGCATGCTGCTCACATGGCTAAACTTCGTCATGTTGGGTTCGCGGCATTGTCGGGGGAGGATCTTGGACCTCCGGTGATGCCGAAGCCAATGATCTGCCTGGCCTTGTCTGAGAGAATCTTGAGGTCAGAGAAAGGTTTGTTGAACTTTGCAGATCGTCTGAGGTTTAAATTATTGTCTGATTACCGATCAACGTGAGTAGAAAGGTGGGAATAACGTAGGTAAGAGACGACAGTCTGTCTTGGTCTTCCCACCATTTAAAACCTCATGGTGAAATCCAGTCGCCCAAGCTTCATATTACATACCATGCTGCGATCCCATAAGTTGGAACGTAACTAAGACGCCCATATTTGGAAGAGAGACGCAACGTTGGTCTTGAGATCGGCCTCGACGAGATTTAGCCATCAGTTGCTAAACGCAACGAAAAAGATATAAGCAGTCACAGATTCAGTTACTGAAGATTCAATAGGAAGGAGTGATTTATTGTACCTTGATGCTGGAATGGACACATTTGAATTTGCCTATGACGCCCTAGGCTCCCAGTTGAGAGCAGCTACCAGCACCTTCTAGTCACTTCGTTCAGCCAATTTTTAAGAAAAAAACAGAAATGTATCAAGTGCCTCACTTGGCATGGATATGGATCCCCTCCCTATAACGAATCAATTTCCTCGATAAGACATTGCTTTGCCTGAGAACTCAACTAATACCTTTACGCTGACTGGCTAGGTGTTCTTACGTGATACCACTATTTCCATCACAGTAGCTTCCGGCCCGTCGTTCGCGCCATCGTTATCACCTCGCTTTAAGGAAGGGATTGATGCTCTTGTCGAAAGTTAGACCGAATCATGCTCCTCATCATCTCGTCATTGGTCAATACCTTGGTCCACTCTGAAGGCTTTATCAGGCTGAGTTTCGGGTCTGTGACTTCGGCAGCAGTGTAAGGTTTCAGATATTGAGGCCTAAAGCGATCGTGTAGTTCGATCGTACTACTTGTACTTGGCGAGCTCTCCATAAAGGTAGCCTTATATACCAACGAGTGGAAGTATAAATTGTCTGGCACTCGTGGTCTCCTCGGCATGCGAAACGGTGGGGGCAAGCTGTTGCGGAACTTTGTCTCGGGAGCAAGGTGCAGTCGGAGGAGTGAGTCTCCAGCACGAAGGTGGCGCAGTATAGCACTAGGATCTTCTGCTGCTCGTATATGTCTCATGACTGTCATGGCATATTTCTCATCGTGGCCGCGTATAGCTTCAAAAAGCTGTTGGAGATCAGACTCCGACAAGCCTCCGTTCTACAGCTGCTTCTGAAGGTCGTCGTGCTTTCTCTTGATGGCCGAAATGCGAGTCTCAGCAGGGTCGGCCGCATACACACACATTCCGCTCGGCGATTGGTACATGCCAAACATCTGGGACGGAGACCATTGCACTAGAAGCTTCTTCCCGACTACCAATATTGCCAATATAGATACTGGAGGCAGGATTACCTTGATCTTCCGACGACGGCAAGACTCGCACGCGACATTGGTCACTATCCGTATTGGGACATTCACCCTCGCCGACAGTACGAACACGGGTGCCTTGTCCCGCGACGCTAATGGTCGATAGATTCTACGGTTGTTAGCCTAGTCTATGGCAGCGCTTGCTTGAGGTTAGTATACAGGTGGTGAACGCGTCCGTAATGGTGTCTCCATTTGTTGATATGGGTTCTTCCGTTATGTCTGTGAAATATTGGTGCTAAAAATACGTAATGCGTGCGCCCATTAGTCGGACTCAACCACCAATCAACCACTCCAAAGCGATCCCCTGGGCCGCTAAACTTGACCCACGAATCGTGTACCCCGGCGCTAGCTCCAGCGAATGATGCCGTCAGGTCTCGGCCATACCGCAAATCCGGGCCGAGGCGAAGTCTTGTTGCTTCGTACAAGCTGTCCTTTTTTTCGTAATTTGCAAAGACTTTGAGGTTGAAAGAGGCTTCAGTCCCAAGGGCACAAAGGTGAAGAACACCAATAAACACATAAACTCCTTGCCCTCGATAATTTGCAAATAACACCACGATGAGTATCTCTGAAACATATGGTCTCCGAGTTTCAAGGTTCGTCGTGTCTTGTAACTTTGCTTTGGTCTTTGAGTTGTCTGAAACATACTGACACGCTATAGCGACCTCACTGAGGTGAATGGCATGCATGTCGCGCATGACTTAGACAAGAATCTAGTTCTGGCCCCTAGCGGCGCCGGGGGTTTGACTTTTAGCCTCCAATGCAAGACGAATGAAACAACTCTCGTTCTCAAGGATGATTTCATGTCAGATGTTCTATCTGTCATCGGTCCAAGCGGCCGAGGGCCGTACGAGCTGCGGACTTCTCCTGAAACTAGACCATTTGGCATTGGTTCAATGATCTATCATGACTTTTCGATGAAGCCTCTTGGCGATGGCACTGGGGGCGAGACTTTGAAAATCGCTGATGAGGACATAAATGATGGACACTGGATCGCATGGAAAGACCCAGAAGGCAATGGCGAATGGTCGTTATATTGGGTGACACCTCTACCCTACAACATGGAAGATTTGCCAGGAGGCGTCCCTATCGAGCTAATTCTTGATAACAAGGCCTAATGTTACAGGGAACGGTTCCTACTAGTTACTTAACTAGATACACCTCTTTCAACTTCAATCTCTGGCTGCAATCATTATAAATCCCGATATACGAGGCAGTCCTTATTTGCAAGCCGTCGCTGAGCATTGGTGATCCATATTTGTTGATTTATCTTGGTTCCTTCTATCTTGGGGCCGCCTTCAAGACTGAGAATGGTTCCAGAGTAGTTTCAGTTACTGATGAATGATGTATTATTACATAGTATATATGGCATATGAGCCGCATCGGTCAGCCAATATTAAGGTTATTTATTACGACATGTCTTAGCAAAGGAAACCCGAAACGCTGCTACCGGCATTCTGGACATTTCTTGACTAATAAACCGCTCGAATTAATCCTACTAACTTAATAATACTATATTGTCTGGGGTTGAACCAGCCGTGGCCTTGCTCAGTCATCATTCCTTGGAATTATCCCTCTTGCCCTCAGTTAACGTCTCTGCATCAGCTTGCATTTGCATCTCAATGTTCCAAAGCCTTGCACTACTGAATTCGACTGACTTGAGAGCTACAATCTTGGTCTTGTTTATAAACTTCCATCCAACGGCGAGTACAATAAAGATCAGAACAATGACGTAATTCATAAAGAAGGCCTGCACATCCCAGGGCGCGAATGCTGTCCAGCCTTGGAAGAAGACGAAAAACACATTGCCAACGAGTCCGAGATAAGCGCAGAATCGCCAAGCTGGGGCCTTGAAAGGTAGGACATCGGTGCTAATGTTCTGGGCGGCGAGGGCTTGTCGAAGGCGAATATGGCATAACGATATGAGACCCCCTATTCAACAGTCAGCAATGTTTCCAGCTAAGTTATGAAGGGGATTTTACTCACATGTAATGAACGTTGCAACACCTGTCATAGAGACGATCCAGCTGTAGACGACACCAGCTCCACTCGACAAGTTGAGGAGTGATAGGAAACCTATCAGGTTCATAAGAAGCAGAGAATAGGCCGGGACACCTCGCGAGTTCGTCCAACAAAAGATTTTGGGTGCGAGACCATCGATAGCCAAGCCATAGAGTGTTCGTGATCCCACATAGAGGGCACTGTTGATTGACGAGAACATGGTGATAAGGATTATAGCGTTGATGGCGTGAGCACCAGCATTAGCACCGACTCGGGTGAAGGCGATGACGAACGGCGAGCGCGCAGTCTTGCTCGTGGCCGAAAGAAGGTTTGGATCATTATACGGGACTGTGATAGTTAAGAAGAATATACCGAGCAGGAATATGCCCACAATACGCCAAAGAATACTCTTGACGGCTTTGGGAACGTCCTTGGCCGGATTCTTCGACTCTCCTGCAGTCAGACCGACCATTTCCGTTCCGCTGTATTGCAAGGCAGCGAAGACGAAGATTTTGAAGATGCCTTTGACTCCATCTGCAAACGGGCCGGGGTCGTGATAGAACTTGAAGCCGACCTTTTCGTTGCCGATGACACCTGAGGTGATGAGGATGGCGCAGAGGAAGAAAGCGAGGATGGCGAGGATCTTGATTAGAGCGAGCCAGAATTCGGCTTCTCCGAAGGACTTGATACCGAGGAAGGTGAAGGCAAGGAAGATGCCCCTGCGAGGTTCGTTAATATGGAAGAGTCATAGTCTGAGGAATCATCTGACCAGAAAATTAAAATCCAACCCCATCTAGGAATGGGAGACTCCCAATAGGTTAGGACCAAGCCTAGGTTGTCTGTCAAATACTGTCAGTTATTCGATGCGATTCGGGTGATCGTCGGGGTTGTTGATGTCGCATACTGTATTCTGCAATTATAATGCCGGCCCATAACAAGGCGTAGTTCCATCCGAGGGCAAAACCGAGGGCCGGGTCAACGAACATAGCCGTATAATGCGTAAAGGAACCTGTATGTCGCAAGGATCATCAGTTAACAATTGTTATCTTGGTAAGGTTCAAAACCGACTTACCAGACATGGGAATGAACGCTCCAAGCTCTCCCAGAGACTGCATCACTGCCCACAACAAAACACCCACTATGGCAAAGCATAATAGAAGTCCTGCAGGCCCGGCAGTCGACAAGCCAGTGCCCATACCAACAAAGTATCCAGGGCCGATAACACCTCCAATGGCCAACATCATCTATGGTGCGAAGTCAGCCTACAGTCGAGATAGATAGCCGAGTCGGGCCGGGTCAAGTTACCAGATGACGACCCGCCAGACCGCGCTGAAGGCCTGGATCCTTCACGGTCGTATTCTCCACTTCACCATTGCCCCTGGAGGGAGAATGATGGAGAGTGCTGTCTTTAGGGAGATCTGCTTTCATTGTTGTGATGGTTGCCATGTTGATGTTGAGTTGGCTAAGTCTGGAGGATAGGACATTCTTCTTATAAGGTGCCGGCGTGTCCGTCTGTGTTTAAATTAACTATACTTCTCCCACCATAGTTGGGAACAACCATCAGCGATAAGAGCCTGGTGATCAGCATAGAGTTTTGGGCCGAGTCACGACTTGTTGCACTAATTGGCTCCGATTCGGCGAACTAGCCGACTTAGGTTGCGGGGGAGGGACATGCTTGACCAAAAGGAGTCTAGATGCTGATAGCAGAGCCCCTAGGAAACTTGGTCATGGTTTGACGGACTTGGGTGTATTTTATTGCTGTCAGTTGTTGATAAGTCAAGAAAAATAGAGAAGAGAAGAATAAAAAGGAGAAGAAGGAGAATATTTGATTGCTAAAGCTCTAGTCTAGAGAATAGATCGTGAGAGATCACTCCGAGATGGATACGTACATGTCAAGATTGGCCTGTCATTTTACAAAGACATATTGTTGGTTGATTGACGACTCACGTATTCCATGTCCTCTTTGCCGGAGTTCACACCGAATTCATCTCTTTCTATTTGACTCGGCCCATCGGTTTGGTCGGACTTACATGCGCTCAGCTATACAATTAAGGGATAAACATAAGGTATGTAGATACTGAGGCAAACAACAGCATTTCCAATTAGCTTAGCTCAATTCATGCTCTAGTGTCCCCGATTGTTCAGCGAGGTCTTCTCCCCACATTACAGGTTTTAGCCTTATCTGACTCGGCCCAAAAGTTTATCTTGCATTTAATCTTACCATCTGACTCGGCCCAGAGTTATGTCTTGCATTCTATCTGGTATCAGGGAATTGGGCCGTGTCACAAAGGTGGCGGATTATGTCGCAAAGAACTCCAGTTAATCCACATTTCGACCCAGCATGTCGATCAAAGACATCCGGATGCGAACCTGAGTTTGACTCGGCTGCTTTTCGTGGAAGATAAAAGCAAGAGATGCAAGCGCTGGTTGGCATCAAAACTTGGTTCATCATCATACAGTCACAGTGTGGACTTCTTCTTATTGTACACACCGATTTGTTCATCATGGCCTCCCAATATCTTCACCCTCTTGACCCGGCCACAGCCGATGAAATCCAAGTGGCTACCGACTTGATTAAAAACCTCTTCTCGCCTGTCGAGCTCCACTTCAAGGCTGCCGGCTTAGACGAGCCTGCCAAGACAGAACTCGTCAAGTATCTTGATGCCGAGCACAAGGGCAATCCTCTGCCGTTGCTTCCTCGATGCATCTTTGTCATCTGGTACATCAAGCGCACTCCACGTCTTTTCGAGGCTGTGGTTGATGTTACCAATGGACAGATCCTTCAACACCAAGAACTCCCGAGAGACTTCCATGGTCCTGTCGATCGCATTGAGTTGACGGAGGCGGCCAATGTTGTTATGAGCAACGCGGAAGTTGACAAGGAATTCATTCGTCTTGGCCTTGATAAATCTCAGGTCGTCCTTGACCCTTGGGACTATGGAGTCGATGGCACCGATACCCAGGCCCGAATGATCCAGGTCTTCCTCTACAAGAAGAATCCTAAGAATAACAGTGTTGATTCCTCCCACTACTCCTTTCCCTTGGACTTCATGGTTACTGTGGACCTTTGCACCATGAAAGTTAAGAAAATCGTTCGTCTGCCCCTTGGCTCTGATGAGAAGGTCACGACAGGAAATGTTCCTCAACCAGACTCGGATCCTGCGGAGCCTGAGTATGACCACCGACTGCAGAAGAACCCCCCTCGCACCACCATGAAGCCCTATAATGTTGTGCAGCCAGAGGGTGCTTCGTTCAGTGTGAAAGGTCATCTGATTGAGTGGGAGAAGTGGCGTTTCCGAGTGGGCTTCAACTGGCGAGAAGGTCTCACTATCCATGACGTCCACTTCATGGGTCGCAGCACTTTCTTCCGTCTCTCCCTTTCTGAAATGTTTGTGCCTTACGGCGACCCTCGAAGCCCTATTTACCGTAAGGGTGCTTTTGATCTGGGTAATGTCGGCGCTGGTGTCACAGCCAACAACCTCCAACTCGGCTGCGACTGTCTTGGCGTTATCAAATACATCGACGGCTGTGTTGTGTCGGCCGATGGTAGCCCCGCACCTCGACCTAATGCTATTTGCATTCATGAAGTCGATCAGGGAATTCAGTGGAAGCACACGAATCATCGAACAGGCAAGGCTGTAGTCGTTCGTAAGCGACAGCTTGTTCTTCAACAAATTATCACCGTGGCAAACTACGAGTACATCTTTGCTTGGATTTTTGACCAGAATGGAGAGATTTCTTTCGAGACTCGAGCCACTGGTATCTTATCGACCCAGCCAATTGATAAGGAATCCAAGGTTCCCTGGGGCACTCGAGTAGCAGATGGAGTTATGGCTCCTTACCATCAACATCTGTTCAACGTTCGTATCGATCCCGCTATCGATGGCCATCAGAACTCCCTTACATACGCTGATACTGTCCCCATGCCCTGGGATGAGAAGTTGAATCCCTTAGGTACCGGGTATATCAGCAAGGAAACTACCATCAACCGTGCTGGTGCTATTCAAGACAACCTTGCCGATGGTCGCGTGTTCAAGATCATCAACCCCAACGTTGAGAACTCGGTGTCCCTCACACCAACGGGTTACAAGCTTGTACCGATCCGTTCTCAAATGCTTCTCGCTCAGCCTGGATCATGGCACTGGAAGCGATCCGAGTTCTGCGAAGCCCCGATCTGGGTTACCAAGTATAAAGATCGTCAACTGTTTCCCGCTGGTGACTACACCAACCAATCTATTGGTGGACAAGGTATCAAAACCTGGGTCAAGGACCCGGATCACGTCGTCAATGACGATATTGTCATCTGGCACACCTTTGGCTTTACCCATAATCCTCGGGTGGAAGACTTTCCTATTATGCCTGCGGAGATTGCTTCGTTCCATCTCAAACCGTACAACTTTTGCGAGTACAACCCTACCAATGATGTACCTCCTTCGAGCCAGGAGTTCAATAAGAGTACGCCTTACGAGGATGCTCAGAAGAATAGTTCGTGCTGCACTGTGAAGGGAAGGTTGTAAAGAATTAGATACTGCCAGTATAATTTAAGTCTCAAATACAGTTTCTTATTAACCTGCGATACGATATATTCTGACATTCTGTTTATTTGCTGAGCATCCATCATCTTTGTTCACGTGGCTGAAGATCTCTTACCTAGAATGCATAATAACCTAAGATTTCGCAACTTTAGTGAAGCCTAAAGCGACTGTTTGTAATTGCAGCGCTCTATTATCTCAGAGCTCTACGCGCGTCGGGTTATCAGTTAATTGAGATGGTCTTCTGAAAGACTGGGAATAAGAGTGACTATAGAAATACATTCAGCCAACAGATAATGTGCACACACTTCGCCTGTAGCTCGGGCTGTTGTAATCTGCTGTGTGTTCACAGGCGGGTTACAAAATAATCGGCATATTGAGAAAGACTGTGGGCTTATATCCATTGGGCAATGCTTGAACCTTGAGGTAAGTTGAGGTAAGGTCGAGGTAGGCCTTAAGTAACTTGGTATAAATAAAGTGTGCCGATTATTTTCTACCTGGTTGCTCACGACTTTGCCCCCAACCTCTTTCCCCAGATTGATTCGGCTTGAGCTTTGGTCCACCACAAGATAGTAGATATTCTGTACCCCCCACTCTAGGTTGAACGATCTAAGTTAGACTGCCTTTGGGCTGTTCGCTGCTCTCTCCGTGATATCTTTTGTTGGGCCGAGATCTGCGAGGGCCGAGTCACTGATCTCCACTTGGGCCGAGTCATCAAGCTCCTCCGCCAGAATCGAGGGCGAAGTGCTATCTGGATGTGACCGCATCGCCCAATCAGAACCAAGAGACTACCTCATGACGGCGTTAACGTTTCTCTTAATCTTGAGCCGAGTTCAGAGGACATTGCATTTAGATGCGTACCCGGCTCCCATGAGTTATTTGTCAATCATCAGCCCACCATTCAACTAACACAGGTCTGATCTCATCATCGTTATTCCACCATGGACCATACACAAGTTCTTCTCGTTATAACGCCTTTTGTTCCCAAACCAGAATGGCTTGGCCATCTCAAGAGCAAAGTCCCCAATATTCAGGTGAAAATTTACCCCACCGATCTTTACGCCACAGAAGTCCCGAAAGAAGTCCCCGCTGAAGTCTGGGAGCGGACCACGGCCTTATTTACATGGAAAGCATTTCCTCCTAAGGACTGGGTGCCGAGATTGCAGTTTGTTCAGCTTATGAGCGCGGGCTGTGGTCAGATTTTTGGACTCCCGCTTTTTGAAGAGACGATGATCTCATTTGCCACGTCCAACGGCTCTCACGCGTGAGAATCTCTACTACTCAGATACGCTCCCACAATATTAACGATAAACAGGCCTCAGGTTGCTGAATGGGTCTTTGCTACTTGGCTGAGCCACCAGCACTTTAGTATGTTGATCCTACCTGTCTCTAAGATAACAGTCGCTTACCAGCATAGTTCCTCACTATCTTCGTCTTCAACAAGAAAGGAAGTGGGTGGATCCCAATTCGGATGAGGATACCGAGGATTCTGTAGGCTTGAGAATGTGAGTAAACCGACTGTGACTACCATTGATCTGACTGAACATTGTGATAGCGGCATCCTTGGCTATGGCAATATTGGCCGCCAAGTTGCAAAGGTCGCCAAAGCTTTGGGCATGGGTGTTCATGCGTTCACTCTTCATGAGAGACCGACCGCCGAATCACGAAAGGACAATGGTTTTGTCGAGCCAGGACTCGGGGACCCTGATGGCTTACTCCCTAGCAAATGGTTCCACGGCCAAGACCAACTCAATGACTTTCTCGCCTCTGATCTCGATCTACTTGTTATACTGCTCCCACTGACAGACCATACACGAAACATGATATCAGAGGGGCACTTTCAACTTTTAACCAACAAAAAGACATATGTTGTCAACGCGGGACGTGGGCCTATTATTAACACCGAGGCTTTAATTATGGCCCTTGAGAAGGGACAGATACGGGGAGCTGCCCTTGATGTCACTGATTCTGAGCCCTTGCCGGAAGACTCTGAGCTCTGGAAGTTTAAGAATGTGATTATCACACCACATTGTGCCGGGAACTCCAGTCATGTTTACGAGCGAGTGTTTAAAATATTGACTTATAACTTGGAAAGAATCCAGGCTGGGCAGGCACCTATCAACATGGTGCGGAAGGAGTTGGGTTATTGAGGATTTGGATAACCTAGAGTCTATAACAGAGGCAGATGCATGGATAAGTCTATAACAACTTAGGGAAATTATTTCACATTGAACAAATTGTATTGTCCATCATCTTATAATCTCCGTGGTTTTACTAACATTCGTATATACCTGGCAAAGACGGAGGCCCGTCATTGCTTATGTTGAACAGTTATGTGAGATGATCAGGCTATTGAGATAAATAGTCAGGAACTTTCGCTTTACTATACTGCTAATTCTCTGCAGCCTAGCCTAGGTAGATCTTTGGAATGAAGTCGTAATCCGTCCAAGCAATTGATGTGCCGGAAGCCGAAGGATTCTTTTAGCGGGGTTTTGGTCAGAACCAAGGAACAAGACCAGACCAGAAGGCCACTAGAACTCCAGCGCTTTCACCAAACGGTATCTCGGGCGGTAGCTAGCTTGGTAACGGATCAGCATCGCTTACGAGTCCCCTGTTGCTGCGGCCGATCGATAACCCACTATTTTATTCTGATTTCCATTAAAGGGTGCCTACTGGTAGTCCCGGAATTCATGATTTTTCAACACCACTTTCTCCCTCGTATGATCAAGAACGATGGCCAGCAGCGGGTATATTGTTCCTCCTAGTCGGTCCTCTGATGGATCCTCTAATCGAAGCTCTAATTCCAGTCCTGGTCCAAATGCCAGCGTTAAAAAACACTGGCGATGCCTAGCCAATGTCCGAAGACATTATCTCAAGTACATTATTCTTGTCTTAGTTCTCGGGTAAGTCTCACTGTGTCCGATTCTTTACCTTGTCCATACTGATAGATACCAAATACAGATATATCGGTCAAACGGCATACTTAGTTTGGCTTACGAATGGATTAGCGCGTATCGCGAATGACCCTTATGACAATCTGTTCTATAACCTCAACCGCCATAGCCCAGAGATCTGGGATGACGAACGCCAAGCTTTCCTTCGCAACGTCGATCCAGTTCCTGTGCACTCACACAACGACGAAAATCGCCACATCCCTCTGTTCGAAGCCCTTGGTTCTGGCTGTGTCAGCGTGGAGGCTGATGTTCACCTTAAAGACAATGACCTCCTAGTTGGACATTCTGGAATGGGGTTACACAAAGACAACAACCTTTCGTCGATGTATCTGGATCCAATTAAGAGAATTTTAGAGATGCAGAATCCTAACAACAACACCCGTCGAGGGGTTTACAACCGTCATCCAGATCAAACGCTTGTGCTTTTGATCGACCAGAAGAACGCAGGTCATGCACCTTTCGATAAACTAAACGAGCTGCTACAGCCTTTGCGAGATGCAGACTTCTTGACCTACTGGGACGGTAATGCGAGGATCATGCGGCCGCTTACGATTGTGGCTTCTGGCATGGCTCAATTCCAACACGTTATGGGTTTGAATGCGACCCATAGAGACATCTTCCTGGACGCACAGCTCTGTTGTCTTATCGGCATCGACGACGATTACAGCAAACCTACCTACCGGTACAATCAGTCTAATTCGTATTTCGCCTCAACGTGGTTTAGCAATGCTCGATTGTATTCCCGAAACGAACACCTAAAAGACAAATCAGCCGCTGATTTAGACATGTACGGCACCGATATTGACCGAGCTAAAGCGAGAGGCTTATTAACGAGATACTGGGATACTCCTTCAGAGCCATCAAATGTCAGAGATGTTGCCTGGAGGTGGTTGGTAGATTCTGGGGTCGATATAGTTAACATGGATGACTTGGGTATCGTGAGACAGAGAGCGAAGGGATGGGGAAGTATCAGACACATGGATAACGGCTTAAAGCCTGGAAATAAAGATTTAAAGTAATTATGAGATTACTGATAACTGTTATTGTTAGCCCACCGTTATAAATAAGCCTTTATTTATTTACTAAAAGATACAAGGTTGGTCACGCGACTCAATATTCGATATTCCATCGTCAAGAACATTCCAATCTATACAATGTTCCTGCCTATTGACCCTTATGAAGCTTTATTCGTCAAACGCCGTTCGATTCTTTGAATTCTCCCAGCGGCTGTACCTTTTTGACAACCCTTGCAGGAGATCCCACAACCACGTTCCAGGCAGGAATATCGCGCGTCACGATTGATCCGGCGCCAATTGTACATCCCTCACCAATCGTAACACCAGGTAAAATAGTAACACCGCCCCCAATCCAACAATCATCACCAATATTGATAGGATACGCATACTCGATGCAGGCCCTGCGGCTTGCGACCTCCGTTTCATGTGTCGCCGTCGAGATCATAACGTTTGGACCAATCATAACCCTATCGCCAATCGTAACAATGGCCGAATCCAAGACGGTCAGGTTGAAGTTGGCGTAGAATCTCTTCCCGACTGACATGTTGGGGCCGTAGTCGACTCTGAATGGTGGCTCAATAAAGACCTCGTCATCTTCCACGTGCCCCAGAAATGATTTGAGCATTTCGGCTCGTCGTTTTGTAATGTTCTCAATGTTGAGGTCGTCGCCTTTGGGGAACCAGGTGTTGTATTCGTTCATGGCCTTCCGAGCTGCGAGACGAGCATTTGTGAGCTTGGGAATAAGTGAGTCGTATCTGCAATAGGTGTCAGTAAGTTTGAGCCCCCCAAATGCACTGACTGTGTTCAACTGACAACATGCCTGAGATCATCCTCTCATATTGTTCGCAGTGGGGAACGTTAGCCAGCTTGGATGCCTTCTCCAACTCGGCCTGGTTCTTCTCTTGCGCCGCCATTTTATTTACAGTACCACCGGAAGATACAAAAGATAGCAGTTTAGAACAACAGAAGTCTGGTATATCCTACAATTCATCGCGAAGAGACCTCAGAGACTCGTGTCGTCTTTTATTCACATCCATCACCTGCCAAGTCATCTTCCTCATAGATGAAGCTATTCCGTAAACAGCAATACTCCCAATCGCCAAGTCCGATTATATCCCCGATACCGACTCCGACTAACACGGTGGAGCACTAGTGGAACGTCGGCCCGTCAAAAGAAGAGGTATGCATGTTGAGAGCGAAGAAGCTCGGAACAAGTCTACAAAGAGGCTCGAATCAATAAGGATCAAGGGAAGGAAAGCGGTGAACTTACAAATTCCATCCAGGGAACGTTAGACCAGCCTCGAGGATTTGTCCTTCTCTCGTCCCAAACTTTCGTCAACAACTCGGTCATGGCAGGGTGCTGGAAGCCTGTAGAGTGCTTGATTTCATTAATACACCAGCTTGCGTAGTGGATCTGATGCGGTGAGCATGTATCAGCTCCTGCGAGGAACAGTGGAAATAGTAGACGTTTGTAGAACACACTGTCTCTCGGTATCGTAGCACAGACATCCAGAACTGCAGAGACAGAGGCCCTTATCTGAGGATCGTCGCATGAGATGGTGAACGCGTCTGGAAATCGCATCACACGAAGCAAACATGCGTGTCTATATGCCTCGGCAAGATGTTTCCATTCCTGGTGGCTGGTGGGATACACGGCTTGATCCGGGTCCCAGCCGCGGAAGAACTTCTCGGCTCCGTCCAGTAATTGTTCAAACTGTTCAACTGGCAGATCTCCAGCCAGGTAAGCCTTACCCGCCTCGAGTACTTGGCCAATCTTGAAGAACATGACTGGTGGACAGCCAACTAACGTGTGAAGGCTTAAACTTCCGTGATCCCTGACGCATTCTCGTACCTCGGCCGAGTAGGAGAGCTTCTCAGCGCCGCTGAAGCCTCGTATCATATCCAGCCTATTGATATCAGTGCCGTCGGTGAGTTCGGCAAGGTTAATACTTACCAAGACAACGCGGAGATCAAGAACATGGCTGCTTTTGAACGCATGGGCGATGTGTCGAGGCAAGCGATTCGCTTGCAGAGGAACGATACACCTGTCAAGTGAGCTCCATGGGTCGACACGCCTGATTCACAGACCTATGACTATGTCAGCGGCTTCTTGACGTAGAATACAACGGAGATATACCATACATCATGCAGAACGAGAAGCAGCACCATAGCCAGCACATGTTCCTCTTCGATGGGCGTTAGTCGTGAGATATCTTCTTTGTGTAGCAGAGAAGCAAGAGATCTTATCGCCGATAGTCTATACCCAAGAGATACCGTGACGAGTCTCTGACTGTTCGCGTGTCCAGTGTTATGCATATGACATGCCGACAGTCCGAGTAGCGCATGCAGAATTCCTTGATGCTGGTAGGCAAGCGGCAGAACATATTCTCTAAATGGGTTATCCAATCCCGGCACATGGATGACGAAATGCTCGCTCAGCGTTTGATCAACTGTGATATTTGTTACTGATGTGTTTTTAGGTGGTCCAGGTGTCTTACAGTAATCAATAATATGACGATTTGTCGCAATATCGTTCTCTAGGTCATTGGGTGAGGAGGGCAAGGTAGTGAAGGACACAACATCTGGTGACAATGATAGAGTCGCTGATGTTTGGGGTGACGTCAGGGTCAAAACAGAGGTCTCAAGGACAGGGTATTCAGGCGAAAGTGAAGCCGACAGTCTTGCAGCAAGGGGATCGGGTGGCATTGAAAATTCTGGAGGTGACTGGCTGAAGATCACGGGCTGTGAAGGCGAGGCATCAATGCTATCGGATGTCGCATGCTGCGAGTTCGATGAATTGGGAGTGATCGTCAATGTCTCTTGGAATTGAAACCGTGGGGGATATCCTTCACAATGAAGACCCTTGGTGCGACATCTATCGCAGATAGGACGTTTCCGATCGCATCTTCGACACTTTTTGCGACATGTTCCGCAAGCTGGGTCTAAAACAATAATCTCGTCAGGATCGTCCAAGGCACGGTGAAAGAGAGAATCAGTGCTTACCTTTGCGACGGGCAGTTGGGCGATTTGAAGATGAATCATCACTACCTGTCATTATTGCTGTTTATATTACCAAATTTGGTAATA